>OZ038490.1:90773682-91143682 GCA_964036315.1 Acanthosepion esculentum | reverse complement strand
TGAATTTAATAACACTTGTTTGAATTTTATATATATATATATCACACACACTTGACCATGGTTAAAACCTATCATGCCATATATATATATATATATATATATATATATATATATATTACAAAGCACAGACTATTAATTTACTTTCAAAATGTAACACTAGGAAATAGAACTGCAGAATTATCAGGTCAGATAGCAATATGCAGTAATCAATATCATTCTCATGTACCACTTTTTAAGTAAGGCATACACTGACTAATAGCATGCAATAAACATAACAACCAATGAAATTACTGGAGTATTACAAAAGGACATTATCTCATTATCATATTGACTAATAAACATCATACACAAAGCTAGATTTGCAAATGAGAAAAGTAGATCTGTATGCTTGAATGTCCAATTAGGTTTTTATTCTATTCTTAGAGATTTTCATCAACAGCTAAGTCTGTTTTCTTCATTGAGTTGTATTAAATGGCAAATATTTGTACTGAGTGGAAACACCGATTTACACTTAAGCATAAAAAGTAAATCAGCAGTAAGTCTTTAATCAGAGCTTAACGTTTAATGTAAAGAGTCCCTATTATACATCAATTAAAGAAAATTGATACAAGAATATTTTTATTGCATAAAATACAATAAAATTAATTGACCTACAGAAAAAATACAAAATATCAAGAAATAAAAGATTAGAAGTAAACTTCCAATTATACCACTTTTATATACCCAGAAATAATGAAAAAAAAAAAAAAAAAAAAGTAAAAAGAGTACTCATTGTACTTTACTAATTCATTAATGTTTTCCTATCTCAGAACTAAAGACAAGTGCTTTATTTTACAACCTTCAAAGTTTAGTTGTATAGGTGAGAATGAATATATTTGCATAATAAATATTTAATTAAATCATTGCCCACAGGTAAATTTTACCATTTACTTCAAACTGAAGAGGAAAAAATAGATTTTATAGAGAATTTTTTTATTACATAGAAATATCCTAATGAAAAGAAATTGTGGCATGCTTGTTTACTACCCAATACATTTTGCCCCTATTCCACATTACATACAAACTGAATATATCTGCCACTCAAAGTATTAAGCCTATAATTCAGTCTTAATACATTGTATATAATAATAGTAATATAATTGACACACTATCAGCTTCTCTTCATAAAAGTAAACTTTAGATACCTAAATAGACAATGATTCAACTTATAAACAGTTATAGAATTTCTGTGAATAGTGAAAAATAAAAAGCTAACAAAAGGAATTTGAACTGTTGATCTATGTTTAAAAAAAACTAATTCAGTAAAATACCAATATTCATGGCACTGTAAGACCCCATCTGGATAGAGTAATTACCAATTGGTTTAGTCAGGTAGCCATTTCACATTGGAAGTGGATTAAACTTTCTATGTTTGGCAACCATAACTACAGGAAAATTATGCTTTTTCACAGTTCACATTTTGGGAGAAAATTATTTTTAGTTTGGTTGCTAATACATTTAGCCAGAACCCAATCAAATTGTTATATTAAAAAGAAATATTTAGTCTATAGGATTAAGGATATTTTAGTAACATTCACTGAGAAATGTGTGTGTGTGCATGCACATATATAAGAGACCTTTAATTTATATAGCAGCAAATTATTATTCACCTTGTGTATTCTTAAAAGTTATCTTGTTGAAGCAACTATGTAGTTTCATAAGCAATTTTTATCAGAATTGATAAAATGTTGAAGAGTACAGAAAAATATAGCATGGGGGGGGTATTCTATCAACGTTAGAGCAACCAAATATTTCTACATCTTTCCAAAAAAAGTTTCAAGGAATTTGCTCAGTAAATCTGAAATATACATGAAGAAACTATGAATACAGATGTCATTTTTTCCTAAGAATAATCATTTGTTAATGAAATTACTCACCTGACATGCTGAGTAATAAAATGAAGAAGGAATGATCTTAGAGATTCTATGTCTTCAGATGAAAGCAAAAGCCACTCACGGACAACACTTTCTTTGATTGTGGTGGCTGCTTGAAATAAAACGTAGTCACACTTGCAATTTTCTGAAATAAACAAATAGAACAAAGTTAATAGAAATTTGGTAATGATAGAAAGAATCATTTAATTAATAATAATTTGACAAGAATTAATTAAAGTACAAATTCTAGAACTTATAAGTGTGTAAGTTTCTATTCTGTTTTAAAGTCATCATAGAAAATTCAATGTTCTTAGTAAATTTTAACTCCATCTCTTTGCCTTATGAAAAAAAGAGTAGGTATTTGGAGAAAAATAACAGAATTTCAAGTTCTTTTGTTTATATATCAAGTGATTATGTACTACAGAAGCCATTAGTATTGGTCATTGGAACAGAAAAATGCAAAAATAAAAACTATACATCAGATTTCTTAAACCAAATTCTTATAACTTAAGTGCAAAATATTTGGTTCTAACAAGATAATTTAAGTGTGCATAAAGATGAATTAATTCAAAAACTTAAGATAAAATACCAAGGTGTGTGTGTGTGTATATATATATATATATATATGAATGAATGAATGTTACCAAGTGGTTAGAACATTTGCTTCCCGACCAGGGAAGCTAGGTTTGGATATCACCATAGTCAATTTATCAAGGTGACTGATATTTATCAGTCTAGAGTGGTGATCTTAGTGTGCAACACCTTTGAAAAGTTCCTGAAAACCATACCACATGTTAACCCAAGCCTTGTGAGTAAAATCAGGTAGACAAACTGCTCAGAAGCCATAAATTGTTGTGTTTGCACAAAGTCACACATCATTGTAATCGAGGGTTTGAACATATCGGTGTTGTTCAAACTGCTGATCATGACAGATTGTGTGCTCTCTCTCTCTCTCAAATTGTAACTAAGGTCTGCTCAACATAGTTGCCATATAAACCACAGTTGGGCTCTGTGGGTATTGAACAAATGTGCCTGAGCAAGTGTTTGTGACGGGGGCTAGCTAGCTGCCCTAGCAAACAGGTGGGCCTGGAAAACAAGAATAGCCATCTCTCTCTCTCAATATATATATATATATATATATCTCAAAAATTTCTAAAAAGGTTAATTTCTTACAGTAGACATCTCTAAAAAGATTTAAAATCAAAATGCTTCACCAAATGAAATGAACAAGTTTTCCCTCCCCTCTCTCTCATCTATTCATACAAAATAAACTGGAAATGCTCTCAAACTGGAACTTTCTACACAAGCCTCAATTTATAATTTAAGACTAATTAAAAGAAAAAAATATTGGATTTAAAATAAAACAAAATAGAATTTTAAAAAATGAAAGAAAACTAAAACAAAGCAAAGAAGCTAGAAGCGTGATTATGTGTGTATTATTCTATGAACATAACTTACAAACATCAGTGAGTCAGTTCATCTAGCATTTCGAAAAAAGACAGACTTAGTTAGGAGAGATGAGGTCTAAAGAATGAGTCACCATATGCATTTGGCATATATTGTGTGTGTGTGTGTGTGTGTGTGTGTGTGTGTGTGTGTGTGTGCCATTCATACAGCTATGTGGTATATAAAAAAAAGAGAAGATAGTGGGATTACAAAAGAAATTGAAGTGAGTGGGGGGGGTACAAAAAATAAAAACATATTCTGATCTTCCTATTTTTTTAAAAAATATTTCACCCTTAAAATGTGATTTACTCATAAATTATGGACAAGACTCCCTAGTAACCAAGCATCTGACTTGAGGTGAGTATGTTCGCCCTAAATTACTATTAGCCTACAACTAACAAGAAAAAACATTTTAACAAAGGACACGTTAATGATATCCAATAATTAGCAACTACACTTCGCATGAGGAATCAATTACAATTTATCAAAAAGCAGAGGAAGAAAAAATATTTAAAAAAAAAAAAAAGCCATATCATTAAATATTTCCAACTCTCTAGGAAAATCATTTTACAGATGTTAAAAAGAAGTTCTTTGAAAGAAACAACATCAAATATAAATGAAAATTTAATATTTCATGCTAATTTTGTATAAATGGTAAAACAAATGTAGGGAAAGTAAGGAAAAAATGAATTAAAACATTCAAAACATAGGTCACTAGTGTAACCATTAACCATAGATACAATGGTTTGATTGCTCTTAACATATTGAGTTGACAATGGGCTGAATTTATTATGGCTTAAAAATGAATTTGTTTAAGACGAAGTTCAAAATGTTATTGAGAAATTTCATATTACAAATAAAAAAATAAAAAACTACTTCAATTGAAAGTTAATGTTAAAGAATACAACAAATCAAGGAGATTACTGAAATTTTGAGGAAAAATTAGCAAACATGTCACATGAATTAAATAATTTATGATTTAATACTATCCTTAATTGAATATTCTATTTTATTGCTGTAAAAAAGATTGATAACCTTTTTGATTGGTATCAAAAAAATATCCATGTATAAATGTGGATATTGGATAAAGTGGCATTCTGAACATGCCACTGGATTTCCCAATTGTTTCATGAACTTTATTGTTGTCAAGTTAAAGGCTTGCAGAAATTATTTAACAAAAATCTTTATTAATTTCTGAAATGCATCATTTCAATATAAAAAGAGAGCATGGAATTTTGTCAAATTTATTTTTCTAGAATTATTTGTTCAAGGAAAAAAAAAAACCAGCACTAAAAGGTTTTGAGATTGTCTTAAAATCTTAGCATGGTAACATTAATCATTTAGTCCATATTTGTTAAAATAAAAGGAAGGCAAATAATGTGTGACAATTAAGATGATATATATAACAAAGAAGTCATAAAATAAAACTTTCAGATATTATTGAAATTGTTTCTTCGAATCTTGTTATTCAATATTTTTCATAAAGAATTCTTTCATTAATGACTATTTTTGTAAATTTGAAATCACTTTCTGATTGATGGACATTTTTGATCAATAAGAACTAATAACCGATTCCAAATACAAAGTATAGTTAATTAGCTCATTATTGGATATTACTAAAAAGTCACTTGCTAAAAATTTCCTCAGCAGTTGTAGGTGAGTAGTAATTTAGAACTAACAAGTTGCATTGTTGCTAAGTCATGACTTGGGGTAGCAATATGATTCAATGAAGACCTATAAGACTCCCTCCCCTTTTAATAACTGATAAAATACACCAAATTTGATAAGGTTCAATATTACAAATTACTAACCACTGAATCATTCTTATTTGGAATAAGGGTGATTATTCTATCACACTGTGTGTGTGTGTGTGTGTGCGCGCACGCATTTAACATTGATTATCACATTTTCTTTAACTTTGAGGAAATGTTACCAATCTTTTTTTACAGCAATAAAATAGAATATTCAATTAAGGACAATATTAAATAATAAATGATTTCATTTGTGTGAAAGATTTGCTGAAATTATGAGGAAAGATATCAATCTTTTTTTACAGCGATAAAATAGAATATTCAATTACAGGCAATATTAAATAAATGATTTTATTCATGTGAAAGGCTTACTAAATTTTAAAAGAAAACATTTCGATACAAGTATTTTTTGTATGTCAGGATAATAAAGAACAAATAGAGTCAAATCTTCTATATTACTACAACATCAACCAATAAAACATTTTGACATAAGATCCTTGCCCAAAACCCCTATGGAAACTTGCATGTTAAAATAGCACAATGAAAATGCCTAACTACACAAACACTGAAGATGCAGTTACCCATTTTTTTAAATCATAATTCCCATTTCTGATCCAAAGTAACTTGCTTACAGGTTTAATAATAAATTGTCAAAATGTATAGCATCCTTTAAATCACGTCTTCATTGAAATATTAATATCACTTGAAAATAGAGAAAATTAGAAATCCTGGAGTAAAAAGAAAGCATAATTATAAATAAAGAATTTTCAATGAATGAAGTAAAAAGCTCTACTTTCATTTTTTTTTTGGGTCCACATCCTTTAAGGAAATCAATAACCTACTTATACCTGTACAAAAAAGATTAATATCCTTCTGTCAGGAATTGCAGTTACATACACACTGATAATCTATTTCTCAAACAGATGTATGCATGCAGAAATCTATTACAAATTATTATGATACCACTAATTTCTACCAGAAACATATTGCACTTGCAATACATCTTAAGCTGAGCATCTTCTTAAAATATTGGTTCTGGCTATAACCAAGTTAAGCTCCACTCAACTCTATAAGTGATCATTTTTCATTTTTACCATCTCCAAGAATATCATATATCTTGCACATAAGTCTATCATTCAAAGGGCACTTCAGGGTGATGTAATGATTAGTAAGCTTGTCTCACTACATCAATTACGACTGAATAGTTAATTCTATCCTCACTAAGTGCTTCATGCTTTCAGCCTTGTGCCACATCTAAGATACCTTTAGAAAATCACGATAAGTCTACCATTCATTCATGCATTTAATATTACTGCCACATCTAGTCTGGTGCTTCTGCTATGTATTTAGAGATTCACAATAAAATACAAAAGAAGAATCTACAATGTTATCAACCCTATGACCTGGCATTTTACCTTCAGTCACTTTCTAACTGCCGTAATATAGCTTCCCCCCTGCATTTAATAAAAATATTTTCATGGTAATTGTTCTAATGAGTTTTCCTCTTTAGTTTTCAACTTTATGAATTTAAGCACAGTACTAGATTGACAGCTAGGTCTCATTTTACAGTTGAAGCTGCTAAATGCAACTGTAAGTTCTATGCAAACAGTTTATTCTCTCACACTTCTTGCTTGTGGAACTCTCTTCCAGCTTTTTGCTTTCAAGTTAAGTGTGATCTTCAAAAAATTTTAATGCAATGTCAATTATTATCATCTGTCTTAATTCCTGTTCTTTTATTGTTCTCCCTCCTTAATGTTTTTCTTTTTCTCATTCTTTCACACACCATAACCCCTTGTGTCTTAGTGGCTTTATTGCCTTTCTTGGGATGAAATGATTTAAAAAAAAAAAAAAAAAAAAAAAAAAGCCAATATTTCCTATTATTCACCTTTGTATCCATCCTCCCAGTCATTACTCTTTGGATGTTAATCATGAATGGGAAGCATACAATTCTTGTACCATAACCAGAAGAGGAGGAGAAATAATCTTATCAAGCTCCTCACCCCTTAAAAAGAGGTACTTACTTTCATTTAATATCAACTAGTATATTTTATAGCATATCTACACTACAACTTGCATAATAAAATCTGACAAATTTGTTATTAACTAACCGACATTGATAAAATTTAAAATATATTTTTGGAAGACAATACTCCTTCACATTTTGCAAAGCTGACAATTGCACACATTGCCAAAAAGGTTTTAAAAGACCAAATTAATGGAATGGTCCCAGTCAGCCTCTCCAGACATTATTAATTCAATAGAAAAACTGTGGTATACCATTAAGAGAGATGCATATGAGAGAAAAAGATTCAAGCAAAAGATCTCTCAAAAGTCATACAAACTGCTACAAGTAATGTTAAAATTGAAACTATAGAAAAGAGAACAAAAGCTAACAAAATCAATGCCTGAAAGTTATAGAACAACAAACAAACCCATATTTATATGTAAAATAATAAAAATGACCTATATCTTTTGAACCTATCTATAAATAAAAAGTTTATACTACACTTAGTTTATTTGTATAATAAAACTTGACATCACCAAAAACAAGTTTTCAATATTTTTCATAAAGATATTACTAGCTGAAATATAACAAATATATCCTGTAAATGTCACAAACATCAGTTAATATCAATTTTATTTTGAAATATTGACTGTCATAATAAAATGAATTCATTTAACCATGTTTCCCTAAATTCAACTGACAAACTGTGTGTTAAGTTTTTTATTATATTTTTTGTAATTATCAAATAAAATGTACACCCAAATTAAAATTGTGGATAAACTCTGCACAGTTTGTTCTGTTTTGTTCAAGTACTTTCAACCAAGAATTGGATGTTGCCAGTATAGTAGACACGATTTTGTTGGCTATTCTTTTCTTTTTAATGCTAAAATATAAATTAGTTAAAATATATGTATATTGTATAAAACAGTTTCACATAGCGAGACAGCATCTGAATAGAATGTATCAAATATTTATACACATTATTTTATGAACATATTTAATATTTCATATACATTTTTAAAATACCATCTCCTGCAGTGAAATCTTTTATTTAATTTTACTGGTTTTGGTATAATAATAGTTTTGAATATTTTTCAGTAAGTACTATATAGTATTTTACTATCATCCACTAATATTTGTCTCATGAGAATAATTGTATTTTGGTTGTTTGTGGTGTCATTATCAATATGCACATGAATTGCACAATGTTTTGACAAGTGACAAGACAACCTACATATTAAAGCACCTGATAAACAATTTGTTTGGGATGGGTGAAGTTGCCAGCCTTGAAAAGTTAATATTTAAAATCCTGGCTTTTACTCAAGAAGAAACACTAACTACTGCTACCAATAAACTGTACATAACTACTTCAATTCCCAAGTAGTTAAATTTGAGATGTTTGATAACTTATTGATATATGGCAACAATCATATACTAAATGAAACGGGAAAGGATTTGAGAGAGAAAGACATTTTCTTTCATTACTCTTAAATGTAGTAATCCTTCAAAGACATAAGCGATCATAACTCTCCAGATTCCTTCTTTTTTTTTTTTTAACTGAAATGACAGCTGTTGCCAGGGTTTTGAATTCAGAGTTTTCTTTTTTAAATTGGTCGCTGCCCAAAACTAGAAAGACCAGTTTACACAACTATTTAACACCAAGCTTTGGAGAGAAGACAGATTTGTGCCTTTCCCAAGAGTATTAGTGCAAACATAAATATGACAAGCCGAGAATTTGAACTTGGCTCTCCAATTTCACTTTCTACATCAATATTCATTTAACTATCTGCACATTTCATTAATTATATATAAAGTAAACAATTATTTTTCTTGCATAAAGAGGACCATAGTTAAATTGTTTAAAAAATTAATTTATACAATGCAAAGCTTATTGCTAAACAATACAATTTCAATTTTTTTTTTAACACACATTAAGTTGATACATATAGATATAATGGTAATAAAACACTATATTCTAAGAGAAGGTCACAGTATATACGTGCAGAAAGAAAAGATTTTTTTTTTAAATTAAGAGTAAATGGATATTTTTATCAGTATTCACTACAGCAATGAACCTGAATTTTTAGTAAAATTCTTTTGTAATATATTTTTAAACCAAACTACTTAGACATTATTTAAGTGTAACACAATGAAAGGAGAAAATTAATGTACAATTACGTATACATTATAGTTCAATAGAAAAATGTTAGTTTTGAGTCAATGAGATGATGCTCAATTTTCAAAGGATTTGAGAAATATACCATACTAAGTGAATCAATAATAGAGCATTTATTTATAAAAGAAATTTAAAAAATTAAATAAAAAAGTATATTGAGTAATTCTTTTAGTTTCCATTCAATAGAATTTTTTGAAAATTCCCTGGGGTGGGCATAAACAAGTAAATAAAAACTTACAAATATAACACACACACACACTTACCTAAAATATACTTGCATATGGAATAAGGCAGTTTGGATTTTCTGAAATTTAAAATTATTTTTTCGGCACCTTGTCTTTGTTCTGGTGTGACAACATCTGGTGGAGCCTAAAAAAAAAAAAATAAAATAAAATACGTAATGCAAGACTAAATATACTGAACTGTACAAAATAAGTTTATTACTAGGTTTCAAATCTCAATTCTGCAATATTAACTTTGATCACGTCAAAACAAGAACACCATTTCATAACAAACCAATTAGTTGTAAAACAGAATATACAAAAGCAAACAATAAAATTAACTATATTTAACTTATCAATGAAACTAATTTGATCCAAATAATTCCAATAGCAATTTGCACATCATAGCCATATCAATATAAACTTTTCTATGGAAACTTACAAAAAAAAATTAAAAAATCAATAAATAATAAAATAAGTTTGAGGGGTAATCTGTATCTGGAATAGCTTCATTTTCAGCTTTAAAAAACCAATATGAGGAAAATCACATTGACATTTCATGAACTGCATTTACAGTATAAAAAAAAAAAAAAAAAATTCAGCAAATGAAAGTTAATTAACTTTTTATATTTAGATTTAAACCTGCTAAATAGAAGTTATGCAAGGTATGAATATTGGCCTTAAAATTATTAATATATGATGACCAAAATTCTATGAATCTGATAGATAAGCATTGCTTAAAAATGCAGACAGTATTATATTCTAAGATTTACTAATAGAAGTTAAATTTACAATGTGCTTCTGGATGTTAGTAAAAGAGATTAGAAGCTTTTATCAGAGATGAAAAAGGAACTGTGCATAACAGGAATATGGAATGAGTATGATATAAATTATCTAAACAAGGTTTGTTTGTTTGTGTATGTATGTATATATATATATATATATAAAAAAAGAACATCACAAATTATTAATTTTATTTTTTTTAATTCATTTAAGCAATGAAAGATTGAGAATAAAATTAAAATATTCTGAAAGCTAATAGAAAATATTTTAATGTTTGGTAGGCATACAAAAAACTGAGTAAGCAACTATATCCGCTATTGGTATTTTAAATTTTAAAAAATATAATCTGATTTTTTTTTCCCACTATCAAGGTTCTTCTACAGTTTCTTAAAACATTAAATCTTATGAACATGAAATAAAAAATAGATTTTTCTTAATATGAAAGCCAAATATTTTTAGCCAATATAATTTTGTGACTGCACACATCTCATAACTATGAGATGATGGTGAGAGCTTAAAAATTCAAACCTGAATATTATAAAGGTGAGAATTAATTTCTCCAAATGAAAGTATTCCTTTTAATAAATAAATGAGGTTACGTTCACCTTAGTCTAAAATGCATTCTATCGATATCCATATTAAAACACACAGTTTAAAGAGTTTTTGTTTATTGTATAATGTTACCTCTGAAAACCATTTGAGAAAAGACACTATTTTAAAATATATATGAAATAAAAAAATATATAAAGATCATTTATACGATCGTATATGTAGGATTATTTAAAACTTGCTAAGATCAAGATAAAAAAAAATGTTCATGAATATGAATTTTACAGATGGATACAAAATAAGTGTATAAGCCAACTTCATGTGCAGTGAAACCTTTGAATTTTTACGAATTCATTTTAACCCCTCCAGAAAAAATTTACCTATGTGCAACTGGTCACTGAAAATACACGATTTTAACCTCTTCAAAAAAAAAAAAAAAAAATTACCTGTGTATAGTGCAACCCCCTTTTTGCTGGGCTAAATAAATACTATAAAAAGGAACTAGGTAATTATATTTATATATTAAAAGTTTTACTTTTACAAATAAAATATTGACAGATGAGAATTTAAGCCCCCATTAGGTAGTTATTAATTCATTGTGTGTGTGTGTGTGTGTGTGTTTTAGAATCTGCATGGATTACAAAGAAATAACTGCAAGTACATACACAATATAACAAACTTAAAAGTAGTTCTCCCTATTCACACATCACTTTGTTAAAAGGATATTGTCATTGGTCTGGACCAAACCTATTGCATTTCTTGACCAAAGATAAGAGCTGGCATCATGGAAATATACAAAAAATTATTTTCTCCAAGACAGAATATTTTGATAAATAAATATATGTACAATGATAAATTTTATACATTAATCAATAGTAATAAATGTAAGATCTTTAACAATGTTATTAAAAAAATTAAATAAATATGGCAAAAATGGTAGCAATAAACTTCAGTACTTAATAGGATGCTTAAATTTTTTGTCTGGTAAAAGAAAATATAAATAATGCTGCTATCATTAAATTATTTCTAATACAATTTTCATTTCAAGAAAGTTAAGGGAATGTTTTTCAATTAATCACACATATAATATTTATATTAATTTTTATTACTTGAAAGCAATGAAATTTTAACATAAATTAGCCCTGATAATTGATAGCTTTAAAAAAAATCCTTTACACAATAGACATGCAACTAATTATAATAAAATATTAACCTGCCACTTACAACAAAATTGAAATTTTGAATTAGCATTGAAATATATCTGTGAAAGGGTTTTGATATGCAAAGGATGAATTAAAGAGTGCATTATTAATATTAGCTACAAAAGTTTATACAACAATACAACATTGTTAACTCAAACAGTTTAAAACAATGTTCTCAACAGAAAAGAAAACCTCTTTTCATTCTGCCTACATTATTTGCAAGGACAGATAACAATGAATACCAGAATTATTCAATGCCACAGAAGAAAGAAATAGGAGTAAAAAAAAAATGAATAGATTGAGGTAAAGAACAATTCTGTTCAACATAACACAATAATTTTTCTATGTAGTACTTTTTATCCTACTTAAAATATAACAAGCTACTCAAGAAACCTTAATAACTGCTTTGGCTTGTCAAGGTTTTAGAACTGGATTGATTCTTCAGTCTTACAATAGCTAGATCATATTTCAGTTTTCTGTTAATTTCATGTGCGCAGAGGCTGACAAGTAAATCAGTAAGAACATTAATGTCATTTCAGCATTTCCTTATTGAATAGTAAATGGAATTTTAAGATCAATAATTATTCTCAAAACTAAAAGATAAAGGAAAGAAAATCATGAAAAAAAAGTGTGTGCGCACACACACACACACACAATTGTATATTTGGGCAGCAACCTTTCTTTTAACCCATTCCCTGGTGTAGATGTGTATATATGTTTTTTATTGAAGGTGTCATTTCCAGACACAGTGGCATAAACGCATTCAAAACACAACATTCAAAAACCAGCTAAACATGTTTATACGTTGATCTTCATTCTTTTTTCTGAGCTTGAAATGAGTCCAATTGTCAACTCATGTCTGGTAGAGGTGTTAGCCACCCCTCAGGTCCTCCAAGGTGCCTCAGTTTCTTACTCACTATGTTAAAAACAAATAAAATTTGTCGAAAATGAAACGTTTTTCCCAAAATAATTGGCAGGGAATGGGTTAAACATCTTTCATTAAATATAGCAGACGGAAGATTTAATTGATATTTTATTTAATTTTTCCTGAATCCTTACATTTTTCTGTTTTGTACTCCCTTACTCGTACAGAAAGTTCATTGTCCCAAGCACTTTCAGCCACTTTCTTTAGCCATTTTAAAGGGGTTTTTGTTTTTGGTGTTGCTATTTTTTATTTATACTTTTTTTTTTTTTAAACAAACACACACTCTTTAACATTAAGAAGTCAAATAAAACTACCCTGAAGTATTCTTTATACAAAAAGGAGAAACATGTGCAGAGATTACACAAGTCATGTAGTAATAAATGAACCAATGGAAGAATGAATGACAACCTAATGAGTCAAGTCATGAAGCCACTTAATATCAGAAAGCTGATGGACCGATTGCAATCAGTTTTCACAATTGATAACGAGTTAGAATCTCATAATCTCAAATAATATTTTCCAATTGATTTGTTTTGTCTTTCCAAAAAAAATGCTGTTTAAAAATCTCAAAAAGAATGAAGTTTTCCCTGATCGCAAGTTTAGTGACAATAAAAGTGTGATTAAAATCTAAAGCAGCTAGAATAAAGCAATTACAAAGAGAAATAGGTCAAAAATTAATTTCTTTTTTTCATCTTTTAAAGTTGTGATTTCAGTTGATTTCTACAATATGAACCAGTATCTAATTTCTTCCAGATCAATACTGACAGGATTTGAAAGTTACGAACATCTGTATTAATTCCAGATGTTTTTGTTTTTTTTTGCAAAAAGCCAACAATATTAATAGATTAACTCCTATATTTGAAAATTTCAGATTAATGTTTCCTTGTTTTTAAAGAAACATAGCAACAGTTGATACTTTTCTCTCCAAATTAATGATACTTTTGAATAATTTTACTACTGAAGCTGACCTTTTTTTTTTTTTTTTTTTTTTTTTTTTTTTAACTTTTCATGAACTTCAAATTTTTTTCCTTTGTCACTATAGAAAATTTTTAATAAATATTTTCAGTTTTGTGTCACATTTGCTTATCTGCTTCAATTATAATTATTACAAATTTATGCAATATTTTAATTTATTCATTCGAGCAGTTAAATGACAATCTATTTTGTTCAACATATTAAATGTGAAAAATTTAAGAGTATATGTGAAAGGACAATATGAATAAAGACCAAAGGAAAACTTATCTTAGCCGACACTTTTTGTCCTCGTCCTTGATAAAGTCCCTAGGAGGACGAAACACTTAGGCTAAGATAAATTTACCTTTTGTCTTTATTCATATTACTAAATGTGTAAAATTTCAGAGTATATTTTGTATTTATTCATATTACTAAATTACAAATAGGAAAATAATGGATAGCAGCAGAAAATAACATGGTTTAGAATCATTGTTAACTGAAACAATGGATGAGAGACAAGCATTAGATGTTTGGGGAGAGAGACTACTTAGGATTTGAGAGTATTAACTCAATCGGTGACAGTTAATGATGTATTATTTCTGTCTGAATTTCTGGGATGAGAAGTTATTTATACTATTTACTGTTGGCCCATCATTGTTATCACATCACCAAACATGAGGACAATAGTCCTAATATAAACAGTATGAAAATGTAGTATTAGACTGAAAAGATAAATAAAAAGCAACAAGAAAGGAAGAGATTTATGTATTAAAACACCCTCATATTTTTTTTTTTTTTATCAGTTTAATCCAATACAGTTTATTACTAATGTTAAAATAGACCTAAATATTTCTTAAAAGGTTTAAGAGACTAGAAATGTAATTAATACTTTTCCTAATGGGGAAAAAAATGTTCATTATTTCTTTGTTATTGCATTTGTATTAATACTTATTAAAAAGGGAAAAACATACATTTTTCATCTTTATACAGGGTCCGATGGGTAAATTGTCTCAATTTTATATTTTTAATTGTGTGTATGTGTGTTGCTTGTTTTTTATTTTGTCAACAGCACAGTATAGTAGGGTCAGTTGAGGACTATCTGTGGGAAAAAGAGCACTATGATGCAATTCACTCCACCAAAAATTTGGAAATGGCATGCTGTAATACTTGGCATTTATGCTGGAAGTAATCTCAATTAAATTTTAATTTCATAAAATTTTCCACACAAATATACTTAATTACTTTAATTATACATGGTGAAGTTATAAAAAAAGAATCTGTGAAGTTTTTTTGTTCAACTGACACAGCAAAAATGCCTTCTATAAAGCTAAGCAAAGTATTAAGAAACAGGAAAATTTTGTTTAAAACAAAGAAAAGAGTACTGAATAGTTATGTAATATTGGTCCTCCTATATGACAGCAAATGTTGGACAATCTTCTCACAGATCTTCCAAGAGCTACAAAGGAAAGGAAGTTGTGGAGAGCCATGTGGCTCACGTCCTGTAGGGACATAACATAGATGACATCAGATAATGAACTCCATACTCAGCTTATAAGATTAAAGAATAAAAGAAAAATCCATCCCACATTACCAAAAGGATAAAGTGAAACTCAGTTTATTGCCAATTTTTTTTCTTTTTCTTTCCACCATTTTAATATTTTAAAAGTGGAGGTGACGATTTGGACATTACTTAATTGTGCTAGATATGCGTTTTAAAAAAACTGAAAGCATACAGAAAAAAAAATGCTCCACAGATTAACATTCACAGTGCCAACGCAAGTCGATAAAAGGATACTTCTATAGTAGACAACTGATAATTCATAAACAAGGACATCATCATGTTATGTAATCTGTTCATTTTTAATATTCCATGAATTCAAACTCTACCAATTATTTTAAATACACATTTTTGCAATAATGACTACTTTCAATCTCAAAATTTATAAGAGAAAGTTTTCAGTATTTTCTTTTACATGCATAGCTGTAAAAACAAATCTTTATTTAAAGAAGAATCCTACTGTATTCTGAAACAAGCAGGCTTATACTGTATCAGCTTTTATTATACACATTTATATAATAAAATTATTAACCAATCAATATTGACAACGATTTTTGGATATATTTATGAGCAATCCCTCATGTGCCTTTCAGCTTATATTTATTGCATCAAGATAATACTCGTTTAGTAGGATTTTACAATCAAGTTGTGGAGTCGTAATTTTAGACCAGTGGAGAAGAGAGAAAAAAAAAAAGAAATTAACAGACGTTTTTCTTTTTGTCACTTATCAGGAACTTAATTAAGGAAATAGAAAAGATAGACAAATAAAGAAACAGATAAATAAAAATGCAAGATTTGCAAATGAACAAATCATGAATTTATTCCCAAATATAGAAATGGCTAGACAGCATTTAGGAGCAGAAGAATTTTTTTTTTTTTTTTTTTTTTTTTAACAATGATGTTCTCTTATCAAATCTGAGAGCCACTCGAGATAGAGGGTTACAGTGTAAAAGGCACAGTTTATGTGGATATATGGAGAAGAAAATGGTTAACCTTAGACTTGAACAGGTTAAGATTGTAGTGATTGGAGAAGCATCCTTTTGGGAGTCAATTCTACAAAGCAGTGGTTTGTGGAAGAAGCTACTCAAATGAAACTTACATCTCACCTGGAATACAAAGGAAATGAGGGTGTGTGTGTGTGATGGTGGGTCTTAGCCGTAAAGATTAGAACTGGTGAAACCAAGGAATGTAGTTCATCTGAACACTTTCCCTGGAAATAGCAATAGAACAGTGAGGCTTATGATACATCAGTGAGAATGGCTTTATAGAATGCAGAGACATTTTTAGACTATCGAGAGTGGAAAGTGAAACTGGGCAAATTCTGCCCATATATGGCAGCAGTACTCCATTTTGGCCTGATCTGACTCTTGTAAAGTTACAGAATAGCAGGAGTTGAGCCACTCACTGGAGTGGTACAAGGAACTGACCATTTTTGCAGCATCTTTAGCAATGGATCATATATAGCACTATAAGAGGGATTATTTTATGCATCTTCAAATAAGGGGATCTGATTGAAAACTAGTAATCTAGCCTGAAGAAATTTAAATTGGTCAAACTATCCTACCAAAGTAAAGAAATTCTGGAATTAAAATCCTAATTGGAAGATAACCTCCATTACCTGGTTCTATCAATTTAAATTAATTTCTGATGTCAAGAAAATTCAACCAATTTATTGCTACATTTTTAACCTATTCTAGTTGCCACCTTCATGAAGTAAATCAGTATAAAGAAAAAGAAAATCACTTTTGTAACAAGTGGAATAAATTCCAGATAATGCCAGCTGATATTGTTTTTTTCCATACCTCTTTGCTAACTATTGCCAAAATTTTTTTTTTTTAATTTGATTATGTCTCTGGATATCTTGTTCTTATTTAGTATTTACTAAAAAAAGAAAACAAAATATCCCTAAATATGAATGACAGAATGGGAACAATCTAGGTCCTGTAAATTAAATTAAGGGTTCAGTTAAAATTCCCTGATGGTTAACTGAATTGACAACTGCAGAAAGTATGAGGACACAAGAGCTGAAACATTGTGATAATAACAAAGATGAGGAAAATAGTCCGAATGTAAATAAAACCCTAGAGTTGCATAAAAATCTCACACTACCAAATACATTATTGTAAATATTTCTAAGATGAAATTCACATTGTATATTTATCATACAAATATTTGTATATCATAAAAGTTTTAAGATGGTTGGTCAATGATAATTTTATTGTGAAAATATCAACTTGTATAATACAATCAGTGCAGGGTGAGGAAACAAAACTTGCAAAATTGCTGCTACTTTCAAAACTTATGTACAAATAGGCGAATTAATAAAATTTGGATAGTACCAAAATTCATTTATTCTATATGACTTGTATTATTTTCAATTACAACCAACAATCATAAAAGGTGTGCAACTCGTAAACAAAAGGTTCTTTGAAATCATAGCCCACTCCAACTACATACAGCCTTGAGGCTGTAAGTGATGGAATGAGTAGTCTTGTTAGTCACATGCTCCAAAATTCTCCCCACATACAAATTCATGTCTCAGTTGGAGGGCCAAAAGTCCATTGGCCAGAAATCAGCTCTGCAGGATTTCTGCATCACCTTGGTTGTGTGTCTGGGTATACAGTCCTGGGTCCACATAGAGGTAGTCATGAACCATAGACAAAAGTACCTCAGGAACAAAATTTAGGCACCAACACCTACATTTTCTTCAAACGTTTTCACCCCAAGGGATACTACAGTATCAAGACTATGGATAGAGGCTGGATGTTTAGTCCTGAAAGTATTCCTGATATAAACTGTTCTCAGTGAGGTATTAGTCATTTTGACAGTTCAAAAAGTATTCATTGTGATGATTGGTTTATCAGAGACTATTTTAATAGTGAATCCCTGAACTTTGAGGTACCTGGGCACTTTCCATCCCCTTGACCTTCAGCCTCTAATGAAAAGGTGTATTCGCATCCTGGTATATGATTTAAGGGCCAGATCATTATGCAAATCCTCCACTTTTTAGCTCAGCAGCTATTTTACAGATACTTGTTCTGTCCTTTGTAATTTTGGTCTTGAGGATATTAAAGTACCAATTCTATTTCTTGTTGACCTCACTGCTGCCTGTCTTTATCTATGTCAAGGGTCGTTTTATATTGAAAGCAGTGTGCAAAAACCCACCAATTATGTTGGGTATGCTTTTAAGGGTGATTTTTACATGAAGCAAATCCAATACACTTTGCCATTTGTCTTTCTGAAAAATAGACATGCATTAATAACTGACCATAAACTTTTTGTTCAGAATTTGGTGCCACATCATTTGGTGCAGTGGTTGGTTAAAAATTTATAGTTTAAATTACACTGTAAATTTTGTTCCCTCCCCAATACTGTACAAATTGACAGAATAAATATTAAATGAAAGTAAGTATCGTAGACATTTATTTATAACTATCTAACCATAAATGGTTTTCTTCAGACAGTTGATCCTAAATTACAAGGACATATTTTTATTAATACTTGTAAAAAAAAAAAAAAAAAAAAAAGGTCTTGTGTAGAAAATAGACACATTGTGAGGAAGGCAATTTAAGAAACAAAAATTAAACAATGTATAGTATTTGCAGCTTTATGGTGATATGAGAAAAAGAGTAAGAAAGAAAAAAAATTACCTTTCACAATAGTTGTTAAACTGGATTAGACATTATCACAGGTAAGTAGAAAACTGTCTAAGTGAGGCCGTTTTAATAAAGGATCAGTCTCGGATTTCAGTGCCAAAGGGCAGAGGAAGTTTATGAGAGAGAAAGTTGGTGATATAGTGGCAGAGAGGGAAAAAATGGATGGTTAAAGTGGTTCAAATAGATTAAAAGTAAAATGGTGGTGAGAGAGAGAGACAAAAAAAAAAAAAAATGAAACTTTATACTGTTCATTTTTACCACACCTTTTTGGTGAAGTTTTTTATAATATTTAAACAAACTGTTAATTTTCAATAACACATTACCTGGAGAAAAAAGAAAAAGTCCTCCCAAACCTAAAAGTTTGAGAGCAATAATAATAATAGCCTGCAAATATAGTAACCTATTACAATAAAAGAGGCAGAGTCAAGAGCATACAGTAATGTCTGTGGCAATAGTAAACAAAACTAGGAAGGAAATAAATAAATAAATAGATAGATAGATAACATTATATATATAAGATGTTATTTATCCTCAATGGTGACAAATATTCAGAGTGCATGAGTATGTGGAAGGTAGAGAAGCATCACACACAAAGGATAAGATAATGTGCTCTTTGGAGAAAAGAGATTTAGTGTGAATAAAGATAAGGAAAGATGAAATCTACTTAATATGAGTGTTTCAGAATCTCTAATAATATTTAAAAAAAAAAAAAAAAAAAAAAAAAACCCTGAACACTTATTTGTTGAAAATTGGCTTTATATCCAAAGAAAAAAAATGGTGCATCAAATACTAACTTTTGTATAGTTGACAATGGATCAAAATTAATCAGAAGATCATAGCAAACATTTAGCTTCAGCTTTAGTATAAATATCTGAATAGAAAATAAAATAAAGAAAAGTGCAAGAAAAGTATTTAAAACCACTTTTGTTTTATACTTTGCCATTTTGGGGGTGAAAAATGTTTTGTTTTTTTTTTTGTTTTTTTCACTTCTTCAGACAACTGAGGTTGAAACAGTCATACCAATAATAATAGGAAACCTACAATTATCATTTACTCAAATGTTTCTAGTTTAAGGTCATATTTATTAAACTCAGTAAAATAGCTTGCAAAATTTCTACTGTAATGATGTTCTCAATTTCTAAATGTGGAAGTTATTTGCTGAAGCTTCAAGATTTATCTAAATTCAACTAAATTATACATTTTAACAACTGAATCTGAATAGTCTAATATATTATGGGCTAAGCCAATAACATTTTAAAAATCGCTGGCAAGAAAAAAATCCATTACATCTAAAAAGCAAGTGATCTAAAACTGTTGACCCTCAATTTTCTTTGTTATGTACATATATACTCGATAAGCAAATCTGAGGGATAGCTTTGGGTAAAAAGGACAGTTTCACATTATGTTGCTTATATAGAAAATGTAAGTAAAATCCATAAATTGAAACCATCCAATTGATAGCATTACTAAAATCAGCAAAACATTGAGGAGAGGGCTTCATCTCAAGCCACTAAATATTATGAGCATGAAAATTTATTTCACATTACATTCACTTATGTACAAATACCCTTGGAAAAGGCATGAATTCATCTTTTCTCCTCCCAGCTATAAATAAATAGCAGGACAGATTGTCCTATAGCCTTGAGTGGCAACTGGTCTAAAAGGACAACTGAATTCGAGACCACCAACTATGGGTTAAATAGCTTCCCCAATCCACAATTGGCCAAGCATAATTAAGTACAGCTACACCCTAAAGACAGGGTCAATTGGGGTGGTATTCCTCCAAAAGGAGAGAGATGACCCTGGATTTGGATTGCGTTTTCAGCAGCTCTGTGATTTGACTACACAAGCAAAAATCCACATTTAAACTACAAGTCATCATTTACAAATCAATTTTCATTAAGTGAAACATATGGCATTCTTATATTTGTGCAAAATTTACATAGTGACATTAAAAAGTTAATTATTTTAAAAATTTAAAAAGAAACATTTTATGAAGATCAACAAGATTTCATTTTACATTTAAGCAAGTCTGTCACACTTAAAATATAGTTATAAATTTGGGGGAAAAAAAATTCATATATCAAAGAAAAAAATTTTGATAACTTACTAGCATATCTTTTCACACTATTCACAGCACTGACGAACCAAGGAATGGACCCTGCTTATATCACACTACTAAAGGATCTTGACAATGATGCTACACAATCTCTTGTATTATACCAAAATAGTGACAAGATAAAGTTAGAAAGAGGAGCAAG
This sequence comes from Acanthosepion esculentum, assembly GCA_964036315.1. Taxonomy (NCBI): domain Eukaryota; kingdom Metazoa; phylum Mollusca; class Cephalopoda; order Sepiida; family Sepiidae; genus Acanthosepion; species Acanthosepion esculentum. Next base: position 91,122,282 of record OZ038490.1, on the reverse strand, counting down.
ACCAGTTTACAAGACAACCATCAACAACAAAATCAACTGGGAAAACAAAGGTATCAACATAGATGGTGAGCTCCTCTACCACAGGAACTTCACAAATGACATTATCCTAATGGCCCATACACCACAAGAATTGGAGATGCTCAATGCTATCCACACTGTGAGTCAACCAATAGACCATAACATGCATCTTGGGAAAGTCACGGTCATGTTTAACCATGCTAAACCATCACCAGTTATTGTAGATGGAAAGACCATTGAGGAAGTAATTGTACCTCAGAAAGAAGATTGCAAGAGTTGGTGCCCTACTTCCACAGGTGAAAAAAAGAATTATGCTTGGCTGGGCAGCTTTTGGGAAAGTTTCTAGCATCTTGAGAAGTCCCAAGACAACAATCAAAACCAAGAAAAAGTTATTTAATGAATATGTTCTGCCAGTGATAACTCATGAAAATGAGACATGGGCATTCTACAGTACCATTACAGAGACTCTTGTAGTGACAAAATGTAAAATGGGGCGAATTATGTCTGTCATGTGACAGGAAGAGCAACACCTGGATTTGACAGCAGACTGGAGTCAAGGACATAATTGAGATCATGAAAAAGGAGCAAACATAGATAGACTGGCCAAGTCTCATCTCAGAGACAACAGGTAGACTATTAGAGCAACAGAGTGGTTACCAAGGCAGTTGAAGAGAACTAGAGGCAATATGGTGTGACAACCTGACCCAAAATCTCAGCCCCACATAGCCAGAGATAGGTAGTGATGGAGGTCAACCAAGGAGTGGTTCTTACAACAGGAGTGAAAAATCCTGGGATTTGGGCTAGCTATACAAAAATATAAGCAGATTTTAGAAGAAATTATCTTTAAGCTATCATATTGTTATGATGTATAAACCATGAGTAAATCAATTTTCAGATATAAGAAGTATATCTCTTTTCTTTGTGATGGATATTGATGTATAACACGCATTTGTGATAAGATCAAAACAAATATATATATATATATATATATTTTTTTTTTTTTTTTGATATTCCAGTAATGCACTATAAACAAACAAATGTAATCTTAATCTATAAGTGTTTGTTAAAACACAAACATGTTCAAAACTTTTGATTTTAAATCCTTTTATTTATTTTTTTTTGTATATTAAATGCTATTGTATCATTTCAAATACATACCTTCATAAGCATCAAAAAGTTATTTTTGTACATCAAAATGAATAGGGGGTTACATCTCAGACATTTTAATATTTACAAAAGGATGCAAAAAATGTTCTCAGCCTGATCCACTTCTTCCCAAAATCTGACTAAATGACCAAACAATTTTTTTGCAATACCTTTTTGGGTGAGCCAAGAAGTTTTCAGCATCCCTTAAGTTACAAATGCATAATTCTTTATACAATATCATAAGATTTTTACTACGGGAATCCAAATAATAAAAAAGACTAGCAAATTATTAAGTAGACCCTTTTTATAACAAACCAATGAATAAATCAACTATATTATTCACATCATGGGATAAAAAGAGTAATTACTGTACGAGTTAATTGAATTGTAAAAGTCACTTAATAGGATTGTCTGAAATAGGTATGTCAATGTGCTAGCTGATGTAAATATTCTACTAGATTTTTCCCCTAAAGTTTATCCAAGACAAAGTTCAAGAGGCATTCATGGGAGTGTTATATGAAATAATTTGTGACATGAATGTAATAGAAGGAAGTGAAAATTATGAGGATAGATAGCTATTGACCCTTGACTTGAACAGGTTAAGATTGTAATGTTCAGAAAAGCATCCCTGCAAGATTTTGTCCCACAAAGAAGCAGTTCTTGGAAAAATGCAGAGTCCTAGCTGTAAATGTCCAAAATAAGTTTAACAAACATGGAACAAAATAATCATGCCATAAAGAAAATTTGAAAATAAACGTGCCATACCAAATAAGCAGCATTTTAGGGAGGTGGGTGCCAAAAGAAATAATTCAATCATATTGGCACACAAGAGTACATTGATAAATATTTAATAGTTTCCTCTTTTTGTATTTGAAATTCTATGTAGTAATAAATACCAAAAGTAATAGTATGATAAAATAAAGAAACTACGATCAAAAAGATAATGTCTGATATATCAGAAATAAATTTCAAGACAGCAAGTCCAGTTATATATTTTAAACAAGGACATTTTAAATATTTCAACTTTTTAAAAACTATACAAAGTACAACCATATTAATAATGAATATATATTCAATTAAAAAGAAAAAAAAATGCATCTTAGTTCTTTAAAATCCTTTTTGATATTACTGAAAGAAATAACATTGTGAATGTTACCTATGCTCCCAAGGATTGAACTGTTATTCCTTGGCTAACAAATATTGTGGAATTACACTGTCCCACCTGCTAATTAAAATGAACTCATCCCTTTTCCATAAGAACTTCTAACAATTGTTTAGAAGAGAGAAAATTCATTTGCCTCTGGAATATATGCTGGATCACAGGTTATACTGCATATTCACAATATCAGTGTTGCATACTATAATTTTTCACTTATTTCTGTTATTATAACAGAAATAAGTGAAAAATTATAGTATGCAACACTGATATTGTGAATATGCTTATAATAGTATAATATGCTTATAATAGTGTAAAAATAAAAATATTTTTCTGTAGAATTTATCAATATAGCATTATCATTATTATGGAAGAATACATTAAACACAAACTGACTCTTAGCAAACTGTAATTTTTTTTCTTTGTAAATAGCTGCACCTTAAAAGTTAAAAAAAATTGTTCTTTACAAACTAGTGAAAACATGCTATTTGACCCGGGGAAAAAATTGACAGTGTGAAATAGAAGATTGTTTCAATATAAGAAAAAAAAATGAAACAAGCATTATCAATAATAAAGTATATAAAAATTTAGATTTAAGTTTATTATCATTCAAATTATTTAATGAGTTATGACATCTGCAAAACACTGAGTCAAATTTAATAAAGTATAAGCCTACATGTGAAATGACAAGTGAGTGTTGAAAAGTTCTCAGCCTGACAACAAAAAATGTCCTAATATTGACATTTAGTTAAATTTTATTCAGGTAATGACTTTTCAGACCTCTTTCATTAGGAACAAAAAATCTGAGAATGATAATCAAAGTACCTAATAGTGAAATTTTAAAGGTTTCAAGTCTGTACAGTTTTATAGGACATACATTAATATTTTTCACAATGACAGCATACATCTTATTCCAAAAAGGAAACAATTACTAACATTTCAAAAGAATGAAAAATGATTATATTCTTTGTATATTTTAAAACAAGTTAAAACAAATACACCAAAATGAGTTGAGCAAAACAAAATATTTTTGTATATATGCTTTAATAGAATTGATGAAGATTAAAATAAAACAATTACATTAAAATTAAGTGCTCTACATCTATGTAAATTATCATTGTTTATTTTTAAATGATAAATCTTCACAGTCGCATATATATATATATATATATATATATATATATATATATATATATATATACACACACACACAACTTGTAGCTATTATTCAAAACATAGCAACTAATCCTGACCTCTTGACTTAGTAAATAATAAATACAAGTGAGTAGGAGAGTATAAATAGTAAGGAATCATTTGTAGTACTTGCTTACCCACCAGCTCAAACAATATGTTAGCCAACCATCGTTGTTGATAGCAACTGCAATGCTAAATAAGCCATCTTTAGGACAATACAAAAAATATGAGACAGTTTCACTCGGGTGGGGGAGGGGTATCTAAATGTATACATTAACAACTATATTTATAACAAATGGACATTTGATATGTAAAAATTCAAATGCCATAATTTTATTTTCATCATTAATTTTAAAAATAAGCATTTAGCCAGAACTTAAAAGGAAATTAACTTTACTTTCTAAATCAGATAAAATATAACCCAAATGAGTGAGCGTTAATATTTTCTGATAAAACACAGATTGATACCAAGCATACAGAACAAACATTTGAACTCAGATTGGTTATTTTGGCAAAACGACAATTACAAGTCTTTATGCTGAGCAAGAAACATTTTTCTGTCTACTTTGTAATAAACCAACAAATAGAAGTTCAGTAGATAAGGATGAGTTTCCATTCTGTTTTAACAGATTTTAAAATGTTCAAACAAAAGAAGAAAAAAATTAAAGTCTGTCAGTAATTAAGTTTTACATTTCAAACTATTTCAAAGGTGAAATTATAGTTCTAACAATTGTCTTATCTTTTGTAAAACAATTGCATTATGATGTTTATAATTGTGTGAAAGATCAATTTTTTTTTATACAAAATGAACTAAGAACCAATATCAGAATCAGAGATTTGGTTTTAAAAGCATTTTTTTTTTTTAGATGGCCTTTACATTAATCATATAACAATATCAACTTTTTGTATCATTGTCATCCCATTTGAAGAGAGAAAAAAATTCTCTTTAATATAAACCTACTACATGTACAAGCTGGCATCAATTATATAATCATGTGCATTATATTAATGTTTATGAAAGCTTACGAATTTACATTGTGATAAATGAGACAATATCTGGCAAATGATTATTTCTAAGTTAAAAGATAGAGTCAAATTTAATGCTTAATATTGTAACCCTCAACTTGAACCCACTTAATCAAGTTTTACCTGTATGAGTGTGTGTTTCAGAATTAAGAAAAGCCAGGTGGGTGCATAGCAGCAGCTTCTCTGTACTCTTTGCAGATATTTAACAGCAACACAATGAAGTGGTGCTGGTGTGAGTATGTGTGTGTACGTGCATGTATTTAGGGTGCAAGAACTCTTAAACATGTTCAGCAATACCAACAATTTTTGACCAAGTTATATATATATATATATATATAGATAGATAGATAGATAGATAGATAGATAGATAGATAGATAGAGAGAGAGGCTGCGATGAATAAATTGTCGTCTAAATTACACAAAAATGAAAATAACACGGATATCTCATTTTAACAGATATATTTACCAAAATTACACAAAAATATCTTGAAATACTAAAGAGTAAATTTATTCAATTAAAAAAGAAAGAGGGGGGAAAAAAATAACGCCATTGGCTCCAAACAACCTCCAGACAACTTCAGAATCTCTTGCAACTCTTCTGGACAGCCCCTTATATAAGTTGGTGAATACTGCTATAATACTTGCGTTAATCTTTAGATTTTTGGGATTAGGAGTTTTGTTGGTCTCTTACTCAACTAGGCCACACATGTAATCATCAGTAGGGTTGCAGTCTGGGGAGTTAGGTGGCCAGATGTAAGAGGTGATGCGGTCGCAGAAATTGGCTGAGAGCCATGACTGGGTTCTCCTGATTGTGTGGCATGGTGCAGTCCTGTTGCCATACATAGGGTCTTCCAACAGCCACCTTCTTAAACTATGTCAGCTCTACCCCCTCAAGGCACTTGATGTAGGCCTCTGTGTTGAGTCAGAGATCCTCACCAACACTCTGAAATGTTTGTATTGGAGCTTCTGGTGTGAATACCAAGCAGTACAGCATGCTATTTCCAAATTTCTGGTCAAGTGAATTGCATCATAGTGCTCCTTTTTGCACAAAAACCTTTACTTTGATTTAGTTTACCAAATCAAAACTTGGGATAATCTGCTTAAAACAGTTATTTTTACTTTATGCTATCAATTTTACAAAATAGTTGATTGCAATACATGGATCACAGGAAAGAATGACCATACATATGAACATGACTTCATATGACCAAACTCCCACCAATAATGTTATACCAATATAACAAGTTCTAAACTTAAATTTTCATTCAGTAAATTGTAATGCATGCTTTCAATTCATAAAAGATTGTTTTTTTTAAATGAATGAGTAGAGTAAACTTGTCATAATGTTAAAAAGAAAAGTTGTTCAACAAGTTCCCTGTAAACAATACGAGATACTTATCCCAGAATAATTTCTGTTGACCTGAAATATATTCCAGTTTCAGCTCACCTGCAAGTAATCAGGTTCTGAATTGGACAAAAAAAAAAAACTGAATATAAACAAACACATTTGAATAGTAGGAAAATTTCACTTTTGTCTCCATGAATAGACAACAATTATCTTCAATAAATTTTAATTTCAATTTATAACTATTATAATGACATCCAGGAATATTATTAGATAAGACTTACTAAGAGAGAAAGTTGACACAAGACACAAAACTTATTTCAACCAATGTCCAAAACATTTCATACAGCAGTTCAATACAATATTGGTCTGAAGAGAAATAATTTGTTTTATTAGTTATAAAATGCATAGTACATTTCAAGAAAGATGATTTTGCAACTCAAGATAAAAGCTCTTAAGCTATTTATTAGTGATAGACCCGTCATATGATAAAGAAAAAAAAAATAAGCTAGAATCTTTCTTTTTCACTATGAATTTCTTTTCAAAAGCATTATAATTTGCATATCCAACTGGCACATGTGCCTTATTAACTTCAATCCTACTGCTTCAGAAAGACTTACATACAGAAAATATAAATTTTTTCCAATAGTCCGATATGATATTCAGTGCAGTCACATTTTTATGTTAGTTTTCTCTTTGGAATTGTATAATAAAAACAATTGTAAAGAGAAAACTATAACATGAAAAGAATACATTGAACATCATAGACTATTAACAGATACCTAGTAATTAATCATTTAAGAAGCAGACCATTTTACTTTGAACATAGCACAGAAATAGTAATTAATATAACTATTTTTTTTTTCTTCAGTCTTGAATACAACATAAACTAAAACTATCCTGACAAATATAAATAGAAACTTAATGAAGACTTAATATTTCTCACAGGTTATTTATAGATGGAACAATGTCAGCTCCAATATCCTTTCAGCCAATGATAATGAGTTTTACAGTATAAAATCTTAAGAGCACAAAAAACAATGAGAAAAAAATTTTTAAGTGTTAATAACCAAAATTTAATACAAAAGAAAAAAACTCTGTGTGTGTGTGTGTGTGTGTGTGTGTGTGTGTGTGTGTGTGTGTGTGTGATAAAAATATGGTTTTCAGATATACTACATTTAAGGGTTAAAGTGTTCAATATCATTGATAGAGTGTATGTAAATATAAAAGTGGACACTGAGGTTCACACCCAGCAGCAACAGTCCATTTCATGCTTAAACACATTCTTCAGTCCTGAAGATTGCATTTAAGCATGAAATTGACTGTCGCTACTGAGTGTTGACCTCAAGGCCTTATGTCATCAAATTTTTTTAAAACAATTCTATGTCAAAATATAGGCATTGTAAAGAGTTCTAACATACTGAACTGACATCAAAGTGTTATTTAGTTATTCATTACAACTTTTGGTACAAACAATTACCATTAAAAAGTTGTCAGATTAAATAAAATTAAAAAAATGAAACACTGAAAGTACTAGATAATCTATACTTTAGAGACGTTTAAATGAATTTTTTAAATTATTCTATATATTTCTAAAGAATTAATAATTTTTTTTTACTCCAACATTTTTATTATTCCAAACATTTTTAGCAGATGCCCATATTTGAATAGATGCCCAGTTTTATTTTAAACAGTATTTATTCTGTCTACCAGCCTGCACAGATGAGAATTATGACTCATTTTCTTTAAGATGAAATAAATCCTCTTAAAAATAAAATCCAGGTATGCATTAAAAATAACATTTTAATAAATATGTGTGCGTGTGTGTAGGTGTCTTATTTTCACAATAATACTATTTTACTAAATGTTCACCCAATACAAGACCAAAGAATTACTAAAATGAAGTTCTTTTATGTATGTAGGTAGGTAGGTAGGAAAATAATGGTAGATTTGTGAGAATAAGTTGGATAGGTAATGGTTGACCATAGACTTGAAGTTAAGATTGTAGTGTTCAGGGAAGCATTTTAGTTCCATAAATTAGCAGCTTTTAGGAAGAAACTGTCTAAATAGGACTTACTTCCTACTAATGGAATACAAAGAGAATAAGGATAGTTCACTCTTGTGAATATGGCATGGCAAGTCTTAACTTTGTGTCTGAAGAGGTGGAACTAAAGAATGTCAGGACATTTTCTTTGGAAATAGCAATATAGTACCAAAAGATTTGCAACATTGCACCTGTGAGAGAGGGGCTGTAGGATGGAACATGGTTAGCTTAATCCCTGACAATTATCAAATTCAATCGTCATAACACTAAATAATTTTAATGTTATAATAGCCATTTTCATTTATTCATAACCCAATGAATGATGCTTACACCTTGTTTTGATTGGATAATAATTATGAACTAATATTTTCTAGTTCTTTCAACCGGGATAGTAGAATTTTGTTTCACCCTCCACACACACTTTCTCCTTTAGCGACGAGTTTAATTATTTTACAAACCAAATTTAAGCATCTTAAGTTCTGATCAAGGCAAAAATATTCAATTTCTTTAATTATTAATAATATAGGTCTTATTCCTAATCACAGACAAAATCTACTATGGAAATATGAGAGACTTCAAAACTAATACCTTGTATTATATAGCAATAAAGGCTGAATATTCTCACCAAAAGTTCATAATTTGTTTTGCTTTGTTACAGATGGCAACCTGGTAAAATAATATCTGGTATGAAATGAAAATGTGTAAGAAGCAGAGGTGTATCATGGAATACCTCTATGCAGAAAAATTGCAGTCATTTACATTCATCCTCACCTGCTGAACATTTATAGAGACCAAATAGCAAATGTGAGCACAGTTAGATAATGGGTAAAAATTGTGGAAGTATTACAACAACATTTTTTGGCAGCCATGCACAACTGTCAGTACATGAAATATTCACTTGCAAATGGTGATCATGTGTAAAAATAGTATTTTTTAACTGAAAATTTTACAGCATTCGGTTCACAGTATCAGTTTCTAGGTAAATAAAAAGAGCTCTCTCACTCTCTCCTTGTGTATTGTCATAACCTTTGTAATTTCTATAGTGAATGAAAATTTTAGTGAATTTCTTTAATGAGATTTACTAGCGTTTTCATAAATAGTAACATCCATAAAAATACTATATTATATATATATATATATATGAAACTCCTGAGTCAGAATGCTGAAGATAACATCAATCAACCAAGAGAGAAATTTTATATTAATCCTTTATATTCTTAAATGGCTTAGCAACTCTGGAGATTATTTAATGCCAAAACATTTTGGATTTTAGGTGGTCACTTACAGTATCTGGTGTTACCAAGCAGTCCCCAGTACTGACCAGGCTTGACACAGCTTAACTTCAGTGATTGAAAGATTAGATAGATATATTAGGCAAGTTTATGTGTACAAAACACCACTTCTACTCAGATAATTATCTGTGAACCCTGTCATCGTTCACCATTGCTCGTTGGCACCATCATTGTAGTATATATACACACTGCCTAATTTTGTATTTCCAGTGCTGTTTAAGTGGAACACTGGTGTAACATCCATGTCCCTTGACTGCTTACTTTGATGTCAGATGTTTAAATCAGAAAAAGTGCCACTTGTAATTTAATGTTTTCTTTAACATGACAAAAGAAAAAAGAAAAACTCACTGTTCATTATTGTATATGATAGTGAAGACTAGAGTAAACAATGCAGTTTACTTTAAATATTTACTACAATAAAATAAAGTCTTCAATAATTACACCACAGTCAAATTAGCTCTATAAAAAAAATAAGTCTTACATTTGGAATGACACAAATTTGATTTCAAAAGTGAAGTATCACTTGGAAAGGTAAGATTAACAACTAAGATTATCACATCAGAAACCATCTTGGCTATTTGATGAGTACAAGTTAAACTATTTCTGAATCAAATAAAATGACTTCAAAAGTATAACAAATCATTTCCTAGTTAAATAGTTCATATCTGACAGAAAGCCTAGATATACCACTTGAGTTACAAGTTGGACTTGCAATCACTGCCAAGGGTTATAGCATATTTCTTAAAACTGAATATTACCAATGCATAGTATTCAAATGTTACACTCTCCACCCATCTGACAATAACATGTGTATGCATGCCAATATTTTCAGCCCCTACACAATTAACACCTACATATGCTAAATTGCACTGTACACCAGCTGCTTCCAATGCCAAATCTCTTTACACTGTTTGCCTTACCATTTTACTTTGTCAGTTGAAGTAACAAAATCTTTTTATATCAAATATAAAAATTTATTACATTAAATCTGTCAAAATGTTGAAAAGTTCTCAATGCAACTGAGGATCCGAGGAAAAACAAATTTGCTCACATTTCAGTAAGTGGATCAAACCAGAAATTTTTTTTCAGTATCCCCTTATAACAACCACTTACATTACTAGATTTCTCATACTTAGTAATTTCATAATAGAAATTTTAAAAGTGAAGTACTAAAGTATACAATTTAACTTCTTGGCAAAGGTTAATCATGCCTTATTTAATGCCGTAATCCCCCCCCCACTCAATCCTAGAAAAGCCACAACATTTTGCTTTGAAATTTCAAATATATCTTTCAGATACTACATCTTTGATCTTAGGAGTTTCTTTGTTTCAAAACAATGAAACACAAATGGGAATTTTTATAGTTTCTTTTAATGAATATCAGTATAAATATGAATTTATACAAAAAGATATTTCAGGACCTGTGTCACATGTTACCTAAGGGTTAAACAAAATTCAAATTAAAAACTGAAAAATCTCACCTCATTCCCCAGACCTATTTTCAAAATTAGTACATGACAACCATACTCGTATAAAGAAAGTGTGTATATATAATTTGCTTTAGATATAAAGAGTGATCAATAGCAGTGAAAATATTTATAGATAAAATGTACAAACAGAAATCAGTAAAGTCATATGATCACTTAAGGTGTGAATCTGACAGCTGCCATGCAGTTTGGACTTATGCACACATTGTTTTTTTTATGAATTATTGTTGAAACAAAAAATATAAATACAGTTTAAAGACTGAACAGACTTTTGATAACATCTATTTTCAGGGATGTGTAGAAAGGATATTTGGCAAACATGGACCATTATGTCAACAAAAACAGTGTCAAAAGGACGGTTTTTCCCATGACACTGCTTTTATTTTAAGCATCTTCACTCTTCAGCAATGTTTGTTTTAAAAAGCAATGATTATAATTATAAAACCTAAACTTATGATGAAAGTGAATTTGTATATATTTTTGTTCTTGAGAATTTACAACAAAAATAAACACTTGTTTATTTACAAGAATAATTTTATATTTACAACATTCTAAAAGCTAATACAACTGTATTAAAACTAATGCAATATTTATCATTTACCAATTTATATAAAAATATGAACATTTTTTATTCATAAATTTATAAACATTTATTGAATTAAAATATGTGAACCAACTATAAAAGAAATCCCTATTTACCATTTTATAAAGTTTGAATCAATTGACAATTAACCAATGTTTTGCCAACCATTCCAATAAACAATAGTCTAAGTAAACAATCTATGTTTATTTTTGTCATCAATTCTCAAGAACAAAGAAAATATAAATTTACTTTTATATGTTTAGGTTTTATTACAATTTTAATCATTGCTTTTTACAGCAAACATTGCTGAAGAGTGAAGCTAGTTAAAATAAAAGCAGCATTATGTGGAAAAACTGTCCTTTTGACACCGTTTCTTTTGTATGCACGAAAGTCCATGCTTGCCAGATATTTACCTTACCTTTTTCTGCTAAAAAGTCTATCAACTAGTATGGATAAAGTGTTAAAAGGTTATTTATGATGAAGATAAATGTGAAATGTTTTAGTGAATTTATTATTACAATTTATGTATATTGGAACTAAATTTGAACAATCAAAATGTAAACAGAAAAGAATTTAATTAAAAATTTTAATTATACATTTTTAAAGTATATGTTATATTGCAATTAAGACATAAATGCATAAACCAGATTCCAATAATAATGAGACGTGAAAAGTTGTATTTGTGATATTGCACAATATATGCATGCTATATCTATACATATTGATCACACACTCTTCCCAAGTAACAATAACTAAAGTTGTCATAGTAGCAGTATAAAATAAAATAAAAAAATAAAAAAATAAAAAAAAAAAACTGTTGGTGCTGAAGAAACACAAATGTTCTTGAGTAGATATCTGCAACAAGGATTAGCTAGCAACCCTAGCATACTTCAGTCTCCAGAGACTGACAGATGATTTCAGTAGTGATTATACTATTACAACCAGGATAAAAAAACAAATCTTCAACTGTCATCATTAAAATCGATTCATCTCCAAAAGATTTAGTTTTTTCCTGATCATTTTGATCCCTAACTTGCATTGCAACTTGAATCCTTGCAATCGACTGACAGTGAGTTCAACCCTCACTTGCTTTTCCAGAATGCAGCCTTGTTCCAGTCTTGATGGCTCCAATAATCCAAAGCCATTATTCTATTATATTTTTTTTTTTTTAGACAAGAATCTTAGAAGGCAAATTTAGATAATTCATTTTAAACGTACAAAAGCAGCAGATAAGGCAACAAAAAAAAAAATAAACAAAACATTTTTACAAAAGATAGCTACCTATACATAGAAAGAGATTGTCAAGAGAAAAATTGGAGGTTATCAGAAAAGAACATAAAAAATAATTTTAAAGTGTTTTACCCAATTTCAGAACAATGAATCATCAACACACAATGCAGCAAACTTTGTGCTGAGATAGATGTAAACAGATGGCTAAAACTTAATTTTTGGCATCAAACAACATTTTTATATTCATTTTTTTTCTTATAGAAAATAAAGAGGGTAAAAGAAAAAAAAGATAAAAACACATATAAAAACTACTGTTTAGTGGGCACTTCAGATTTGGGGCCAAGAACTTTCCAGAAATCAAGCACACACACAATTATTCTCTCTAGTCTGTCTATGCTTCTTCATATGTACCGCAAATCATAGAAAGGGGGTTAAGAAAGAAAGTCAAATTCAAAGAAAAAATGTAAGTGGAGATTTATAATACCATGTGATTTTAAGTCAGACTATTAAGAAAGTAGACATGCTGATATAGTCCAATACCTGAAAAGCAAGTTTGCCAGCAACCATCATTAAAAGATTTTTCGTCTGACATTGCTTACTGCATGCTTGCAATTTTAATATTGTCATCTCCTATAATACTGACAGCATTAAAGGAAAATACTACTTACAAGAAGTAAAAATAAGAAAAAGTTAATATTTTACTGCAATTCAAATGTATTCAGCATGAAATGCCACTGAAATAGAAATTGGTCTAAACCTTTTGCATTTCAAGTTACTCTTGTATTCATACATTAGATAATTTTTCAATAGTTATTAGTAATGATTAACCAGAACAGCAAATGTTAAACAAATGCTGCTATCTAATACAACAGTATCATTTGATGGTACCTAAAATGGCAAAAAGCTTTTCTTTTCTACTGCATCACATTTGGTCAATATGGCACTTGAAGGTAAAGAGAAAAAAAATAAATAAATAAAAAATTTAAAAAAAAAAAATCAAGAATCATATTTGGCATCAGCTCTGGTTGGTTAGCAAAAAGGCTTACTTGAAAGGAGGTTCCAATGCATTCTTACTCTCCACATAAAAGTAAAATAAATAAATAAAAAATAAAAAAATAAAATTCAACTTTACTCTTATGTATACAAAGGCATTATATCAGCAAAATGATGTTATACTACGCATTAGCTTAAAAAGCATTTAACCAGAAAATCCTGCCATACCATGAGCAAACTATAAATAGTAAAAATTCTTTCTTTCTGGTGTTCATGCCAACAATGAGGCTCTGGAACTGGCCAGGAATGTTCAAAGAAAATGAAAATTAAATATAGAAAACAGCAACAGGCCACAAAAAACAAGAATATAATGAATAGTTAATAATCTTCATTAAACAAAATGTGCAAATGATGTTCTTTTTTCTTTAATTTAAACAGAAAAGAAAAGAAAAAAAATAGGTTCATTCTCAAAAAAAGTGAAAAATTTCACTTAAAGCTATAAAAAAAAAAAAAAAAAAAAAAAAAAAAGATTCATGGATATATTAAAAAAATAGAAAAATTAATTTCCCTAGATTGAAACAACCTCTGCATTTTTGCTTAGAGCAAAAGGAATTTTCAACTAGTTTCAGTGACATTAAACAAAACATCACTGTTGACAAATTTGAAATTTAAGCACTTTATAATTAACTAAAAATGTCACTTGATACAGTCAACTGATTTAAAAGCATCTATATCTACATTTTGTCAGGGGAAAAGAACACAATGTTAAAAAAGTAAAATACTTGTTACTACACTATAACAAAAAACTATACTCAATTGTTATGGTATTATAATCACATGTTTAAATAAGGTGCAAAGCAATCAACATTGTGCTTCATTGCCTCAATGCTTGGCACCAAGATGACTCAGCTACAAAAAATTACACTTTTCAGTTTTTTCCTCTCCACTTACAAACATCTGAAACTTTGAGGATGGATAGAAAAAAAATACAATTAAACACAGCAGCAAGATCAGGTTTCAGTTCTCAGGTACAAAAATGTAGTTGCATTTTGTGTAACAGCAACCTCTCCCTCCCACAGTATCCTCAGAAATACTCTTTGTTCATTTGTTATACAACACAAGAAATAAAATGAATAAAACCAACTGTACAAAATGACATTAGGAAAGAGAAAAAAAATTATTGTGAGCACTTAGCTTGTTTCAGATTTCTGAAACTTACATTAGAAGCACTTAATTCATAAGTCATTGGAACTGTTCCAATCGGGCAATATTTGGTAATCATTTCATCTATGAAAAATGAAGGTTATGTCAATCCAAAACGAAATTTAAATTTAACAAGCATGTATAACATAATAATATAGATTCTGTTTTTATGAGGGATACACTGTAAATACCATTTATTTATTTAAATGCTAACTGCAACAGAAACAGATAGCACATAAATGCCATTGGACAGAGCAAGTTTTCAGCTACAAAACAGTTTTTTTCCAGTCACCACCACTGGCTATGTATTTTTGCAAGTGATGAATGCTTCATAGCTGTGCAAGGCTACCTGGAATATTGCCTGTTTCACACATTACTGTTGTCACTGATGAAACCTCATCCACTGCCTAACTGTGCTCACATCTACAGTTTCATTTCCATAAATGTTTGACAAGTGTCAGTGGGTGCAATTTTTCCATATGGAGGAATTCAAACAAGACACCTGCACTTTCCTGCCAGATGTCATTTTGCCAGACCTCCATCTGTAGCAAAGGTGAGGTGAAAGAAATATGATTGACAGGAAAGCTCAACCTTTACTGTCATTTCACCAACATCTACTTCTGATGTTACGTGTTGACCCACTCATACAGGATTTTACAGTGGTCAAAAGTTAGAATTAAATATAAAAAAGGCACAGTTTTATGGTATATAACCAAGGAATGTAATAATGCTTGATCGAGATCATGATTATTGGAATTCAATATGGAAAAAGAAGTTAATTAATTTTGAGAATTTAAATAAGCCAAGGGGTTCTTAAGGAATTGACCGTTAATATTAACTTAGAGATAACTTTGTGTAACTAGATATGACCCATATCTACCTGCTACACTAACCAAATCACAAAAAATAATAAATTACTTCTTTGATCAAAATCAAAGATTTTCTTTAAAATCCTTTGAGATCAAGTAATCGAAATATAAACCTACCCATCAGATTGGTGCAGTTTCTTAGGCAGAGTAATTATGGAGAGAAGAAAAAATCCTGCTAAAGCCAGCAAGTGAGCTGGGTGGCCTGTTTTAATAAACAAATACCAGTGGTTATATACAAAGAATGTTTTCAGAAAAAAGAAAGTTATCAGAATTCTGTAAGTGTCAAGCTGGTCATGGATTTTCTGAAATAATGGGGATTCCTAGAGAATGTAAATTACTGGTCAAATCATACCAATTATTGGTGACAAACTGGTAAGCTGAATTCCATTCCTAAGTGGATTTTTAGGAATTCTCCTGAAACTGCCAGAAAGAAGAAACACATCAAGTGCAGATCATAGCAGCAGCCATGAGAACAATCAAGATTATTACCTCCAACCTTTGATAAGCAAAGAAGCAGACACATAGTTTAAACTATTACATACTAGTGTTAAAATCATGTTACAGTATTCTTATCTTAATCATTGTTTGAAGAGTTCAATCAATCAAGCCCAAGAATCTGTTTTATGTGACAAGAGGCTGAATCAGACTTGAGAAGTTTCAACTTTGAGCATGAAACTTCTTCAGATTTTATCTAAACAACATGGATAGAGGTCTCATGCTCAGGATGTCAACAGATCAGAGAATGAAACAACTGGCTAGCATTCCCAATCACAGTGCTATATCTATGTCAGAAATGAAAAAAAAAGAGTGTTATAAAATGAACTTTTCCATCTCTAGATAGAGATTTATAGGTAGCAATGCATAGGGATAGAGGTATATGAATTTAGACAGGAATAATGTGTGTATGTATAAATTGGTGCTTAGGTATAAAAGTATTAAGTCAAATAAGAGTTAAACCTAGAGACACAAAGTGGCTAATCATTAAAGACAGATAAAAATTCTAAGAAGTTGCCAATGGCTGACCTCCATCAAGAGGGCTTAAGAAAAGGTTAAAGCCTCTCCCCACCCACTATTTTTTGGTATCATGCCTTTATAAAAATACATATCAAATAAATATCTTTTTCAAGCTTGGACAATGGAAGGTACTTATGTTTACAAAAACTTACAGCTGTATGGTGGCCTGGAAAAGGAAGCAAGCAAGGTGATTTTGGAAGCAGCTTTTTCCTTTAGTAAACAAATAGTGTTATAACCATAAGAGGGAGTTCTTTTCGCCAGGAGACACCCAGTGGTTGGTGCAGTGAAGCTATAAAGTCCCATGTTTTTCCATTAAGCTGCCAAATGTGGGTTCTCTTAACTAACATCTGTGAAATGCTTGAGCCACCTAAGTTGAAAAAGACTCAAGAAACCAGTAAGGCTTATTTGATGTTATTCTTACTGCTGTCAATGACATGCTGATTTTCTTATTTCCTTTTCTACAGAAGGATGCTTAGAATACTATGGACTGAACATGTGAGCAATGATGAAGTTTTAGAGAAAATAGAAACAAAAAGAACACATTTGAAATCAGAAAGAAAGCTTGGAAAATTTGATATTCACAAGACAGAATGAAAGCTAGAGGTACAGAAGAAAACATGTAACCTACCTAGCAAACTTAAATGGAATGTCAGAGTAAGGTTTAGGAGAAATAACAAAAAGACAAAATTTATCAAGAGTTACAAAGGGCAGTAACTTGTGGAGAGCCATGATCGCCTACATCCTGAAAGGACATGGCACAGAGAACAAAAAGAACCTATCCTATGCTGCCTGCAGTTTTAACAAATATTATAAGCCATCTGCTTTGGAAAAAAAAGCAGCATGGGGGAATTCAGTTAGTTAGAGAGGCTGTTTGAACATTGGTTATAAGGTCACATGAGAAAGCACAAATGTGGCAAAGAGATGCACACATCAAAACATCACATTCCCATCTACATATAATGTTACATCTAGTGCCATAACCAAGGGTTCTTGACCCAGAGGTTACCATAGAAACATATACAGTGTGTACTGTTACATTTTGTGACTAGCATAGTGTTACAGTGAAACAATAAAATGATATTAATTTTGTAGTAACCCCATGGATAAAATTTATTTTTTCTGACAATTTTATAAAATATCACCTCTCATTTTGAACAGCATAAAGATTATTGTGCATGCAGAATTTAAAACTTGCATGTACATTTACTGGATTGGATTATATTAAAAGTAAATATAGCACAATACAAAAACAATGCAAGTATTTGTGAGATAGGTAAAATAAATCTGTGTTTGAGCAAAATACTTGAAAACAGAAATAGTTTTTCTTAATCTAAAAGTTCCCAAAGCATGAAAATACCTTCTGAGAAGTTTAGCATACAAAATTATAAATATGCCTTATTTCATTACCTTAAGTTTTCTTACATTCTCTTCAACCTGTTAACTCACTTTTATAGACAATGAAATCTCTTGCATGAAAATTGGGATACTAAATAAAATTTAAACAAAAAAAAAAAAAAAAAAAAAAAATATGAAACCATTCTGTTTAAGAACAATTTCAATGATTTATAGTAATTTCTTTATCAATTAAGTTAAAAGGGGTTCTGAAAGTTTTTGATCCAACACACTTCCCAAAATCTGACCAAATAACCAAAATTAACTATTTTAATTGCTTCTCAGGTTGAAAACATTTCAACACCCTCCCTCATAGATGCATAAATAAAAATAAAAAAATAAATTAACAAGTTTGATTAAAAAGAACCAACAAGGTTTATTAAATTTTTTTTTTATTGTATTTTTCAAATAAGGTTTTGTGTATTGTAATCAAAATTGTGGATAAACTGTATACACATGATGCCATTATAGATTATTTCAAACTTTCAGCTTTCCAAAGAATACCAGGATGTAGACCATGGACTTCTGCTTACCACACAGATATCACATTGCTTCTTGAAAATAACTAAGACAGCCAAAAGTATTTGCGACAAAATGAGCAAAATTTTGATACTGTGCAAGCTTTTTTGGAGTAAGTCAATAATTCATTTTTGATTAGTATTTGTTTAGTCTTAATTTCAATTATACAAAATGAAACTGCTCTCTTAATCATCTTAGAGAACTTCTTTTTTTCTTTTTTTGTTTGCTTTCCATCAGCATGGCTGATGCTTTCCTTTCTGAGAGCAACTCATTGCACCTTCTTGGGCTCCAGCTAAGAAAGTTGGTTCACTGTATGATACTAGACAATTTTTCTTACCAGAATCTATCTTTCACATCTAATATGTCTACTATTCATCCAGACATTGAATATTGCACCACAACTCTGGTGCTTCTGTTATGTACTTAAAAATTCTTGATAAAATCCAAAAGAGGAAACTGCAATGTTATCGATCCTGACTTGGTATCTCAGTTTCAGGCACTTTCCCACCGCCATAATGTAGCTTACTTGTGCCTTTTCTATAAATACTTTCAGTAATTGTTCTGATGAGCTTTCCTCTTTGGTACTTTGACTTTATGAATTTAAGCACAGTACTAGATTGGCAGCTAGATCATCCTTTTACAGTTGAAATGGCTATGCTAACAGTTTCTCTTCCTGCCTCTTGCTTTCCAGTCAACTTTGATCTTCAAGAATTTAAATATAATGTCAATCATTATCTTCTGTTTTAATTCCTATTCTTTTATTATTCTCTCAAAGTTTTTCTTTTCTCATTCTTTAACACTCAGTAAATCCTTGCATCTTAGTGTCTTTATTGCCTTGCTTGGAGTGAAATGATTAAAAAAAAAAATTCTTTATCACAACTACTCAAATTCATGCCATATGGTTATAGCTAGATGTGATCTTCTGCAAACCATAATGTCTTTGTTCAATCACTTAGATGAAATGTTTCACTGAGATTATTTTTTTTTTTTAAGATTCATGCTGTTCACTAGTAACTTTAGAATGATGGTGATCAGTACAATGATAGGCAATTGAAATTAATATGTATAAAAAAAATACAAAAAAAAACCGACTAGTTGACAATACTTTATATGATAAAAATTCACAAGCATTGTCATTTTATTTAGTGATTTGCTAATATTCAAATAGTAAACTGCAACAGCAGTTTTTAGAAAAAGAATGATTTAGAACTGACATGTCAAGTATTAATCAATGCTTTACATAAATTTGATGTTATGGTGATAAGATATTAGAGAATATAGATTTTCAAGTGTCCAATAATTAACTGCCAACAAACTTTAATCTTGAAAGAAAAAAATAAATAAATAAAAACAGTCACATGTCTTGCTCAACAAGAATGTAGAGCAGAGTTTCAACATTATAAATTCATTTTTCAATATTTGTATGAATATTATAAAATTTATATACTGAGTAATGTCATGATTTCACCATAAGAAGATACAAATATGAACAAATATATTTCAAGGAGAATAAATAAAGGTAAAATAAATGCTGAATAAAATGGTTACAAGCATTTTCCAGTTATTTAATTAAATGTAACCAATTTACTAGATAATTGATTTCCTGAACAAAAGACAGCATGCAATTTTAAGAGACTTATTGTATATAATTTATAATTTTTTAGTTTTACAACTTAATAGAGCATTAAAGCCAATTTATTTCTTTTATGGGAAATTATTTCTTTTTTAGTTTTTATTCAATTAATAGAGCATGGAGCAAATATAGTTGACATCAAATTTATCACTTTCAAATTACCTCTAAAAGGACATTTCTCAATTAAAAGTCTTCACGCTCTTAAAATTTAAATTGTTTTTTGTCAATCTTTCATCCTAATTGGGGCTTTTTTGTCACAAATACCATACTATAAAATGACAATTATAACAAGCAGAAATTGGTTAAAAGAGAAAACAAAAAAATTTACACACTATTATTTGTTTTTGCAATTTTCATACTGACTAAAAATTGTATTACAAGTACTCTATTTGATAGTATACAACACTATCTTCTATATTTAAGCATTTTAAAAAATTTTAGCTTATTTACAAGTATTTAATATTACTGACATTGTTGTAACCTAGGAAAATGTTACTGAATAAAAATAACCAAAATGAAGGTTGGAAATAGAACGATAACAGAAACAATATACAAGATTTTCCAGTGGCATGTAGTAAGTAATCAACTGCTACAGTATATTCCATTGTATTTATAAGGATCGGGGCATACCCATTATAGTCCATAGGTACAGTATAACACATATGAAGCTAAAGTATATCAGAAGAAAAAAAACATGCAACTAGAACAAAAGGAAAAAATCTTTAATAAAATTTCATTCTGTGATTTACAGGAGAAAAAGTCATAGGTAAATATGAGCCTATGAGATTTACATATATGCTTCAGTGGATATCTTTTTTTATTTTAAATGGCCTTAGATGCCATCAAATATAGTAGTTCATCTACTTTCTATGAAGGAAGATCAGTTTTACAAATTCTCTCATCCAGTTCTGAAACTTTATATTAGGTATACCAAACTAAAATATTTTCAATATATCTAAAAAAAAAAAAAAAAAAAAAAAAAAACCTTTAATACAGACAGAGAACTTGACAAACATGTAAAATGGTACCAAATTTATCTTGGCATCTCAATTAACAACAAAGTTATGACCATTCAAATGGTGTCAGTTTTCCATTTTGTGTACTACTGGACCAAAAGCTAATTCCAACAGTGTGACTGAAGATGTAGGCTTCAGACTAGTTAAAAAACCTTATAAATGTAATGTCATATAGGTAGTCTTGAAGTAAAATACAATACTAATAGAATCATTAATTACTAGATCAAACCAGCCAAAACATTGGGAAAAATTGCATTCTCAAAAACAAAATAGTTAGGACATGAGAATTTTTTTGTGAAAGACAACTTCAAACTTTATGGTTAACCCACCCAATTGATGAGTACTTTTTTTCTTTAAGATTGAACTATTTTGATATGCGTAAGGAGACAGCTTGGAACACAAAACCTTTTAAAAACACAACTACAAAACCTTTTAAAAACACAACTACAAAACTGTCAACTTTGAAAATGCTGAAGAAACATGCAACCATTGTTGAAATAGTGATATAATTTAAAGAGACATTAAATAAAATCTAATCATCAGACATGAACAAGAATTGCATCTTTAAAAAGATGCAAGATTACATTTTGATTACATAATTTTTAGCAAAATAGCTAAACAAATAAATGAAATATCACCATTTGAAATAGAAGGAAATTTCACTACTTTGGCACATTTTTCACTGTGAACTAGGGCAGTTTAGGATACCTACTTATATTTGCTTTTACTATTTCCTGATCTTCTCAAACGGTAACCTTCAAGAATTGTTCTATTACACTGCCAAATTCCCCAAGAAAAGAAAAAAATGCTTTGTTATCACACCCTGAACTGAATAAATGGTATGGTTCAAAATTACGAGAACATGACATGATGGGCACTTAAATAAGGTTAAAGGATTCAATGAAACATTTTGGCTTAAGAACCAAGATGTGGGCATCAGTTAAAATAAGCATAAAAGGAATTTTCTTCCTGAAAAAAGCTTTCTACATCTTCAGTTGTTTTTACATGTACGCTCACACACACAAAAGCCAATATGAAAATACTTTAAAATTTGTGTATAAAATAAAAAATAAAAGTAACACTAACCAAAGCAAAGCCGTTAAGAACAGAACACAGAGTTAGCATTCTATTGATGATTGAACCTTTTTTTTTTCTTAGTTTACAATTCATGAAGTTTTTCAGAAAACCTTTTCTTCGATAACAATTTTGTTTTTGTTTAACATAACTCGATTCAAATGACAGATCAAAGTCAATATTACCTGAGGTAGATAATACACCTCAAATATCTTAAACCTATCTAATCAATTTCCTTATTCTATCAATTTTTACTTTGTTATAAGTAAAAACTAATTTATTTTTGAACAGCATTTATTACTCCTAGCCATTCAGCATTATTTATTTTTCAGTTTTAAACTATGTTGATTGTTGAATGCCAATATAAATATGATGCAATCTAGATATAATTTGAGATTTTAAGAATCTGCTATTAGAGTTTTCTCTTGGTCACTTGACAGGTTTGACACTTTTGGATTTTTGTGGTGTGTGTAATAAATATATATAAGTTTGCCTATTGTCTATCCACTTCTCCTCAGTCCTTTTGTACAGGAGTAGAAGTTTATCCCTTGTTTCCTGTTCAAGATTTGGATTTCAGTTCCTTCTAAAGTCTTTTCATTCTCTTTCACTCACAGTAGCCCCTTGTTTCTTAGTGGCATTATCGCCTTGCTTGTGGTGAATTGATGAAAAAAAAAATGTACTTTTCATAAGCAATCTTCAACAAACTTAATCATTTTACAGATAATTACAGTAATAAGAGGATGATCAACTTATAATATTCTGGATACATTAGTCTTTATAGGCTGAACTAAACATTTGGTAACTTGTAGAAAATCTGTAGTTAGAATGCAATCAGTACATTTTAAAATGATCAGATTCCAAGTATAAAAATAAGAAATCCTAAAGAATTTGTTCTTTGCCACTTTTTAAATAAATTTATGCACTACTGTTTTGAAGCCAGCAAATCTATTTAAGAAAGATCAAAAGAGATCTGACAAAGATAGATAATGGATTTTATCTTCTGACAAAACTGATAAAAAAAAATTAAAAAAATTAATAAAAAATCTTCACTGGCTTACAGATGTGATGCATTGGTTTAGATTTCAGAAAACCTAAAATTGCACATTAACAAGCATATATTTACTAATTTTCTATATTTTGTTTGTTTCTTTTTTGCATCTGAATGTCATACTTTCAGTAATAAGTGAAATTATTCTACTTGCTTGTAAGTACATATATTGCATTTTCTGACTGAAAACTAAACTTACATGAAGTCTACCATGATTTGAACTGCTAACCTGGAGGTAAGCAATCAGAGAAGACATCCATTAAATCAGTGTTTGATCAGCTTGAATACATCAGAATGTAACTTGAATATAAAGAGATTTTTTTCTTTAAATTTTCTAATTATTTGAACTTGTTATTGCAATAAAACTCGAGTCTTAAATTAAGCATTCATTGCTTTAAATATAAGATCATTTAAAGCAATGTTATTTGGAAAGAAAAAATATTGACAACTAATTCAAATAATTACAATATTAAAATTTAGTATTTTCAAAATAATTTCATAATATATTCAAGCTGTAAGACAGTGGATATGTCTGCCTATCTCCAGATTAGGGATTTGAATACCATGAAATTTCTATGGGACCAGGTATTATTAAGTAGTTACATACAGAGAACTTAAAACAATTACTTGGTTACTTATTTTAGTGCATCATTTTACTTACAATTATTTCCACATGATGCAAACAATAGTCAGTGCATTATTTAAACAAATTAACTGTAAATAATCAACAAGCCTTTTTATAGTCAACTAAGACTGCTTACATTTTTGTGTGACATTGAGACCTCAGGGAGTTAATCAAATAAAATAAGAGGGGAAGGAAGCGGAAAGAGACTATTAATTGGATGATAATTGTTGAAATTTGCAGAAAAGTGAATTGAAATTAAGAAAATCAAAAATGAAAATGTACTGAAAAATTGTTTCAAAATAACAAAATGAAATCCCAAAGAGTTTCAAGAAGAATCAAACCCAAATTTAACTGGGTAGAATTCAGTTAGATTGAGTAAAACCAAGACTACCAGTCCTTCCCCACTTCCCGCCAATAAGAAAAAGACAATGTATCATCAAAGATGTTCGTCCTGGAAAATGTTGAGAAAGAAAATGGGTGGTACTAAAATAACATCTAAATTTGTTCTGGACAAAAAAAATATCCCTACAAAAATAGAGATTAACGCTTAAGATTGTGGATGGGTTTGTTCATTTTAATTTCTGTGACATTTGTCAATTTTTATGGCTGACATATTTTATTCTTTTGGATACAAGTGATAAAGAAAAATTACCAGCCCTGGAGAGACCATAGGCAACCAGCTATGCGGCCTGGTTGATGAGAAATCATCTAAAACGACCAGTGTGAGACAAGCTGATAAAGAAAGATTAATTATTGGAAATCCTTTTTTCACCTAAGCATTCTAAAAGTTTACATTCGTCACAAAGACAGTGTACCTTTACTGTGGGCTGAGGTTGGATACTGAGAATGTGGAAGAAGGGGAAGCGAGATTAGCACCGCCTCTATGGAATGATGGTGTGAGATGAGATGTGAAGGAAGTTGGCGTTAAGAGGTGGCTTGATTCCTCTGACCACTCCCAAAAGGATGCTGGACAATCCCTAAATTTGGGAAATTACTTAAACATATTTTGAAAATATGAGATTTCAAAAAAAAGTTTAATGCTAAGGGTGGAAGATAACCAAACTCAGACCATGGCCAATCCCACATTTGCCAGACGCAGGACTCCATATAAGCTGGAGGTGTGGACAACATGAAAAGTCCCCACATTACCGCTACTGAAATCCACATCATTCACTGAAACCTCCTGACCAAAACCTTGTGCCAGCCTCAAAAACCAGAACTTAGAAATTTAAATTACTACTAACACACGCCGTAAACTCCAAAGGGGATCCCAGTGTCAATTGATAATAACAGTAAGAGGGAAGGATTGAAACCACTGTATACAACAAATCATATATAAACCAAATCATTTAGAGTTTTAACTAGATTTAATTATTTATTTCAAAGAATTCTTTTTTGTGTAGCTCCTCACTTTCGACTTGTTCACTCCAGTTTACTTCATCAGTGATCTTCTCACCCTCTCTGATTGAAATCACAATGTGACAGAGGAGTGAATGATCGTGAAGGAGACAAACACCAGCTAGACCAAATGGAACTGTGCTCATCAACACAATACCAGCAACAAACCAGCAATGCATTAATGAGTGAGGAGTCAGCTAGATGGTAACCATGGTGGTCTGAAGGAACCTGAAGATCAAAGCGGTGAAAAAGGGGTTACATTATAACTTGTTATCAATAGAAGATAACTTTAAAAACATTTCACTGTTTCATTGTAGACAGAAACAGTAGCAAATCTTTCTCAACTGAATTATTTAGTCATCTTTATCTTCAGCTGAACATTCACCATTAAGCAAAAAAGAATTGTGCATGAGGCCAGCAAAAAACATGGCATTTTAAGGAAAATATTTTGATGGAATTGTTGCAGGATTAGAGACAGATAGGACAAAGTTAGGTGTGAGTTCATCATAAAAGGAAAAAATATGAAAAACCCATGTATTGCCAAATTTACACTAATTTAAATTCATAATAAATTTGCAACATTTCAAGTTTTTGACATTAGATTTAATGCTTTCAATCCACTTTTATAAGATTTGAAAAACTCATTTAGGTAATGCACTAATCAATTTACTGTTTTAAATAAATTATGAAATAAGTAGCAAAGTAATTGTTCTATGTGATTAATCAAAGTGCTATATAATTTGTTGAGCTATTATTATTATAAACCTTATCTAATAAATACTAGTTTATATCTACCTAACTACAATTAAATTTTTTTATTACAAAAATACATTTAAATCTTTCAAGTCCATATTTGCGTAATTGATGTATACAGCAAAAAATATTGTTAATTTCAGTAGACATATCTAAATAACTGACTTAGAAAAATAATATTATTGAATGCATTATTGTAAATATAGCAATGGGACATTATGTCTGCTTTATCCAATATCAATGTGTTTTGGGGACAATTATGTTCTGTGGAATGTGTTGGAAACATCTGTGGGACACACATGTCCAAGGGGACTTGAAAGAGTTAAGATAGCAACAGCAATACTTGAACATAAGTTGGAAATAAACAGAATTGATTACACTTGTTTCAAAATTGTATCCTACCACTGTCAATATTCATTTATAGATTTAATCCATGCAAATATAAACACTGAAACCAGATTAAGCTAATTCCCATTTCATTACAACAAGGAAATAAATGTCATTAATAAAAAGTTAACTGGGAAGGGCGGAAGATTTTAATTGTAAAATTATCAAGAAAGCAATAGTAAAACATGTCAATTTTTTTTAAGTGTTCTTTTAACGGCCATTTCTTTAACATAAGAACTTAGCTGGACTATTATGCCAGTTTGCTGTTCTTGCAATCTGTTTATAATAAATTGGATCCTTACTGCATACTTTACCAAATGTAGCCTCCAGATATGCTTTGTTTAGTTAAACTACTATTGAAGATTCTTAAGAGAGCAGAATGCTAAATTTGCTTTTAGATACTAATAAAAAAAAATATATTAAGGAGTGATAAAACAGTTTGCACAAGTGCATTGACAAAATAAAAAAAAAATCAGATCAAATAAAACTAAAACAAAATGAAAAATAAATACAATAAAATCCTACCTAGCAGAAAAATGTATATCAATTTCAAATGATAATGTAATTCTTTTCTCCCAGCTAGCTTAATTTTGACTAAATTAAACTTATGCCCAAACCCTTAATTCAATGACTCAAATACCTGATAAAATGACTAAGTTTGTTGACGATTGCTTATGAAAGGTACATATTTTTGTTCATCAATTCACCACAGGCAAGGCGATAATGCCACTAAGAAACAAGGGGCTACTGTGAGTGAAAGAGAATGAAAAGACTTTAGAAGGAACTGAAATCCAAATCTTGAACAGGAAACAAGGGATAAACTTCTACTCCTGTACAAAAGGACTGAGGAGAAGTGGATAGACAATAGGCAAACTTATATATATTTATTACACACACCACAAAAATCCAAAAGTGTCAAACCTGTCAAGTGACCAAGAGAAAACTCAAATAGCAAACAACAAAAACAAATTTACTAACAGCAAAAATCAAGAACACTTATATAAGAACAAGAAAAAAAAGACTAGAAAAAAAAGACTAGAAAAAAAAAAACAAAGACACCTGCTTAAACATAACCATTGATGCGTTATGCCTAAGTTATTAAGAGACCAAATTTTATATATATATATAATTTTTAATCTAAAAATAATTCTCATTACTATAAATACTATACACATATTGGAGTTGTTATCACTGTTTTTTTTTCTCTCTCGCCCAAACAGTGAAATTAATAACAACTGGCCTATATTAAAAAAAAAAAAAAAAAAGAAAAGAAAAAGAAAAAGGGGGTTCCCAACAGGAATTGAACTTGTATCCCTCAGAGAAACCAGTCCTATAGCTGAAATGTACCACTAACAATTCGGCCATAGGAAACCATTATGATAGAGCAAAGTTCAATTGCACATCTCTCACTGGAAGGGAAAAAACAAAAATATCGATGAGTCTATATTTGTTAGGTTCATTTCTGTACTCAAAAGTTAAACAGTAATATTTAAATTAATTTTTTTTTTTTTTTATCCAACATAATTTCTTATTACTTTGAATGTTATTTTTAGTGGGTACATGTTTTTGCTGGCTTCTTATGGACAAACTATTGATGACATTATGACTGATTTTATAAATTCTTTCCTGTTTCCAAGGAGGGAAAAGACGTGGGAGAGGTAATATATAAAGTAAGGTTCAAAGATTGAAACCACAATGAGCCCTACATCACTCAGTCAGGTTATTATTTGCCAAATTGTCTTACCTATTTTTCTACACCAATAACCACACCACTACATCCACATTCATGCAAAATAAAGCAAAACTTTATAAGTAAACAAAATTCATAACAGTGCTTTCATATTAGATATAAATTAATAGAAAATTGGTTTGCCACATGAAACACATTTTCAAATATTGCGTAATTGACAATTGGAGAGGTAATCTTAAATTTTACTGCATGTGGTCAATAGTAATGGCAAGTGAAGGAAATATTCAATGTCCTTTCTCTTTTCTTTCAGAAATAAATCAATCATGGTGAAAACTATAAAACTAAATTTTAGAAAGAGTCACATGTGTATACATCTGATAAGTTAGATTCTTTCAAATATATGATATCTGGTATTATTCAAGTTGATCTAAATGCAACATTCAAACTGAAAAGTCTAAATCATTACTAACATCTATTTTGGGTCAGTGCCATTTTTTTTTTCTCCAAACACCCAAAAGATTTTTTTGATCAATTTTAGTTTCTAGTATGACACATTTGTGCCAACTACATAAAACAAAAATACCTGACACTAAGCCAGGATTTTTAAAAAAGTGGTTATAACACCATTTTAAGATCTATTAAAACAGCAAAAATAAAAATAATTTTAATGAAATGGCATGTATACAAGTTTGAATCCCCATTCTAACTCAATATCTTAATCATTGAGAACTAATTGCTGAAGATTAGAGGGATTGAATCAGTATTTTTTTAAAAGTGGTACTTCAAAAATAAAGTAGAAAATGCTCTGAAACTAATTTAAAAAATGACAAAAAGTTAGAAATAGAACAAGTTTAAGAAAGTGAAGTAGTGTATACATATGTATAGGACAGATTACTTAATATATACAAGTTAAGAAATGAAAACAATCTATTAGTTTGTGATAAGTTGGGAAAAAAGGAGGAAAATTAAATAAATTATCATTAATTTTATTCATGAAAATATGAATGGATTGGCTGGCTTCTTTCCAATCTAAACCATGCATGGCCAGAACAATACCATTTTTTATGCACATGCTTATTGAAAAAAAAAAAAAAAAATTTCATAAATGTACAAGTTTTTCCTTTTTAAAGAATATGCTACAAGATCAACCATTTTATAAAATAACAAAAATAGGATAAAATGAATTAAAACCAGACTGTTTATGCTGCTAATATAGATTTTGCAAGAATTTTAAGATGAAATAGGGATAAAGCACTTTTTAACTTTGCTTCCAATCTATCTATAATCTTGCACTTAGCATAGATTTTCAAATCTCAATATTGTCTCTCAAGCTATAGCAAGAAACATGATTACAGAAACTATATTTCTCATATTAGTGACTTCATAATTCAAATGATGCTAAACTTTTTTTTATTATTCTGATATATCAGCTTCATGTTAAAGTGGCTAATGAAAGGTATAAGAATAGACATATTAAAAAAAGTGTGTTTAAATATTGTAGCTGGTTTTGCAAGTTACTAATTTGTTGAGATTTTTAAAATTTAACATAAGACTATTTTTAAATAAGTCTGAATATTTACATCAGATTCAGAATTTTTGTGAAAGTACCTAATTATTGATTGATTGATATCTGAGAAAATACAAATAAGAAAAACCCTGCAAGGGAGAAAACTCATCAATTCAATAGCAGCAATACTAAGAGTAAATATAATAGTCATGTATTGAAAACTATGAAGTATAAATTGGATGTTGAATCCAAACAAGAAACAGTAATCCTAACAGAACAATGCTAGTCATATAGCTATGATAATGGTTATATCTAATCTTTTTAAACTGTTCATGGTATAAATATTATTAATCAGTACAAAATTAAGAAATTTACTATTATAATTAAAAATTATTCATTTTATTAAAACCCCACAATTCAAAACATAAGGAACATGGATTTTTTTTTAACTCAACATTGCCAGTATAAGACAAAGGGCTCCAGTCTAACTTTTTTTTCACTATCATCCTGCAATAGAAAAAAAATTTCAAAAATTGTACCCCAAAATTTGAAACTATCCTTAAATCAAAATGATTTTTTTTTTTTTTTTTTAAATTTGTTTTTATTCAGAGTTGTTAGTAGCATAATAAAACACTTAAAAATGTTTAGGAAATATATATTCATTTTGATCTATTCAGTCTTTAAACTGTGGTCTATGTCTCACAGACACTATTTCCAAGTTAGTCACTACTTTCCCAGGGCCATGACTGGAGATTTTCAAGAGGTAATTCAACATTTCATTTTATTTTATGATAAGCAGAAAGCACAACATATAAATGATGTTTGTGAATGGTTCATTCAAGTTTAACTAAAAACTGCCAGAAAAAAATTTTTTAAAGTAAAATTAATTCTTACACTTAGATAGTAATGTTTTTCACATTTAGTGATATATAATGCAAATGTAAGTCTTTCAACCTTCATTTGAGTTTCATTCACCAGTTTAAAAAAGATGAACTTTATTTCTTTTGTTTTATTTTTTTTTTTTGGTTTGTGCACTTGTATGCGTGCTCCATTTATTACAAGTCCTCCACTATTCCTGAGAAGTAAGAACTTATTTTATGAAATAATTGCTTTTAAAATAAATAGAATTAAAAATTTTGTATTGTTCTACCCAGCAAAAAACAAAAACAAACACGTCCCAAATTAATGTCCTATTGTCCCCAGGATGACATTAATCTCAAGCACTGTTTTTTTTTTCCCCCCCAAGAAATATAAAAATAAAAAGTTAATAGGAGAGGGGCATTAATTTCTCTCTACAAAACACAAATATTATAAATGATTATCAGATCCAATACAATAGATTTATCTTGTCAAAAAATATCTGAACTCTAGATTTGCTGAGCATGGTAGAAAAAGTGACAGTCAAAGAGTGGAGTAGAATTCAAACAGAATGGCTAATAATTGTATGTGATCTCAATACTAATATGTACATTGTACATCAGGAAAGTTTTGTAGTCAGTGCCCCCAACATCAAATATAACTTGATTTAGAGGTCAAAATACAAATACAGAGAAGCCAAAAATACTATGCTGAGGAAAGAAAGAGAAAATTAAATTTTTATTCTTACCTGGTGATTAATAAGGTAAGAGGATTTTCATGGTTGATAAAACAAAAAAAATTTCAAGGATTTATAATATTGGACTTTGATCCCAAATTATAGAAATTCAACCAAAATTTTTTTTTATATCAAAAAGAAAAATTCAGTTAATGTCTATCTTTGATCTTCTACTTTATGATCTTTCAGGAAAAAATAAAGCATTCAAATTCATTGACAGCTGCTATATTAAGCTTAAAGAAAATGTTAAAAAAAAAAAAAAAAAAAAGAAACAGAAGGAGATATTATATATTCTTTTCTCAAGCAATTTCAAAAGGTAGAAAAGAAAAATCAACAGCAAACCCAAAGAGTAAATTATAGATTTAGCTGAGATAAAAGATAAGGACCAATTTCACAAGAGCATTTTATAGAAGGCCATGATCACTGATACAACTTGAAAGCATAATCAGATTTAACAGCACCATCTCATGAGACCATCTTCAAGTAGGCAGAGAGATTCACTAAATTTGTTTCTGTATAAACTCACATATTGCTACATGTAAAAGCAGCTGACCAACTTCTAATTGTCACTCAATAAAACAAGTTAGAAAGCATTGTGAAATTAGCTAAAATATAGGTACAAATTGGTGGATAAGGACAAACAAAGCAAAAATGTCAACGCAAAAAGGCTATTCTGATGACTGATTTGAATACAATTAGTGACTACTTTTATTGTATTGTTTTTATTCAATGCAAATAATTTCTTCAAATTACAATCAGAATTAAAAATTTATATAAACTAGTTCGGTACCTGTTGCTTCACTGATAAGATGATCAAATTTAAATTCTAAATTATTTGTCCATTTAAAATAGTACATTTATTAAAAAATATATTCAATTTAAATCAGTCAGTTATGTGCCATGCATGATACACACTTGGGCAATGATTGACAAGGCAGTTTTTTCCTCGCAGTAGAACCCAGTCTGTCCTGCTATCTAGAGAGGGAGAAGAGGATTCATACCTTTCCCAAGGGTATAAGCAAGTAAGTGAAGGTAATGGATTTGATGGAATTCAAACTCAGCTTTCAGATTCCTCAATCCTAGCCACTATTACTCCACAGTACAATTTAAATACAGAAGTCCTAAAAATGACTTGATGGTGTTGTGTAAATCATTTTTCCTGTTATCTAGTGGTTGTTGCCAGACAGAAAAGAAATTAACAGTTGCAATACAAATGTCCATTTCAATTTTATTCAAATTTTTGTGTGTATGTACATTTTCATACACACATGTATATTTTAATTTTTTTTTTTATTATTCCAATTGAAATTTAAAGAAATTAAGTTACAATTTATATAATTTCACTTGGTTCATAAAAATCTTTAGTTTGTAACATATTATGGAAATGTATTTCAAAATAAAAAGACTATAGCATTCTTATGGTGTCATGCTTAGAGAAATTCAAAACAATGTGTCGCAACCATATGTGAGAAAAACATGGTCATATTTTTTCCTAATAAAAGCCAAATTACAATATAAACTAATAAAAAAATCTTTGTGCTTGCTGTTAAATGAAAAATAAACCAACCAATCTTTGCAGTCTGTGTTTCAATCATTATAATGGATACAAACTGATGACAAAATTGTTTGAATTTTAGTAATTATAAAAATGCAATAATGATCAAATAAATTTTCACAAAATTACAAAATGCATCAGAAGCATTGGTCCTATTATATAAACACCAACAGCCTTAATATTACACAGCTAATTTTATTACTATGCTAGATTAACATGAAAATTTAATAATTCAAATTTACAAGAGTGATCTTTATGCTTAATTAGCTAAGCATCAAATTAATATTTCTATAAGTCATAATGTTGGATTTACTGCTATTGAACAAGTTAGTAAGACATTCTAGTTGGTTTAACATTTGAACTTAATTCAATCAAGAAAAACATGATTTAATATTCAAGTTGGGAAGGGAATTTAATTATAAATTTCATGTCAATATATAATATTTCAAGAAAAAATATCACCATAGCTTAAATTTTTCAAGCCAGAAATGCATATAGATAGTTTCATTTATGCCTTAAGTATATAATTTAATGTGTTATCCCTCTTGAAAAACCATTTTGCTTATCATGAAAATACCCCCATTCAATAAAAAAGAAGTGGAGAAGCTTGCTGATTAATCATGGAGACTGATCTTCATTTGCACTATTGTATAAACAGAGTAAAAGATAAAGTTCCATTTTTGTATATCTTTACATTTCTTGCTCTACCAAACACAAGAGATGAAGTGAAAATATCAATCAACAATGAATATGCAATCTCAGAATCCATCCAAGGCCATACCCTGAATCTTCCTATAATGGAAAATAAACTCTTGCAAATTACATCATAAAAACAAAAAATATATCAGCTGCAGTATTCAAATATGAAGATGTTCAATGTAGGCAAATACAGAAATGTAAACAAATGATAGTCACTTTGTGACAAATGATTCAATATTAAATGCATTTAACAGGAAATTACATGAATGAAAATGTAACATCCAGGCAATACATTAATCAGTTACAAGATCTTTATCTTTAATTTTATATATATCTCAGATATTGCCAGTTGTTTTGAAATCATTAAACATGTTTTGTTCGGCTTTATCAAAACAAAATCACTTTATTCAATGCCAATTTATGACTCCATAACCTAAGCAGAACTGCAAACTGTTTACAACATTTATACAAAGATTTGAATAAACTGGAAAGAGAAAAAAAAAAAAAAGAGAAAATTTTGTAAGTAGCATTTGAAGCAACAAGGCTTTAAAATTCAGGAAGCTTATCCATAAAATGTGTTTGCATTAT
The DNA here is from genome assembly GCA_964036315.1 of Acanthosepion esculentum. Taxonomy (NCBI): domain Eukaryota; kingdom Metazoa; phylum Mollusca; class Cephalopoda; order Sepiida; family Sepiidae; genus Acanthosepion; species Acanthosepion esculentum. Next base: position 91,088,204 of record OZ038490.1, on the reverse strand, counting down.
ACAAATATCCAAGGTAAAAAAAAAAAAAAAACTGGTTTTGGTCTAGGATAAAAAAAAAAAAAAAAAAAAAAAAAAGGTGTTTACCATTAATACTGAATCTAATAAATAATATCCACATATATAAATATCAGACTTTAAAAAATCAGTAATAATGAACTGTAGTAGTAATTGAAAAAAAAAAAAAAAAAAAAAAAAAAAAGCAATACACTTTGTATATCTGCAAAAATTGTCAGCCAAAATTCAATTTTTGATTGGCGTTCATTTCATGTTAATTTCATTCACTTTTCCTCACAACTCAAATTTATTCCGAGCAAAATAAAAAATAAGTTCATATTAGATTTAATCTGCAAACCATTAGTTCAGGTAGCTTAAGTAAAAAATTTACTGGACAGACTGACTGGTGTGCCCCATTAATACCAGTTGTGAAGAAAAATGGCAAATTTAGAATTTGCATGGATTTTCAATACCTGAATAAAACCATTGATTGCAAAAGGTATCCTATTCTTACATTCTAATATCTTTTACACAAATTAAAAGGGGCTAAAATCTTAAGCAAACTTGACTCAGTCTCTAGATTCTGACAAATCTCATGAGAGTGGTTCTGTAAAATTAACAACTTTCATAACTCCTATAAGTCACAATTTGTATAAAAAGCTTCCTTTTGGGATTTTGTCAGCCCCTAAAACTTTTCAATGTAATATGGAAGAGATTCTTGATAAAGACATTATCTGTTACGCTGATGATGTCTTAATATTTAGCAAGGACAAAGTTTCACATGAGAGGCATCTGAACAGAACATTTAAAAAAAAAAAAAAATATTGGTTGGTTGGGCTAAAATTAAAAAGAAAAATCTGAACACAGATGAAAAAGAGAGAATTTCTTGGGGACTTCATTACAGAAAATGAAATACAGCCTGACCCAATTAAAGTGGAAGCCATAATAAAAATGCCTAATCCACAGAATATATCAAAACTAAAACAGATACAGGTCAGGATGAATGTTTAGGCTGATACATTCTGCACTTAACAACCCTTCAACTACTAAACCGAATAGCTAGAAATGGACAAAGAGTGATATTGGTTAATAGTGGTGATCAATGGTTGTCCCCATGAAACAGCTAATAACAGGACCAGCTCTTGTATACTTTGATTTGACAAAGGCAACTCAACAGTTTGGAGGTAAGTAACTCTAGAATCAGATGTTCTCTTACATAACAGGGTCTATAAGTTCATAACCTTTTGCTCAAACATTAATGCCAGTAGAATAGGGATGTAGTGACAGCAACCACCTCTAATCCTTAGTACTAGACTATGTGGCATAATGAAAGCAAAATAATTAATAATAAAAGAAAAATTAAAATATAATTACTATAAAATAGAAATGAAAATGATAATTAACATTAAAGAAAGAAAAAGTGAGATTATAAAAAATAGTTCAATAGGAAAACTCCTATCATGCACCAGAACAGACGTTTTTGCCACCAATTGAAACAAAAATTAAGTTTTTCCTCTCTTCATCACCAAAGGCCAAATGAAGCAGATGTCTGAGGACAGTGCTGACAGGCCACATGTCTCCCACCAGATAAGCAAAAAATTTTTATCTCTGTACATGTTCTTTAAAATATACATTTCAGAGAAAATTGTATACAAAAGCCTTTATCATTTCTGTTTATGCTTATTGTGTTGTATCTTTTATATTTGTTTGTAATTTATATATTTGTTGTGACGCTGAAGATGTCTTTTTACCCTCCAAACAAAATATTTGAAAAGTACATTCAGTCAAACCTGAGACATCACAGTCCAACCCATAACAGGGCTACACCCAGATTGAGAAGGAAGGTTTCACTGCCATCTAGGCTTGCATGAAATTCAAAAAGACTCTTCTTTCTCTTTTCAATATGTATTTTCTATTTGTTCTAGTGTTTTGCCAGTACTACTATTAGCAATAGGGATTTCGGCATTGCATGAGGATTAGCTCTTGACATTTAAAGAAATTATTATAAGATAAGCTTCCTGAAGTAAAAGGAGATTTGAAATCAAGTCTCACTGATTTCCACTGCTTATGATTGACTGCAGAAAGGTTATCTTATTGTAATAAAATCAACTCCAAATAAATATTAGTCTAAAAGTAATGGATAATATATATATATATATATATGTAGTAAATGAAGGGAAAGTGCGAAAATCAACCCTACCAATAACAAGCCCCACTCCATTAAAGGCATGTCATCTTAACATCTACAATGCCGAGAGAATCAAGAAACTTGAAATGGGGAAAATAAACCAAGACAGAACCAACAAATTCAACAAGGGACACCAATCTAAAAATAACAATTTTGCACTAATCACAGACAATGAAGATATAACTTTTTAAACAGAAATCACCTGAAGGATTTTTTTGTTTTTTAATTTAGATTAATAAAAAAAGGCTGAATAACAAATTTAAATTTTTGTCCAAGACTATCTTAATAGTTGATAAGAAAAAGAAAAAAAAAGTTTCTAAAAAGGACAATTTTTCTCTCGATACTGTTATTACCTTATACTCCTCTCAGTAATTCTTATCGTTTAAAAAATCTATTTTTAGAATTTTAATAAAACCTAAACATATAAAACTGGATTTATACATTTTTTCTCAGCTCTAAACCTATTTTAGTGAATTTATGTGGCAAAAGCAAATGAAATAAATGCCTGGAAAATGCAGTTTTTCAGAATTTATAATTAGTTACATACCTTTGTGTGTATTTAAATTTTCTTGTTCACATTTGGATAAATATATAAATAAAAAAAAAATTGTTTTCATAGTCATTTCTTTATAATATGGTAAATGATAAATATTTCATTATAATTGGTTCACATTTCTATAATCTTGTAAATAACCAATCTAAATCAATAAAGTGCTTAATATCTTTGTTGTCAATTCTCAAGAAAGAAAATCCAATTTTATATATATATTATATATTTGTCTCATCATTTCACTGCTGAAATAGCTAGATGTAACATTAAGTTCTAGTGTAACAGTTTTTTTTCTTGCACATGGAACTCTTCCAGTTTCTTGCTTCTTTGCCACTTCAAAAATTTAAATGCAATGTCAATCACCATCATCTGTCTTCCCGAATCTTGATCTTTTATTGTCCTTTCTCCTAACGTCTTATCATTGTCTTTCACTCTCAGTAATCCTTTGTATCTTAATAGTATTATCACTTTGCTTGGGGTGAAATGATTGAGAAAAACATAGTTTTATTAAAATTCTAAAAATAGGTATTTAAAACAAAAATTAATATGGGAGTCTACAGTAATCTATGTATAATGGAGCAAGTTCAAAAGTCTCATGGGCCATCAGGAATCTCTCCTCACTACTTGTTAAGCATCAGAAAATGTCATGGTTTGACCATGTCACATCACATAACAGCTTCTGCAAGACTATCATGTACGGCAGACATGACAATGTCGGAATTCCTGAGAGCTACCACCAACCGATCTTTCTGGAGGAGGTTATCCATTTCTTCTGCCCTTAGGTTCCCCCACCTAACGATTGAAGAAGTCACGGGACTGCTGATGATGATGCAGTAATAGTAGTAGTGTAAAGAGAAGAATTGTTCTTTTGACAGTTTTTTTTTTGTAGGTATGTTTGTTAAACTTTGCCCAGACATCTTAGAAAATATGTAAGTGAAGAGGTTTACAAAATGGTATGCAAGTGCTAGTACCAAATATCATATAAGCTATTAGTAATAAAAGTGTGCCCTTAATGAAATTTTTAAGTCAAATATAAAAATAAAAAGATTGAGTGTCAATGACTAAATTGAAACTTGTTCTTCAAAATACACTTTAACATTATTTCATCTCCTGTTCCAAGTAAATTACGGAAAAAAAGAAAAAGAAAAAAAGATTATATAATTTATAGAAGCAAAATTTCCTTTTGTAATCGCAGAGTGAAATATTTTTGTTGCTTTTATAAATCCAGATATGAATAGTTCTTTCAATAAATCAAAGAATATGTGAATCATCCAGTTATTGTTAGTAATTTCCCTATTAAAAAAAAAGAAAAAGAAAAAAAGAATTAGGACTTGATAATATTAAAAAAACAGTTACCAACATAGCCATATTATTTAGCACTTCAATCATATTCACCTACCAATTTTTTCAGTCTACTCAGCTACCTAGCATATTTTTGCAAATTTTGTTGATAAAAAATTAAAATAAATTCCAAGTTAGAATAATTAAAATAATGACAATGAAATCATATGCATGCATGATCAAAGAACAGCTTAAATTAATAAAGTCAAATTACTTTTGGAATAACCCGAGTAAAGTTCTTCAAACTGAAATCTTGAGATTTTAGTAAACATTTACAATAAAAAGTGAAGTTTTTCAACAAAATTCAGTGCAAAATATCAGTATAATGCAAGTCATTAGTATTCACATTGTATTGAAAATAGATTATTTGAAAAGCAAGTTTAGGCTGTTTTGATATGAAAAATACTAAAATAAAATGATTAAAAAAGTGTATTGCTGTTATATTGTTCAAATAACCAATAGCTTCAAACTATTATCTGTTTTGAAATGATGCCTAATGAAGCAGATGCTACTGATAATAGCATCCATCAATATAACAACAGTGACAAAATGCAGACTATAACCTTAGTGCCAACATAACAGAATATAAGTGGAATGCTTCCCATGAATATTGCAAGCTAAAAAAATCAGCAATGATTAAAACTTTACATTAGGAAAATAATTTAAATTTTAAAATACAACATCATATTTATTGCTTTGTGCATATATATATAACAAATATTGATAAACCAAAACATGACATTAATATTGGAGACTTTTGTACTTGTCTATACAAAACCCATTGGCCTAATTTTTGACAATGTGAAGTTGACCTCTCAGGTCACCAGAGAGCACAACTTTCTAGCAAAATAGAATGAGATATTGAGTTTGCAGTGAATTACAAAATTCTTTTTGGCCTCACACATGAGAGTGTAGATAAGGTCAAATTCAACCTCCAATGTCAGAGGTAGAATTTATTTGTGGCTTTTATTGCAGCCAATTACATTCTGGTACATGAAGGTAACATAAGATGATGCTAACCCACAAAGCCACTGGAGATCACCAGAAATCAATTTGGGATTAAAATACCTTTTTTTTGCCAAAGAAATTTGAGAAAAAAAATTTTTTTTCTTTTGATTGTAAAATGTTGTGCATGCAATACATGAATATATAAAAAAAATAATAAGTTCAGATTTTTTTTTTTTTTTTTTTTTTTTTTTTGTTTCCACACATAATTGCAACAGACCTGCCAATTGAAATCAAGCAAATTCAATTCTCTGTAAAGTGAGACCTAGGTTTGCTACGATCATCAATATGATACAAGATCTATCTCAAGATATCTGGCTTCAACCCGATTTCTTCATACTTTTCCCATAACTAACTATATTGGTTATAAAAATAGATATAAATATAAAAAGAGGGTATTGCAAACTTTTATATACACACACTATTCTATATGCAACTCATTGTTAATGTTATAAGCAATATTATGAAGAATGAGTGGTTGATTTGTTTTTACAGCTTATCAACCGTTTGTGGGTTATCTGAAATTGAAACATATTTGGGCTGTAAGAATAATTATTTTTTCAAAGTGAATATTATACATTGATAATTAATTGAGAATAACAATGATTTTCCAGATACAAGTCCTACTATTTAACCCAAAACTTGTAATACATAAGTGAATGTAACTAACCTGACTGAAATTTGGAAATTATGAAGAGAACTAAAGCTTAATCCTGATAATATACACATTACCATTTACTCAGAGTAAATTGAAGGAGCGAAAATTTTGTCCTTGTAAAAAAATCCAATACTTCCATGAAGAAAATGGAAAAGAAAAGAAGCAGATAAAGTGTAAATCCAAGATTCTTTTTATATTCCAGAAATAGTTGTAGTGATTTACAAAAATCTTTTTGTATGAAGACAGTTTTTGTACAACAAGGAATAGACTAAACAGAGGAAGATTTCTTAATGACTGACTGTTACATCTGGCTGCTACTCAACGTATCACTTGGACTGACTGATTACTTGATACATTTTCCTTTTATGTATATCTCACACTTGGATATCATAGTAGATATAAAATGCCTATGAATATTAAACAAAAAAATGCCCAGTGTGTTACATGAAGAGCATAAAATTTCTAATAACTATACAAGCTTAAAACTTGTAACTTTGTAGATTAATAGTTTGATACACGTTTTAAATGTTGTACAATTTCCATGTTTCTCTCTAAATTACAAGTTAAATTTTATTTTTAGTTAACGTCCACTCGGTAGGGACGTATCTTACTAATAATTTTCAATAAAAAGAAATTTCTATTTGTATGAAACTGATTATCAAAAAATGTTTCAATGTGTCCCCTATAACTTGAACCTATTAATTTTACCAAATCTTAATTTATATGGATTTTTTTATCTTTTTTTTCCTCACAAATACTACACTTTTGATATTAGCAGAGACTTAAATACCATATATTTTGTGTGTAAAAGTAAATTTATTGATGACATTTTGCAGGTTTGCAAAGTGTTCATAACAACTGTCTAGTAGCTAAATACGGTTAACTTCTCTGATTAGTAGGTTGCTCTCACAAACAGGAGGAAGAATAAAAATTGATTTTCATACAAAACTAGGTTTCATTCTTGCAAAATTTGGTATCTAAAAGATAAATATCTGTAGGTTAGATAGACTAAGCTCACACTAACCACTCTATTAGTGTACACACACAGACACCTAAATAGATCATGATGTTATGTCTAGAGTATAACTGTTGCAAGATTGATTCATTTTTTATGGTTTATCAACTCATTGCAGGTTATTTAAAGTCAGAAAATATTTTTGATTGTAGGAATTGGGGGGGGAGATAATAGTTTAGTGATACAAGTCTTACTAATTAAACATAGCTGGGGAGGGGAGAAGAGATGGATTCATACCTTTCTCGAGAGTATTTGCATGTAAGTGAATATGACAAACCCAATGGGAATTGGAACTTAGCTCTCTGATTAACAGTTCTGAGCCATTATCCATTGCAAAACCCATAACAAAAAATCTAAGAGCACCTGGTATTCCCAAGTGGTCGCCCATCTAGGTACTGACCAAGCTGAGCATTGCTTGACTTTGGTAATCGTATGAGAACCTGTGTTTCAACATGATATGGCCCTAAGTCACTATCGCAAGAGAAAAATGATGGATGCTTTTACATCACATTTTCAAAATCAGAATAAAGAAAAAAATATAGATATTAAAAATTAAACATAAAATAGAACATTTCAAAACTGCTTGTTCATAAAGTCAGACTGTATACTGAAGTTTTTTGAACAATTGTAATCTTAATAATGATCTTTAGTAAATAAATTCTCTAGACCTGATATTTTTTACATTTAACCCTTTAGCATTCAGCCTCCCCTGTAAATATTGGCTCTCGATGTTCAATCTACCCCATGTATACTCTGCCATAATATATGATGACAATACAAATAACACAGGAAGTCAAACAAACAGCTAGATTAATCACAGTGAGACTGAGCCGATATTTACAAGGTGGATTTGAAGGTGTTGAATGCTAAAGAGTTAAACCATACAAAATATGAGATTCTCTTTATTTCAAAAAACTACTTTTTAGCAATTTTGTTTGCTATGTACGTAACATGAAATCACATATTTATTCTAAGCCCCCACTACCACATTTTAATTCATCAAAAATAACTTTTGTTTATAAACTGACAAAACTTTTTCAAATGCTGACACATTGCATTTAATTTGATAGATTAGTATAACCATTTTCTCAATACTTCCATATTACCAAAAGCACTATTCATAAAATGTAACTGTATCAAAACAATATCTCATCAAGAGTAATATGATTTCTCAAATGACCTCCCAGTTGATATTGGCCAAATATTAGTTTTAAAATGTGTGGTTGTTTTACAATGTTATAAAATACTAAAAACTTCAAGTTAATAAAAGTTCAATTTCATTTACTTTTGTTCATCTCTTATACATGAAGTAAATAAGAATTTTATTATGTACAAGGAAAGCAAGAAGAAAGGACTAAATTCCAATTGCAAGAAGACTGAATGCATGATTGTTAGCAAAAGGAACAGCCCAATATACAAATTACATACTGGTGATACTGAATTTAAACAGGTGCAACAATTTAGATATCTGGGAAGTGTATTAGCAGAAGATAGGAAGTATGACACAGAAATCCAAAGGGGCATTGGAATAGCAAAAACGTGTGTTCCAAAAGTTGGGACAAGTATTAAGAAATAGAAAAATATCTTTAGAAACAAAAAATAAAAAGAGTACTAAACTGCTATATAACATCAGTCCTTAGAGAATATTGGTCAATCTTCTCACAGATGAAGAAAGACTTTAAACAACAAATGTGATTCTACAGAAGGATGGTGAAAATACCATGAACTGAACATGTGAGTAATGACAAAGTTCTAGAGACAATGGTAACAAAAAGAACACTTAAGCTTAACATAAGGACGAGAGGTAAAATTTCTGGGCACATAATGAGGAAAAAGAGTTTGGAAAATTTTATACTCACAGGACAGATTGAAGGTTAGAGAGCCAGAGTAAAGCAATACAACCTACCTGGAAAGCTTGAGCAAATGGAGGGCAGAGCAGGGTTTAGGAGATGGCAAAAAAAATAAAAATAAAAAAATAAAGAGAAGTTACTAAGACCTACAAAGAACAGGGAATTGTGAAGAGCCATGATTACCAACATCCTCAAGGGGAATGGCATATTAGAGAATTCAGATTTCAACAAGAATATTTTTTCTCCATTGATAATTATTTACTAACATTTTAGAGTTGTATAAGCAAAGCTGAGCAGATTATGAATGTGTTTTTTTTTCTCTGAACAGTGAATTGAATCTGGAAAAATTTCAAATTCTGCAAGGAAATCCTTGGATGGCACTAGAGTATAAAGGAGTAATTAAAATATTAATTTACATCATTATAGAGGCAGATATAGAAAGAAAACTAAGCAAAAAGTTGCAGAAAATAAAGCTTGTAAAACAGATGCATGAATAATTGTGTTATAATGAATGAACATTTGAATCTTCTCTATATAAAAGACAAAATAAACTTAAAAATTAATATGTAAAATATTTATTGTATTTAACCACTGGTTTAATAAAAGTAATAAACAGAAATGCTAGTAGAAGTTTGAAAATTTCTTATAAAAAGTCCAAATATACAGACATAGTACAGAAGTGTATTTTGCACAAAAAAAAAACAAACAAACAATAAAACAAATCATAAATTATTCTGTCTTCTTCAGCTATATAAAAGCCCAAAAGGTAGTGGACTACAAAGCCTTGGTATTGTTATTCAATATTTCCTATCCACATTTGATAAAAACCAAACAATATTAATAAGTAATGGCAATAGAATCTTACCTCATTGATTTCTCAGAGATATGATCAAAAGCATATGTGTGTGTATGTGTATGTGCTTGAATAGATTTAAAGTGTATGCATGCTACATTATACAGAATTTTTTTTTTTGCTTTTTTTATTTATTTTTTTAAGACTGCTCAATTTGGCTATCTCATTATGGTGTTTATTTCCAATCACATTTTAAATATCTCAACTCCCATAAAAGAAAAAAAATACTGTTCACATACTAATGTATCTAAAACCTAATGCAATGAACAATAATTGTAGAAATGGACAAAATATGCAACAGAAGTTGAGAAGGATGGGAGGAATGAAAATAAATAAATTAACCAAAGAATTTAATGTCACTCTACAATTTATACTTTTCTTGTAAGTAAAAGAATAGAATTATGTCTTGATATCCATATTACAAAGTCTAGATAAGTAAAACATCAAACTACAGACTTGTAACTATGGTAATAAAATAATCAACTTGACATTAAAGAGTAATTCTACCAACCCAATACTGATTACATTAATTTAATACAAAAAAACATTGCAGAAAAATTAAAAAGACAAAAGGAAAGAAAATTTGGCAACATGAAGGAGATTTGCAGCTTAAATCACAAAATAGATTTAATCTTAAATTAAATAATCCCAATATGTAATAAGAGCAAGATAAAGTAACTTGAGACCAATTATAAAATTGGATGATTTCATGAATTACAGTTTATAAGCAAAGTTGGTAGGTTGATCTATGACAAGGAGACATAAAAGCTTAAGTTAGGAGATGGCTAAGAACAAAACAAATAATGAAAATATTGCTTTTTATGTCCTACTAGACCACCCATAAACCCATTGGATTCCTTTTGAAAGCAGTTCATTTTACAAAATGGTGAGGTAACCATATGATCAATTTTATTATTAATTACACGTATTTTAATTTGTATTTGCAATACAAGTTATTGTAATAATAATTATTACTCACATTATACAATATTACTTAGATCAAATGCAATAATAAATGGAAAGGTTTTCAGAATTTGTGATGAAATGCAGCCCCCGATACATAGAAAAATGACAATTTTCAACATATTAAAATTATTATGATATAACTGAAATAAATTTAATGATTTTAATAATTCATATATTGATTCCACAAATTTGTTAGAAGACATAGTTAATTACTATCAACTCATTACATATAATTTTCAACATAAAAAAAAAAAAAACAGCAATTGTTTGCTTAGGGAGATTCATATTTATTTAAATAAAGTATGGATAACTCCTTTTTGTGCAGTTCTTCATTCCCCCCCCCCTAGGTACTTTTTTTTTTTCAAAATATTTTTTATTCAAGATACTGGTATCTTCCTCACATTTATTCCAATATATATTAAAGATGGCAAACCAACATGCACCTATTTATTTATTTACTATCAAGTGACAATTTTCAAGCTATACAGATTACGTTTTACAATGACACCCCCCCATAGCCTCTTCACCTAACAAGTAGTTGCCAATTATCCCAAAATATGTGTCTATAAAATAGTAATATTTAGCCCCCCCCCCAAGGGTTGCATGTGGCACAAGGCCGGGTTTAATGTGGGATTCCGAGCCCCTAGGCGCGTCCAAAAATATTCCCTATTAGAACCCGTAAAAACGGGTTCAGGGATAGTCTACCTCCCCGAACAAGACTCTGGCCTTCGGCATAGCCTCGTCCGGGGGGCAGAGAGTTCGACCAAATAACTATAGTTGTAACAGTGTAGTGAATAATGTTTTGTTTTGTATATTTAAATTTATTTAATAACACTGTATGTTTATTATTTTTCACACACATAATAGTTGGAATATAATCAGGCATGTGCTTGTTTATATACAGAGATTGATATAAGCATATGTATTGAAAACAAATACTGAATTAGTGGGACTGTTAACAACACAAAAAATTTCCTATAAAAAATTCTGTAAAAACTGAAAAACGGTCCTAGCTCAAGAACCCCTTGTCTAATCTTAATGAAATTTGGCAATGCACTCAGCAGGAGGTTCAAGGTACAATATGCTCTTAAATTAGCTTGAGCATTATAACTTGCAGTCCATTTTGTCCAGTTACAACAGGTAAAAAAAAAAAAAAAAAAAAAAAAAAAAAAGTGGTAGAGGTAAGAAAGTCAACCAGCTCAAATAAATGAAAGAAATCAAATTAAAAAAATTCAAGTAAGTAAGAATTTCTTTCTTTCACATTTGTTCAGTTTCAGAAATGGAGTGAATGAAAAATTTTAAGGATATCTCAAATATATACATTTGTAATTAATATTCTACATTTTCCTCCTCTTTCTCATCAACACAGAAAAAAAATCAATAATATATATATATATATATATATATATATATATATATATATACTGGAAGCTACTTGTCTTCTGACCAGGCCCATTTGCTAGGAGGCTAATCAATCCCTGTTTCAGATGCCTTCTCAGGTACACTTGTGTTTGTTCAACACCCACAGGCCCCACCTTAGTTTATACTGCAACTATGCTAGGTGGACTTTAATTACAGCTTCTGGGTGAGAGCATATAATCTGACATGATCAGCAATTTGAACAATACCAGTATGTTCAAACTCTCAGTCTCAATAACCATCCTAGCACAACCATTGACTGCTTCCAAACAGTTCCATCTACCTAATTTCACTCAATGTTTGGGACAACCCATGTTTGGTTTTCAGGTACTTTCCAAAGGTGCTGCACATTGGAATTGCCAACCCAGACCTTCCTGACAAATCAACAATGGTGATATTGAATCTCTGGTTTTATAGTTTTGAAAGCAAATGCTCTGACTATTCAGCCATGCAGCTATATAAGGTATTTTTAGGCAGCAAGTATTCATCCAAGCATGTTTGATTAAATTCAACCAACAAGGTCAAGTCTTTTTTTTTTTTAATTATATTTTTCCAATAAGATGTATATTGGGATCAAAATTGTGGATAAACTGTCCCAAGTTCATATTGCTTTGTTTAAGTACTTACAACTGTCTCAGTCATTTTCAAGAATCATGTGGTGCCTGTGTGGTAGGCAAGATTCAGTTTGTTACATCCTGGTATTCTTGAGAAAATTGAAGGTTTAAAATAATCTTCAGTGATGTTATGTGTACTAGTTAAGAGCAAGACGGCATTAAAAAGAAAGTAAGTCAAAAGTACTTAAAACAATAAAAACATCATGAACTTCAGAGTTTTTCCACAATTCCAATATACAACATCTTATTGGAAAAATACAAAAAAATTAAACAGATTTTATTTATTTAATCAAATTTTTTTTGATACACACAAATTGTGTGTGTGTGTGTATACACATGAGAGAGAGTGAACTTGCTAGTTAAATCCTCTTAATGCCAAATTTTAAGATTTCACAATAGTTTATGTAAAGAAAATCAAAACAATCTACACTAATAAAGAACAAAAATAGAAGTGTGTGTGTGTGTGTGTAATCTTTTTTCCTTTAAAAAGTATTGAAAATTTAACAAGCATCCAGACTTATTTATTATTTTTTTATATTTTAATGTCAAAATTTGGGTGCCCTTGAGGCCAAAATGTATGCGTGGGAAATATGGTGCTGTAACAAGTCAAACACTCTCACTCTTGCAGAGAAACAGAAAATTCACAAATACAAGATTTAAAATAAATAATTTACATTATGTCAATCATCACAATTTTTTATATACATACAACATTATATTGTTATGCAAGTGTTTTTCAAGCTTTCACAAGGAAAGGCAAAAAATGGTTTCAAAAAAAAAAAAAAAAAAAAAGTAATTCAACAAAATAAGAAAGGACATAGAAAGATATGCTGCATTTGTCTGATCTAACTTGTACACATTAGCAAGTCATGTTCTTCCTCTTGTTGACCTCTCTGCCCACAGGCAGAGGAACCCAGACAAAGCTATGCTGAAGGGCAGAGTATCATCTAGGGAGGTAGACAAACCCAACCCCCATGTATATGGTCTATGGGCAATTTTTGCCTGAGCCTACAGGCTTGAATGCCCCATGTTAAAGACTGGCCTTGGGCCACAGCTTGCATTGTGGGGAGGTTGGGTAAATACCTTAAAAAACCATGTGTTTATTCTCAAAAAAAAAAAGAACGCAACAGAGGACATAGAAATCAACACTGCATGGCAACAGTTTCATGCCTCAATGCATTCTTCATATCAGTTAAGATCACATTAAAACATGAAACCAAGTCACCATGCAGTATAATGATTCAGAGTAACTTCCTTATTTTCTTGTAGAAAGTTATTTAAAATTGGATAGTTTAGTTTTAACAGTATATCAATTTGATTATATATATATAATCTGGCCTTTCCTCTCTGACAATTGAAATTTATTTAGTCACTCTAATCTGAAGTCAGATCATGAGTATTCTTAGTGTCAAAGTATTGGTATAAAAAGAGTGGAAGCACCAGTATTCAGCATATTGTCACCTAGAATCTTAAATGGCAAGAATTAAGGATGTATCATTCATATGGGCAAGATTGAAAAAGGATATTGAGATGGGATACTCTTGGTCTGCTACATTGAAGATAAGACAAACTTGTTCAAAATGGCGCAATTGCAATTCCAAAGTTACAATAGATAGAAATAGAGGACAACTGAATAGGATTTTTTATTTCCAATCAATTTGTCAATTGTGATGAAAGTGACTATCAGCAAGACACTGATTTCAAAGCCGCTACTAACACTTAAGCAGAAAAGGAATTATTTAATCAAGACTACAGCCCATCAAAGTTGGTCTGTTGATCAATGGAACCAGGTCATTTTCAATGATGAATCAAAATCATGTATTTCCTTCGGTGATGTACTAATACAGTTCTTCAAAATTGTGTTCATTAATAAATACTCTATTTTGATAAAGACATTTTTTCTTTTTTTTTATATAACAATCTCCAAATTTCAAAGAAGACCTGGTTTGCAGAGGTTATTTTCATATCAAATGGATATACCTTTAGGAGTAAACTGTCCAATTTTAAAGAAATTTGAAAGCTATTAGCAAAAACCAGAATATTCCATTTTTCTGGATCCTTGTGGTATTTATACTCACTTTGAAAACAGTTAAAAAGGAAACTATCAGTTTTTTTTGTTTTTTGGGTTTTTTTTAAAATGCCAAATCCCTTCAGATTTTGGTTATTTTATCTGTGAAATGGTATGACTACTTAGGAAAAATAGTGGAGTAGTTTCCTGTTACCTTCTCCATAGTTTTGAATTTTGAGTAGTCCTTTGAAACTTGTTGCCACCCATAGACGAGGAGAGAAAATATGGATTCATTTCTTTTCTAATGATAGTGAATGCAAATGACCTCACTAGAATCTGACCCCTGTTCACCTATTCCACTTTCTGTGTCAATAACTTATATGCTACATGCAGGTAAAAATGATATGCAACTGATGTTATAAAATGATTTTTTTTTTTAAAAGATAAAAATTATACTCATGTAATTTACCATCTGATAAAAAAGAATGTAAATAAAAATTTATTATAGTTCTTTTTTGTTTATACACATTTTTAAAAACATTAAAAAAAAAAAAATCTTTTGTTAAAACACTACTATAGAGAGTGCTATAGAGGTGGTAACAATTAGGTAATCTTGCTTAGAAAAATTATTCATGCAATTATTAAATCTACTTCTTAGATACCAGACAATTATAATACAGAATTCATTAAATATAAAACAGCCTAAAAATATAGTTCAAAATAATCAATTTTGGAAATGACAGCACAAAGCAAATACCCAACCTTTAAGTAGATACTTTTAATAGAGCACTTTCATTCAATCTTTGTGCTCACATAAACTATATAGTCTACATTTTCTTTCCAACATGAAAATACCAGCAGCAAAAAATAGTTTGGGATAGGTCAGCTTTTAACATAGATATAAAAAATAAAATATTCTATCATTTCTTACATGCAACAATAATCAACAAAGAGGACAAATTTGTAGAGAGGCTTTACCATAACTAGTAAAGCGCATAATTATACAATTCTTCTGCAATATCTAATACTCAAGATATATTTATTTAAAAAAAAAAAAAAAAAAAAAAAAAAAGGTTAATCAGGATAAAAAATATTCCAATTCATGACAAAAAATAAAATAAGTAAAATTTACTTGAAAAATAATATTCAATATTTTTCCACAAGGGTTGACAGTCTCGTTTACCTAGGTAATTTAGTGATGTCAAGTCTATATTATTTAGACTAGCAGAATTCATGAAAATATTAAATAAATTCATTATTGCAGCCAATTATTCAAAATGACACTTCAATAATCAACTGTTAATGTTATAAGAATGTAAAACTTCAAGCTTCTCAGAGTTGAATATCATCAGTGCAATAGAAATGGTTTACTCATGAAAAGCACATTTTCTACAAAGCAAGTCTAATTACAAGATTTCTGACTAAATCATGTTATTAGCCTCTAATAATTTAGATTTCATCACCGCCTCCAACTCAATTTTGCAATTGGAACCAGGCTCATTATCATTGAAAATGGGGGGAAAAAAAGAGTTTCAAAATTTAAAAAATTTTTCTAGGGTGAAGAGTTTTCATTATTTACATGTGGACTATTGTCCCCATATTTGTTGTTATTACCACAATGTTTCAGTCATTGTGCCCTCCGGCCTACTTCTGGTGTATGTTGATCAGGGTCACCTACAGGGATTTTCGAACTGAATCATTTATTTAATTTAAGAGGGTAGACTGTTGGCATTCCCCGGTCCATGCATAATGAGATCTCCTCTACTTATTTAGTACAACTCAGTTATAGAACATCCCATTTCAACTAAGTTCAAGTACACATTGCCTGCCCAAGGGTTTGAACTTGCTATGTTATTAAATTCACAAAACACTAATCCACTAAGCTATTGTCCCCTATGTCCTCGCATGTAAAGGGTTTTTTTTGTTTTGTTTTTGCTATAAAAGCTTATATCTTACCAATTTCTAGTTAAGTATGATAAAATTTTTTTACATTAACAATGTTAACTTCTAGCATAAAAATGACACTGATAAAATAGTGTATGCACACACGTACTATTCGTTGGATTATAAAAAATACATGCACACATTCACTTATCTGGATTGATGGATTAATTTGTTTTTTACGGTTTATCAGGTTATTTAAAATCTAAAAATATTCTTTTGGGATTGTAAGAAATTTTGGGAGATTTTTTTTTTTTAAGCTTATCACCCCAAGCAAGGCTGGAAGCCACTAGCACGCAAGGGGTTACAGAAGGTTTGGAGGAAGAGCAGATAGGAGTGGTAAAGGAGAGGATGTGGAGAAAGATAGTGGATCGATCAAGGTAAGGGGGTTACAGAAGATTTGGAGCAAGAGCAGATAGGAATGAAAGGTGAAAGGATGTGGAGAAGGGAAGTGGATAGATCAAAGCAACTGGAGATGTCGATTGACATTACACTTAAATAGTTGGAGATTATATTTGTCAGGGAAACAGGAATAAGGAAGGGAGTTCCACTGGCGAGATGTGCGAGACATGAAGCTATTGGAGTAGAAGAGACGTCTACATCTAACAATTTCAACGGTGAAGGGGTGGGAACGGGATGCCAGCCTCGTAGGACGTTTAAATTCATGAGGCCTGGGAACCAGCGAAAGCAGCTCATCGGAGCAATTACCGTGAAAGTATTTGTAAAAAAGACAGAGCGAGGCAGAACTACTAATTAATCCATAGCTGGAGTGAGAATAGATGCATTCATACCATTTCTAAGAGTATTTGCACATAAGTGAATATAACAAACCCAACTGGAATTGGAACTCTGCTCTCCAATTTCCAATTCTGGACCATTATCCATTATACCAGCCACACATCCAAGCTTATAGCACCGAGTATTCTCATGTAGTCACCCATCTAACTACTGACCAAGCTCAGTCATTTAATGTCAAACCAGTGTTTTAATGTGATACCCCATTTACCGCGATCAATTCAAAGTTTTTAAAGTATGAATAGAAATAAAAAAAATAAAATAAAAGTTTTTAATTTAAAAAGTAGCAATTTTCAGTTTAAAATAATACCTCTGCTTATAATTTATCTTCATTGGTAGCTTCTTTTAGTTAAAAGCAGAAAAGAAATTCAAATGAAAATGAGAAACTTGTTTAAAATTTTCCTGAGACCTGTGATTGGTTAGGGAAAAAAATTTGACATTAGAATATGTGATCAGTTTAAACCAATTTTGATTTGTTTTCACCCACACACACATAAATGAAAGTAATTATCTCAAAATACACAAAACTTCACATGACTGGAAGTATTGATTATATGAATCACGATGAGGACAACAGTTCAAATCAATTGATGAACAACTATTGAGAAGCGAGTTTTACTACAGAGAAAATGATAAGCAGAAACATAATTAGTTCTTTATAGCTTTTATGTTTTTATAGACATATAACAAGTTTGTTTTCACAATCCCATATGCACTCAATTAAAAACAATGTATACAATTTGCTTGCAAAATCTTTAATATTCAATTTTAATGAACACCTTAAGAAAAAAAAATTCTTCCTATGAAAATTTCAATCTCCATCTTCATAAACCCAAGTGATTTGATCACCACACCCCATCCACTGCAAATGTTATAAATGGGTGTTTCAATACTAGCAAACCTCGGTGACAGTTGCCAACTAAATAACTCATGTTCAGATTATCATCACCCTTACACTATTTCTCACCACCCAATATTGATTGAAGAGGGGAGAGGGAAAAAAATGAACAAAATGAAAACAGTTGGCTCCAAGTGATCTATGGATTGCTACAGATAAAGTCAAACATAAACTGGTTTTGGCTTTATCTTCCATCCTGGAAGATTCTTAATCCAAAACCAAATGAGAAAATTATTTCTTGTTTCAGGAGATAGATATTTATCCCCCTGAAAATATCTGCCTAAGTAAATGAAGTATTTCATGATTAATAGAACTTTAAAAAGATATAATTATAGAAGAATAAAAATATAATATTATTACTTAAAATTCACTAATAAAACTATTAACCATCTACAAAGACTTTGGAATAAGGAATGCACAAAAATAGATGAATGTAAGCAAACTTATTCAAATAAATAGAAACCATATTAAGTGATTTATAAATTCCACATATCATTAACAATAGAAGACACAATTTACTAATCTCCATATAAAATCGCAACTGAAATTCTTAATAACTAAAACATAATACAGAGTAAATTAGACTTTAATAATAAATCAAATATATAAATATTTAGATATTTTCAAATCAAATGAAAATATAAAAGATTTAAAATTTTATGCATGTTAAAATTTCTGATAATAGAAATAGACTTTAATCTATGAAAAACATTTTAACTGAATCTTCCACAAAAGTGTTACAGATATGAAAAAAAAAAAATTTCAAAAGAACTTAAAGGATATTAGTAATTGAGGTCAATCTTAAAATGTCGGACCAAGAATTATACAATTATTAAGCTATCAATCAATATTATCTAGAGAAGAAATCCAAGCATTAGTAAGTCATGTCAGCAGGTACACATGTAATACACAAAAGAACAATTGCACATCTCACTTAACAATGAAGATAAAAAAGAAATATATATTTGAAACAAGTTAAACAAAAATAAAAACATACGTATTTAATTGCCAAATTTCTACAAACCCAATTACTGCATGGAAGAGAAGTTTATATTATTAGAAAATTATATTAAGGAAAGTGATAAACATTATCAATAAAAAACAAATTATTGAAGTTGTCCTTCGAGATTCCATTGTTAATAATAGATTACGTAACAATAATCTAATACAAAAAGAGAAAGATTATGAAGAATGAGTAAAGAAATAAAAATTAACAAAGACTGATATTCTCTGAACCACTTGTCAGATGAATATCACAATCATATTTATTCACTAAATAAATGAGTGGTGTAGTTATCTAGCAAAGCTGTGTCTCTAATGCAATGGAACTAAAAATTTGTAATTTCATGCCAGATTTGTAAACCATCACTTGCCAATAAAACTAAATAAGCAAACTCCAGTTTTACAAAATGATAACCAAATATAACTAGTAGTACCAGCAATTTTTATGAGGGCTCATTTCTGGCAAAAGAATGTCAATTACTTACTGTATTTGTTGTACTATGAACCAAAATATTTTTTATCACTGTTCAATACGCTTTAATAAGCAGCTATTTAAAATGATGAAAAATTTACAAAACAAATAAGAATTGAAATGTTAATCTAATATTGAAATTGTATCTTTAACTTTCTATAGCCTAAATATTTTAGGTATTATTTTTCTAATTGAATAGTTCCAGAATACAATAACTTATGAAAATTTGCTAAACTCTATACTTTTTATTAATTTCTGAAGTTTCTTTCTTTCCTTTAATATATCAAGAGAAACAACGATATTAACAATCTGACCTATATATATTAATTCATGTATTTTGTATTAGAAAATATATTAAAGAAATTGTTAAAGTTTTAGAATAAAGTTTAAAAAAGGAAAAAAAAAAATACTAGCATTTGAATTAAATACACTGTTTGCAGTGTCTTTGCTAAAACAAAGAAAAAAAACAATAACTCATTTGCCAATCAGGAAATAAGTAGCAATATCTCAAATTTAAATAATCCTTAAACTTTAACAATTGGGTAAAAATTAGTCATTTATAAGGAGGTAGTGAAATGTTCAGCCCAACCCACTTCCCAAATATATATATATATATATATATATATATATATATATATATATATAAATGAAGGTTTAAGGAAAAAATCTTTTGTAATATCATTTATGGATTTAAATCAATCTTGGTCTGGTGAGAACTTTTCAGCACCCATCTTATGCTGAATTATAACTTTAAATTCATTTAATATTTTGATGTAGACTTTTTTCAAAATCAAAATGCTAAAAATAATTTTTTTTTTTTTTTTTTAAATCCAAGCAAGGCAATAAAGCCACTATAACACAAGGGGATTACTGTGAGAGAATATGAGGAGAAAAAAAAAACATTAAAGGAGAGAGAAAGAGAGAACACAATAAAAGAACAGACATTAAGAAGACAGAAGATAATGATTAACATTGATCTTCAAAAATTTAAATGCAAAGTTGACTGGAAAGCAAGAAGCCGGAAGAGAGTTCCATAAGTGAAAAGTATGAGACATTGGTATGGTCCTCCTGCATTTCCTCTTCTAATAATTTACAATCTGAATTTGTATTTAAGCCTCTGATATAGCCAATGTTCATGGAACTCACCATATTCTATTAGCACTTGAAAGTGGTATTAACAAAATTTCATCTAGACAAATGTCTATGTGCAATATCCAATAAAGGCCATCAAAAATAATTTCTGCCTTTGGTTGGAATTACAATTTTGATTACAGATTATTAAAGACAAGATCTACAAGAAGGTGCAATTTCCTTTATTTCTCTGGTATTCCACCCACTAAAGATTTCAGCTTATGTTTTTTGTGAAAGAGCCAACTCCAAACATTATCTTCATCCCACCAAATTGATGAGCATCCCTTTTTTTTTTCTTTAAGATGGGACTATTTTGATGCACATAAGGAGACAAATCGAGTAACAAGTTTAAAGAACACCATTATGAAATTGTTAGCTTTGAAAATGTAAAAAAAGAAGTGTCCATTATTGGAATAATAGTGCAATTCAAAGAGAAATGGAATAAAAACTAATCATCACACACACACACACAAAAAAAAAAAAAAAACAAGAAATGTATCTTTATAAAGAGAAAAAAAAATGTTTACATACCAATTTTATCAAAATAAGACTAAAAATAAACAAGATATTCACTATTTTGACAAGTTTTCAGTGTAAATTAGGGCATTCATAGACAAAAATAATTGATATCCCATTGACCATAATTTGATTTTTAATAAAGTTCTTACCTCAAACTATCAACATTATTTATATTAAGGTGTGCGTGTGCGTGCGTGTGCGTGTATATATATTCCAAAGCCTTACCAACTAAAGTAATTACACATTTAGCATAATACAGAAAAATGGTAATTAGAAATACAGGGCATTTGTTTCAACACCATCATGTGAATAGTTAAACTATTTTGTTAACTGCATGTCAACACAATTGTGATACTCGACAAGTTGCAACCTAATATGAATTGTTTTGACAAGGAAACATTTTCAGAACGACAGACTAAATCATCATAAAACAAAAGTTTTTTTGTTGTTTTTTTTTTGCTCAAATTTCATTTATTCAGCAGAAAATTCTATTTTTCTTTTTTAGTTTTATTATAAGAACCAAGTGTTAGTTCATTTTTACCACTTAAAAATCCACAGCAAATTGCTTCGAACTAAGTCTCATCTTGATTACTAGTCTACTTATAAATTAGCAAATTGGGTACCATGATTACCAATTACCAAATCAGATCCTATTCACATAATTATAATTAAAGAGTATAACAATTTCCTGACCGATTTTTGTTCCCAGCATAGAGAAGACAGCTATTACCTGGAAATGCATATGTGTGATTATCTATCACACATGTAAATTCATCAATAAATCCACGGTCCAATGATTGGCAGCAAGATATTTATTATACACATTTTTTCCTCTTCTTAGTTTGAATTTCTGTTATTTACATTATTTACCTGCAGGCTATTATCTGCTTTGTTCCTGCTATCACATTTCCAATGTTATGCCCTCTGGACTTCATCAAATGCAGGTTGATTTGGGTAACTTTCAGAGCATTTCAAATTGAAGCATTTATTTCATCTACAGGGATAGAATATTTTCACTCCACTGACCATGTTCAGGGTTATCTCATCTAATTCTTATTTAGTACTACTCATCAGTGCTTGCCCCATTTCAAGTACAAGTACACACTGCTTGACTCAGGAATTGAACTCACAAACTAACTGATGCTAGGCTATTGTAGGACAATCCTAAGTGGAAAACCAGGAGCCTTAAACCTAACCTGCCTGCTGACAAGTGCTGCTACTGTTTGTCACACTCAACTGCACTATGACAAGCAGTAGCAACAGGCAGGTTAGGTTTAAGGCTCCAAGGTTTCCACTTAGGATTGTCCTAATGGACAATAGCCTAGTTGATTAAAGCATTAGTTCATTAATTTGATGACAGTTATTGCGAGTTCAATCTCTGAGCCAGCCAGTGTGTAGTTGGACTCAGTGGAAACAAGGCAAGCAATAACTGAGCAATACTAAATAGTCATGGTCAGAATTGATCATTTAATATAGATTAAATAATCAAAATTTCTTGAAGGTTACTCAGCAAATACCTGATGAAAGTCACAACAGCTGAAACATTTTGATAATAACAAAAGATGAGGACAATAGTCCACATGTAAAACTTTTTAAACTACCTGTCAATGCACCAAATTCAGTGGTGAATTTAATCACAAATTGAACCTTTTAGTTTTTAAATTCAGCTATCTACATGCCAAGCTATATACTTTTTGATATACTAAGGATAACTCTAAAATGGAACAGGAATTAAACCAAGATAAAGAGATATCATAAGTAATTAAGTGACAGAAATAGAAGCTCACGGGCCACACAGCAAGAAAAGATAACAACTAGAGTAAAATATTGTTTGATTGGTACCCCCCACTGGGTAACAAATGTAGGAGGCAGAGACCAGACAGAAAAATTGACAAATGAGACAAGGATTTGCTGGTAAGACATGACAAAGAACATTGTGGAAGGATTTGGAAAAAGTTTTTGTCCTGCAGCAATAGCTCATTATATATATATAGGATAAATAAACCAATAATTTATCCACAACTTCTATTCAAAACTAAACTTTACCTTTAAATAAAATCCACTATTTCAATGTATCCATAGAATTAAATGCAAGCCTTTAAAAAATAAAATTATATATATATATATATATATATATATATATATATATATATATATATTTAAACTACTGATTGGTAATCCAGTGCTTTTTTAATAATCTTTATTGTTTACTAACAATAAACTTTCAGAATTATTTTCACTCATTTTTAAATAATCAAGTGCAAATTATTTCCACTAAATTGATTTTGTTATTTAGCAACTAGAAAAATATTTGTATGCTATTAAAAAGTATAATATATATAATAATCGTACAGATTCCATGTTCACACAAAAAATGAAAAAAGAAAAAATACATACAATTCAACTATGTCTGAAAATCCATGAACAAAAAACATTGTCTGGTAAGAAGAAAGCGGAGCTACTCGATCCAAACAGCAAGAGGATTTTTTGCAACCAAGGTGTCGTATTTTCATTGATTGGAAAAAAATTGTGCAGTAAAGGTTGCTCACAAGTGTTAAATTTACACTTGTTGTCAGTGTCTACACATAATTGTTGCAAGTACTATGTAAGTTTTCAAAATTAAGTAGGAGTTATAAAGGTTATGTAATCTTTCTGAAGAGGAATATGACACTGGTCTACCCCTAAATCCAATGTGTTAAGTTTCCTCCATGTAATATTGTTTAATGATGTATAAACAATTTATGCCCACCAATTTTTCTTTAAATAGGAGGAAGAAAAAAAAAAAAAAAAAAAAAAAAAAAAAAAAAAAAAAAACGGTCTTTTCCTAATTTTTTTAATTAAAAATTCTTTGTTTGATAAGTTGAATAGACAAAAAGGTTTAATTCAAAAGCTATAAATTATTTGAAAAAAAAAATAAAATAAAATAAATAAATAAAATAATTCATACGTTACAAAAAGAAAATTATTAACAGTTGAGTAAATACTTATGAATAGAATTTTTCCAGTGTATTATTTTTGTAGTTATTTAGCACAAAATACTCCTGTTACATAAAATACGAGATGAGTTTTCAAATAGCTTTTATAATTTTGTTTTTTGAGTTTTTAAACTTTCAGACAAGATGGAAGAATATCTTTATATAACAAAAATCTAATAAATTCATCCAACTACAATGTAAAGACAACAGTAGTGCCTCCAACAAAATCATCATTAAATGTGAACACTGGGGTCAGATATAGTTCTGAGGATGAAACATTACCACTAATTAAAAAAAACTAATATTACCACACCATGCTGGTTTTCTGTCAGTATGGAGATGCAAGATCCAACTGCAATTTTGGAGCATCTTACATATATTTTTTCATGCAAACAGATAACATAGATAAGAATATTCCCAGTAATATAAAATGATATGAGCAATGGCTACTGTAGAAAGATTGACTATTACTTTGAAATTGCAGACAGTAAAAATAATCTCTACCTTTAACATGAATCATACAGAAGCTCTTATAATTGACCTCCCCTGATAGCTTGACAAAAAAAAAAAAAAAAAAAAAAAAAAAAAAAAGACAATATATTTCTATTTCAATTCACTTACAAATGTATAGCAGTAAATATTTTTTGTATTTACAAGTTACCATTGTTGAATGGCCGACATTAAAAAAATTCATAACTTCTCTTAATTTATATTCAAAATTGCAAAATTTATGTTTCATTATTTTTCATAATTGCAACAAAGTATGGGAGAAAAATGCCCATTTACCAAAATCTTGAAATAAATAAATTTTTGGCATCCAGAAAATACAAGAGAACTATTATATAAATATATAAAACCTGTGCTATATTCTAAAAGTTTGCATGTTGACACAAAAAATTAATGACATATTTTGCTGACCATATTCATATAGTAAGCTAATCTGATAAAATTTCCAATCATCAAAACAGCCATAATAAAAGTGGATTCTTTGATTTTCATTGTCATTTTATGCAAGTGATACTTTTATCATGTAAAATTTTATAAAAATCTTATGACCCTGTAAAAAAAAGAGGGGGGGGGTCAGGAAATGTACTCTAAAGTACAATAGACATTACTATACAAACAGTGTTAGAGAAATTATGTTTATTAGAATTTATGTTGTATCTTTCAGAAATGCACTACTCATCAAGTGTCCTTGAGACTGAATAAACAGAAAAAGTTTTCAGTCACCTACTTATTTAAACACAAAGAATAGTGATGCTTTCAGTTATGATGTTCTCATCTGAAACAATTCATCACTAAGTCTCAGAACAGAGCAGCATTTTTAGAGATGCTTTACACCTGGGGAGGGATTTTTTTTTCTTGACAAGTATAAAGCATTAGTTTCAGCAGTAAGGATTCCTGCTGACATTTATTGACTAAAACATTACAGAAAACAGAGAGATTTCTTTTTGAGGACTTGAATGATGACTAACACTGCAGAAGCCTGAAAACTAGGACAAACATTCTAATATGTAAATGAATTTTAAGAAAACCATTACATATCAGTTTTGGGTCATGATTATTACTTTCATTAAAAGTAAAGCAAATAAATGATTATTATAAATAATACTTTGCCTGAATAATGTCATTTATACAATGTAAAATTTAAGAAACCAATTTTTTTTACTTTTGATGCATAATTGTTAGCCAATAAGATGCAGGGTTTTGTTTTGTTTTTTTTTGCCAAAGGAATTTTGTTTGGCTAATGGCAATTCATGTCATAATAGTATAGTGTAAGTCTTTGTCGCTCATCTATTAATAATATCAGCAGAATGCTCAGACAAGAACCAGTACTTAATTTCAATTGTACATCTATAAACTAGTACACAATCTAACAATTTCAATACTTTTTTCCAATTGTTTCACTCCCAAAATGAATATTGTAATAATTGTACCAAAGAGAATATTTATATATAATAATTATCTTTGATATAGAAAAACTATATCCACATAACTTTTAGGGAAAGAAAAAAAAGATTAGAATTGTAATAAAACACAAGAAATTGAATTTATAATTTTTTTGTTTTTGAGTATTTACAACAAAATTATTAAAACCCCATTTGTTTATTAAATTGTTTATTTACAACATTCTAAAAACTAATACGATTGTATTAAAACTAATGCAATGCAATATTTATCATTAACTAATTTATAAAGAAACATGAAAACAATTTTTTTTTATTCATAAATTTATAAACATTTATTAAATTATTAAAATATGTGAACCAACTATAAGGAAATACCTATTTACCATTTTATATAGTTTGAATCAATTAGCCGGTGTTTGCCAACCATTCTAATAAACAGTCTAATAAATAGTGTTTATTATTTTTGTTGTAAATTCTCAAAAAACAGAGAAAATGTATAAATTCACTTTCATACATTTAGGTTTTATTATGATTCTAATCATCCCTTTCTAAATCAATAAATATTGTCAGGGAATAAAAGTTGTTAAAATAAGAGCAGTGTCAATGGAAAAACCATCCTTTTGACACTCCATATTTTTTTTTTTTTTGTCAACACAAAGTTCCAACTTTGCTGAACTTTAATAGAATAGACTGTATGTAACTGGATACAAATTTTAAATCAATCTAAGATGAATACATGGTTACAAATTTTTTTTCTTCATTGAATAATTAAAAAAAAAAAAAAAAAAAAATTTCAAAACAAATTTTGCTTTATCAATGTTGCTTTTAACAAGGAGAATGCAAGACATGTCTTCAGATTCTTAAATTATGTACCAAGACAGTTTTGAACAAATAATGAGACAAGCAGATACAAATAAATTAAAAAAAACACATTTCATTTTGTAAACTATCAGAAGCACTGTACAAATGGCAGTATATCAAAGCACAATCAATTCTAGAGATCCCCACTCATTCATCAAAATTCTTCAATTTCACCCATTTACACTTTAATACTTTCATGAACAGCTGAAAAATAATTCAATTTAGGGTAGAAAAAGTATAAATAATTAATATAAAATACTTTTCTTTTCCATATTTTTCAATATATTTCTTATATTTCAAGTACTGTGGGGGTGGGGGTTCATATCCATTTTAAAATATATTTACTTTGTCAAAAAATAAATAAAAATAAAATAAAAAAATATAAAAAAAGCATTTCTGATAAAACAAGCATTTGGAGAATATGTGCTGGTAGTGACAGCTGTGAAATATCTGGCAACAGTACAAATGTATCCTAAGCAGCAGTGCCTTGCGTGCCAAGACTTGAAAAGGTATTGGCCCAGACAACACATCCTATCTATGCACAAGGAGAACAGTAATTGGAAGAGTTATCCAAGTTTATTCAATACCTTGGAATAACCAAATGCAAGAGTGCATAATTGATGGCTTATAGGATAAGACACTCAGCTAACTCAATATTTAGTACAATTGTCACCTGAAACTTGTTTTATACTATATGCTGAACAAGAGAAAAGGAGACACAACAATCACAAAGTTTATCACAATTCCTGAAGTAGACATATACATTCCTTGTTGTGTTTATTATGAATGAGTAATCTAATTTTTCAATTCATAATGCATTTGTAAATCTCAGCACAGATGACATAATTTTCAAAATTAAACTTAATTTCCCAATTTTCTTTACTACTTTTCTTGTTAATCATTTTTCTAATCACAAAGTTATTTAAGTCTATGTATTTTACCATAACTGCAGTTTTCTATCAAAGATTAACTCATACCAAGTTCAGATAAAAATTTCAATATGTAAAGAATTAAAATCAAAGGTTATACATTGTACCAAGTTTGTCTAATGCATTTAAAAAATATTTTTAAGAGGGAAAATCTTTCCATAACAATAAAAACAAAGATGACTACATTTGGAAATGTTTTGAAGTTTCAATTCTCAGTGATTTTTTTTATAATGAGCTCAAATCATTATCATAAGAGAAACAAAAATTAAATACAAACATTCATTTAAATATGGACTTTTTAAAATCTGGAATAAATGAATTTATTACAGGATTGTGCAGCAGTAAGGTTTTATCAAACAAGTTCTTCATAAGAAGGAAACATTCAAAAACATATTTCTAACAAATCTATTATCAAAATAAAGTCTACTTCAACTCTATACTCCTAATGTCGCCACCTGAACTCTGAAATTTTCTTTGCTAATTAAACCTTGACCTCTTCACTGTCTATCATTCCTGTTATCTTCACACAGTAACCCTCTACCTTGAGTGGACCTTGGGTGAACATTACTATATATATATATATATAAAAGTAACAAAAACTGGGGAACTCATGTCCTGAAAGGATCTCTCTATCTCTCTCTCTCACACACAAAGAGAAAGGCTACAATAAAGCAAAATTGTACTTTTCCCAGTTAAAAGGCAATATATCAATTTAAATGAAGCTACTACAAAATAAAAATATTACACCTATTTTAATTCTCCAGGGAATTATCTTTTAAGCCACATATTTATTTAAATTAGCATCTTTTTTTCTTTTTTTTTTTAATATTTCAATAATTTCAGTCAATAATGTAATGAGCTCAGAAAGCTTCATTAAATCTAAGTAATTAAAAATATTTCTGTAGATTTTTTTAGAGGTGTATCAAGCATTCAAATTGTTTAATAAAGAAAAAAAATATATCAGAACATGTTTCTATATATTATAAAAAAAAAAAAATCCTTTCAAATAATACAAAAGTGTATAAAAATTAACATATTCAATTTTAATGAATTTTTAGTCACAAGTGTTAATCTTGCAAATGTTTGAGAATATCTACTTATGATACCATTCAACACTACCTAGCATCAATAGTACACTAGTTGAAATAACAAAACTTAGTATTTATTATTGATTTACATAAATTGTACTATCAACAGTGGATAACCTCCAAGCAAGGTAGCAATGTTAGTCCATTCTCAAAGCAGATGCACTATTCTAATTAAGCTATGTTAACCCACATTCTGACACCTACAAAATACAAGTAATAAGTATTTCCATACTATGTGACAAGAGCCAATTAATTATCACAGCATCAACACAAGCATGAACTAATTTTTCTAAATTGATATTCTCCAAATTCATGAGGATTTTTTTTCAAGAACAAGTTAACAATTAGTGTCAGCTCAGTAAACAGCCAGTTATCTCATATACCAAGAAAGTCATTTTTCATCCTATTCATAACAATTCATAAACATTAAAACAGTTTTTCATTAAATGTTCTCTCAATTTCTATTATTAAATTACATATATAATAATGGCTTTACACAACTGCTTTGCATTCAAAGTCTACCTTATAAAATTTACTACTTTAAAGTATCTGAATTTATCAGTTTGCTACTCAAAGATTTATATGAGTTTATATAGCACAGTGACACATCACTAAACATGATTGTGTTTAGTTTAATTTCATTATGATGAACAAGGGTGTATTATGTCAATTATAGAACCATCATAAAAATAAACCCTAAGAGCACAACATTTTTACATCTAAATTCTTGGAACATTTTCATCAATATCTATAGTGCACAACACTACCATGAATATTTTTCCTGAACCATGTTCAGTTTCAGATACGAGGAATTTATACACACTGATGAAAGGATGAAGCTATGATTTCTTGATTCTCACAGTAATATTAAGCATGATAGAACCATGAAATAAAATAAATTCAGGACCGTGTACTTTAGAAACTTAACAAGTGGAAAAAATATGAACAGACAAACAAGGATCTGAAAAAATAAACAAATTAAAAAAAAAACAACATTCTAAGTAATTTGAAACAAGTCATTTTTAAATTAACACATGACTATGCTAAATCTACCAGTTGAGTGTTATAGCAAAAATTACAAATACAGAAACTGTGCAAATGGAGTTAAAAAGACATTTTTGAAAGGAAATATTAACTGAAGTTCAAAACAAAATTATTTACATATCAACACAAAGAAACAAATCTTTACATAATGTGGACAGGAATAAATAGATTCATTTCATGGTAACAGTGTAATGCTTCAAGCAATCTTCAGGCTTCACCAAACATTATATCAAATATTCAATACTCCAGTGTGTGTGTATATCCCTACTGGTGGCCTGAAGCAGGGGTGTGTTTTGGCACCAACGTGTTTCTCTCTCTACACAGCAGTAATGCTAAATAAGATACCACCAGACACACCCTCAATTAACCTTCGTTACCGCTTGGATGGAGGAATTTTCAACCTCGCTCGACTCCGTGCCAGATCCAAGACCACCATGTGTTCGGTAAGGGAGCTGCCGTACGCCGACGACAATGCCACTCCAGGTTGGACTACAGAGGACCTCCAGTCACTAGCGGATGCATACAACACGGCATATGAATGATTTGAGATGCAGATCAACATAGAAAAGACCAAATTATTAGTTTAACTGCCATCTGGACTGCCGCTCCCAAACACTAACATCACTGTCAATGGCCAACCGCTGGAGCAAGTAGATCAGTTCTTGTATTTGGGGAGCATTCTAACATCAACTCCCACATGCAGAAAAGACATGGAGAATAGAATCAAGGCTGCCCACTCCGCCTTTGGCAGACTCAACTGCCGCATATTTAAAAACCATGCACTGAGAATGACCACCAAAATCATGGTCTTCCAGGCAGTAGTCCTCTCCACCCTTTTATACGCTTGCGAAACATGGACCCTATATAGAAGCGAGGTAAAAATGCTAGAACGCTTCCAGTAACTGAAACTAAGGCAAATCCTCAACATCTCTTGGGAGAGCTACACTACCAACACAGAAATGCTGAACAGACCCTCAGTGAGCAGCATCGAGGCCACCATCATCTATCACCGCATCCGCTGGGCAGGACACGTCCACAGGATGGATCCTTCCAGGCTCCCCAAGAAAATCCTATATGGCGAGCTGGCTATCAGGACTAGACCACGAGGAGCACCCAAAATGGGCTACAAAGACCAACTAAAGCACACCCTGACACTTACCAACATTATCTTGTCCTTGTGGAAAGGAACTGCCAAGGACCGAATAACGTGGAGGAGATCAATACGCGATGACATCGCGGACTTCAAGGAAAAGAGGAGGGAGAATGTTAGAGGCAAGACGACGGAGGAGGAGGAGAGAGCGATGTGAACGACCCCGTCCTCCCCCAACCCTCCCCTGTGAGCATTGTCTGCGACTATTCCACCACCAACTGGGCTTCGCAAGCCATGTCAAGCAAACATCAATTGCAAAGATAGGACTCATGACAGAACCCGATACTTGGACACGATTGGGAGCCAACGACGACGGCAATATATATCACAGTGCTAATAAATGCACATTTTGTTTCAAAAAGATAGAACTGAACTTCATGCATGCTGCGATCATCAGGTACTGCTTGAAAATGGACTGAGCTGTACTGTCAGTGAGGAACAAAATTAGTTTGGTAATCAGTAAAGGGTAGGTGTTTTGGGGTGGTGTTGGAGAAGTTTTAGCCAGGAACTGTTATCATTTTTTTTTTTTCTAAGTAATTTCTTGTTTTTGTTTTAAGAGTTACATGTTTTCTATTATGATCTATTTATTTTTTCATGTACCAAAAAATTACTAAAAAACGAAAACAATTCCTGGCTAAAACTCATTGAATACTACCAAAAATCACCCAACTTT
This sequence comes from Acanthosepion esculentum, assembly GCA_964036315.1. Lineage (NCBI taxonomy): Eukaryota > Metazoa > Mollusca > Cephalopoda > Sepiida > Sepiidae > Acanthosepion > Acanthosepion esculentum. The sequence goes on along the minus strand of OZ038490.1, from coordinate 91,056,355 downwards.
ATGGATTAACAAATACATAAACTGGACTTCCCGATGAGACCCATCATATCAGGGATAGGCAGCACCACACAAACTAGAACCAGCACACTAACTGAAATTTTAACCCCACTTCTTGGTACAATTAGTTCCTCACATAAAAACAAACTCTGGTTTTATATATATATATATATATATATATATATATCTCAAAATCCATTTGAATCAGATGAAACTGATTAGCAGATTTTGATATTGTATTATTAATATATTTACGCTCTGCTGACTGATATTGAGCTTTGTTTATTCTATATTTTAAGATTTAGCTTATAGTTTACTATTTGTGTGCACATACGTTATATATAGATATATTTTATAAACACACACACACACACACAATTACATTAAATATAATTTTGTCAGATAAATAACCTAATGTAATAGAAAGCTGCTACTTTTAGTGCATTACCATTCCAGAAGAATATACAAATATCTACACACAAGCTAGAAGATATCACAGTGAGGGAGTGAGGGTGGGAGGGAAAGTGTTTGCAACCTGCTGTGTCGTAGGTGACCTACAAGAAATGGGAAACTGGAAATTCTATTGTTTGACTATCAATGCCTACAATGTCTCACAGCAAACATGAGTATTGCACACAGGAATATCTACCATTATCACTGCACCAAATTACCCCAGGAAGTTGAAATGCATCATGAGCAATTGTATTTTTAACTTACATTTACCTGAACTTGGCTAATTGCACAATAACTTACAAAATACAGTTAAATATTTAAATGGATATATTCATTGAAGTCTATTTAAAAAATAAAAATTTTAAATATATTGCATGCATGCAGATGATATAGAGATTAGACATAATAAAATTACTGTTTTTTTTTTTTACTGCTATTCTAACTAATAATACTTTTACAGAAAAATCAAAATCTACATTCAAACCTGATCAGAGAAAAGTGGTTAGAGTAATTCATATCCAGACAAGGATTCCCACCACCCACAATGAAGAAAAAGAATTGAAAACAGGTAAAAGTAAAATATTTCCAAGCAAACCATGGCAGACTTGAAAGAGGAAAATAAATCTTTAACAAATTTTTAAGAAATATTTTATTAGAAACAGGGGAAAAAAAAGCACTGAACAGCTTTGTAATACCAGTCTTCCTATACAGCAATGAATGTTGGACAATTTCTTTACAGGTTAAGAGGTGACTTGAGGAAAGAGATATGGTTCTATAGAAGAATGCTAAGAATATTATGGATAGCACACGTGAACAATGAGGAAGTTTTAAGGAAAAGATGGAAAAAAGAAAAAAAAAAAAAGGACATATTTAGACTCAGAAAGAGAAAGTTGAAATTTCTGACAGATAAATGAGGAAAGAAAAACTAGAGAATCTGTCATACACACAACATTGATGATAAGAGGGGCAGAGAGAAATAGCAACTAAACTACCTGAAAAACTTGTTGAAATGGATAGCAGAACAGAGAATGATATTTAAAAGAAAAAAAAAAAAAACATAGCTAAGAGCTACAAAAGATAGGAAGTTGGGGAAAGCCATGATTGCCCACAAATGCTCATATTCATTCAGGAGTAGAGTTGCATAAAATAAAAAAAATAAAATTAATATCATCTAGACATTTATCTTGGCATGCTAACCATATATGCAACACATGCTCATAGAGAAGTATTTTAAACCATAGTCAATTACTTATTTAATTTTCCAATTAAGAAATAGAAAATTGGATTTTTCTTATTGATAATCCTTATAAATTGTTAAGGAGAAACATCACATTTTGTAAGTTTAAAGAAAAAGAAAAGTTTTTCACAAGTAGACCATTAACAATACAATGACAGTTCAGTTGTATTGGCTTAGAAAATTCATACAAAACAAAATTACATATTGACAAAAACATTAGAAACCCACAAGGAATAAGACAGCAAGAGAATTTCTGCAAGAGAAACATTACAGGCCAATATTTCTGACAAATCTGATTAAAGATAAATAGGAATTTAAACTATTTTCTAACATTAGGTTATTAAGAAAACTTAAATATATAATCATTAATGCTATATCCTTAACTATTAACATCCATTACAATTTTTCTTTTTATCTCCTGCAGTATTTTTAAATGAACATTAATCTGGTATTGAGCAATCAATGTTTAACCCTAGCGATAGAAATAAATATCAGTATACTCAAGTTTTAAGTGTGTAAAGCATTAAAAAAAACAAAAACAAATCAAAACTCAATTATAGCAGCAATGTACTTTGTTGAAGTTGTGAATAAATGAAGAGTGGCAATAAAAAAAAAGTTGAATTTACAATCAGCATCACTAAATTATATGTCATTAAAAATAAAGAATAAAAACTACTGTTTTAGTAGTATATTTGAAAACTTCATTTAGCCATTTTCTTTAAACGTATTAAAAATATATCCCATTAAAACACTCCAATGGTTCAAAATACATGAGGACTCCAGCTGAAAGTATTTATTTTAAGCCTCCAAAGACCACCAATTTTAGTCACATTACCAAACAAAAATAATTTAGCAGTTGTTTTTTTCTTCACAAAATTTAGCATATCTTCAAAATATTTCCAATTACAAAAACTCAGTTTTCAGAAAGAAGAAAATTTTTTATAATTATAATCCATTTATATTGACAGTCAATGGATTTACATACTTTAGCTCCTGTCTAGAAAATTTTTTAAACAAGCTGTAAAAAGAATGAATGTCAAGCGTCATTCAAAGTACACCATACACATCTGTACTGTATTATTAATCTTTCCACTTACTTTCTAATCACAAACCATTTTTTTCCTGGTTCATTATGATGAAGAGAATGAAAATCAAATGAATTATTTGTTTATATTTCCAACTCACGGCAATAATCAGTAAAACTGGAACATAAAAAGTTAATTTTTTAAAGCAGACTTGTAAGAATGATAAAAAACAATTTTCCTCCATTCTCATTTCTCTATATTTATCCTTGTGCTAAATTAAGTTTATTAATCACCCTGGGAAGTCTTAACAGAGGATGAAAAGTGTAACATTGAAATCCAAAGGTACATCAAGATAGAGAAAAATGCTTTCCAAAAGCTAAGCAAAGTATTAAGAAACAGCAAAATTTCATTTGAAACAAATAAAAAAGACAGCTGAACCGTTACGTAATATCAGTCCCCCTATATGGCAGTGAATGCTTTACAATCTCTTCACATATGAAGAGACTTGAAGCAACAGAAATATGGATCTACAGAAGGATGATGAGAGAATACCATGGAGCAGTGGCAAAGTTCTAGAGACAATAGCAATAAAAAGTACACTTATGCTTAACATAAGGAAGAGAGTTGAAATTTCTGGGGCACACAATGAGGAAAGAGTGCTTGGAAAATTTGACTCTCACAAGACAGATTGAAGGCGAGAGAGATAGAGGAAAACAATGCATAACCTACCAAGCGAGCTTGGAGTAAATGGACGGTGGAACAAGGTTTAGGAGACATAACGAAAGGCAACATTTATTAAGAGCTACAAAAGACAGGAAATTGTGGAGAACTATGATCGTCAACGAACGGGGCACAGAGAAGAATCATCATCACTACAATAAAGCATAGAAGAATGTAATTTTAAAAAGTTAACTTGACTCTAATGTGTAAACTGACGGGATTTATGGTAGAGACTACAGCCTGTGCTTTTTTTTTTTTTTAAATTACTTTTCAGACAGATTATCATTTATATGCCAGTGAAATATTCTAAAGTAATCCAAAAAGTGTGGACCAGATAAAAATATTTGCAAGCTTTAACTTCTGTGTCCACAAAAATCAATGTGTCAAAAGGACGATTTTTCCTTTGATGCTGCTATTTTAACTACCTTCACTCCTCAGATTAGAATCATAATAAAAACTAAACAAATAATGAAAGGGAATTTATACATTTATTTTTGTTCTTGAGAATTTACAACAAAAATATTAAACACTTTTAGATTGTTTATTTACAAGAGCAATTTTATATTTACATTCTAAAAACTAACACAATGAAATATTTATCATTTACCAATTTATAAATAAATAAGAAAACAATCTTGATTCATAAATTTAAAAACATTAACTAAATTATTAAAATATGTGAACCAACTATAAAGGAATCCTTATTAAACATTTTATAAAGTTCAAATCCAATGTTTTGCCAATCATTCCAATAACTGATATAATAGCGTAAATAATTTAATAAATAGTGTTTATTATTTTTGTTGTAAATTTTCAGGAACAAAGAAAATGTATAAATTCATGGCTCATATGTTTAGGTTTTATTACAATTCTAAACATTGCTTTTTAAAAAAACAAACATTGCCAAGGAGTGAAGGTAGTTAACAGCAATGCCAAGGGAAAAACTGTCCTTTTGTGAGCACAGAAGTTAAACATTACCAAAATATTTTTCAAATTGATTCTTCACATAATCAGAACTGACAGTAAATATTTAATCATTACAATATAACTAAAACCATAACAGAATGTTCTGTTTTTCTAATCAAAGATTTATGGTCTATACTTTAAAATAAGTTAGACAGAAAGCATTAAAATATCTAAATTTTCAGTAAAATACCATTTCAATTAGCCCTGTTATATAAATTCCTGTTATAATCTTAAAGCAAGTTATAGAGAATCTGTGAACACATTGATTCTTTTGAACCAATGTGAAGCCGAAGAACTGAATGATGCCATATTTCTTCAACTCCAATACAATAAATGCATTAAAAGTTCATATTGCTTATTAATACTGTAGACTCTAGTAGAATACACTTGGACAAGCACACAAGCACAGTATATGTGCAGAGAGTAATTCAGTTATTCCTAATTTACTTTTACTATGCTGTGCAAACAGCAAAACAGTGGTATAATGGATATCTCATTTGTTTGCTTATCTCTGGGTTGGACATTAGGATTCACTTATTTTTCTATATGCTTGATTTAGCAAGGCAAAAGATATGGTCAGAGAAACAAAGAATACATAATATAAAACAATATGACTATATATTTATCAATCATGCAGCCTTATCTCCTTAGTAAGCACATACTCTATTGTTAATATGAGGCATTGTTATATCACCAAGTCATAAGACGCAAGTATATATGATTAGTATATCAATAAGACAAGTCTTAGTAAGAGGAAATCAAGTTGCTTATGTCACTTCATTTGTTCCTTGTTTTCTTTCTTTAGATATATTTACTTTTAATGATTTAAGTATAAAAAACAATTCTTACAATTGACAATAAAAGTAATTGAAGAGAAAAATTTTAAGATTACTGATGTAGAAAATATAACCAATGCAACTGAAAAATTACTTGAAAATAGCCACCAATTTTTAATGGTACAGATAAACTAGTTATGTCTAAGAAAAAAATTCTAACATTAGCTATCCAATACAACTTAGCTAGAATATATAACAAATATGATGATAATTCGTTTAACAGTCTTCTGCCACAATACAAAGAATACAAGAAATATCATTGTAGGCCCAATAATATGGATATATTTCCTAAGTCATTAGAAGATTTCTGTTAGTAAATTAGCACAAAAAAAATACACTTTATTCTTGAATATTAATTGTCTCATATTGAGGTAAAAAAAATAGACAAATATGTTCAATTTTACAAAAACATCTAATTATGAAGTTTTAGTTATTAATGAGATTTCACAAAAGTTTAATAAAATAAAAAAACCTTATTATATATTCTTCATGTTTATGATTTTGTCAGTATACACTAATGATGAAATCAACTACAGGTAAATATAAATGCAAGATAAAATTAATGCCAATTTGCATACAAACTACATTAAAAAAAAAGTTTCATTTGGTCCATTTCAAATGCTTTCTCTTTCTACTCTTATCGCAGAAGACTACAGCAAATGCAAGTATCTGGTAATCCATCATTCAAACAATTTTTTTAGCTGATCATTTTACTTAAGAAATTTCAAGCATCTCATAAAATAAACAAGTTTGGAATATTAAAACATCAGAAGTCAGTACAATTATTGATTTTGTATTACAAAAATAGTTATTCACTTCTTGATCAAATATACAAACAAAATGCACAAAAAGAAAGATAAACAAAGCAGACAGATATTTCAGAAGATTAAATTTTAAAAATTCATGATGAAATAGTAGAATTTCTAATCATCTAGGAGTGAAGGACTTTTTAAAATTAATATTTTGTATACACGCAGAACTGCAAACAGTTATTAAACAGAAATAAAAAGAAAGATTTCAAATTCCAGCCAACAGTTCATGGTAAACTTCAAATTTTTGATAATTTTCTTCTAAAAAGGTTTCCAATTCTCTTAAATTGTTTCAATGAAAAAAGGAAGCAAAAAAAAAAACACACAAACATATAGCAATTCTAGGTAAATTTTTACCCAACTGTACACTTGAATGTGGAACCACGAACTAATAAGACCAGTTATGTCATGCCTGAAAGCATCCATTGGGGGGGGGGATGAAGTGGTTGGCGCCGTCTCTATCAAATTCACACCACACAGGGTATAAGATACCAGAGAAATGGGTTCCAGTAAAACAGATCAATTTTTAATAGAAATCTTCATATTACATATTAGATTTCTTTGTAAGCTCTTAAAGTTAGTTAATTCAGAAACCCAGATTATCAGATGGCTTTACTAGAGATGCTTAGTTATTTCACACATGACAGAATGATATAAATTTGTGAAATTTTTTTTTTGGGGGGGGGGGTACAAGGAGGACCAAAAAGAAGGAGCAGCTGATAACCATACAATATCAGAAATCACCAAACTAGGAAAATGTAAGAATAGTCATTTCAAATTAAACAGAATCACATTATAAAAAAATTAAAACATTTACATTAAAAATAAGCAAAACATCAAAATTTAATACATTGTTCTACAAAAGAATGTAATTTTTATATTAAAATCAAAGATTATATAAAAATGGAAATCACTTAAAATGTAAATTTGACAGTCACAATATGTTGATTTCTATACCCATACTGTCTATATCTACAAACACACATCCCCATAAATACAGTCTGTGTGTGTGTGTGTATACAAATATACAAGTGAACATTGAAGTCAACACTTAGAGGTGACAGTCTGTTTCATGCTAGATGCAATATATATATGTGTGTGTGTGTGTGTGTGTATATATATATATATATACACACACACACACACACACACACACACTGGGTGGGTGTGTATAAAGAATTACTGAATTTTCATTTAGCCCAATATTATTTCTCATTACTATATGCATTATATTTAACCTATACAGGATTCAGCAGACATTTGTTTAAAAAAAATAAATAATTTATTTCGTCTACCAGCCCAAGTTTTTGAGTCTTTTTAATAAGGAGAATGCACCCTTCAGTAGGGTTTAAATCTGCACCACCCATTACATAGGGTAAACACAGTATAGCCTGGCATGCTTCTTTTTCATTTTACAACACTCAGACACAGAGGACCTTCACAGTGAAGTAATGTTCAATTATCCTTATGAAGGAAATAACATTTTGTTAAAATGCTTTGAAGCCTGTATCTGCTAACTTTATTTTCATATCCAGAACAGTCATTTCTAAGGAATTAACGAAAATGTATGTGTGTGAATGTGCATGCACTAGTGTGAGAGAAATTATAGCTATAAACAACTGTGTTTAATATTAAATTTGTTGCATTTAGAATGAGGAGCTCTGCTTGTATTTTCTGGGATACAATACAAAAGTCATGGTTAAATAAAACATGACTTAATATGCAGAACATGAAAAGATTTTACAGTAGCTTTGAAAGTAATACTTCCTATTTTGTCATGTTGGTCCACATCAGAGGAAGATGCTGGCTACATCATAGCACAAGTTGATTTATATATCACTAAAAACAAGATCCACACCAGTTTGGAAATCATAGGTCACATTGCAAATTTTAACTGCACTGTCATACTGTATCCACTATATAGCCTGGATTTGATACTTTCCAACTTTCATCTGCTCAAGCCAATGAAAGATGGACTGTGTGGACATAATTTTTTTCTTAATGGCAATCATCAATAATTTTTTTCTTTTTAAATACAAAACAGAACACAGGCTCTTGTTTATCATTGGTGAAAAATACATAACCAATAATAGTGATGATTATGTGAACAAAAAAAAAAAAAAAAAAAAAAAAAAAAAAGTTTCTTAGAACTGAAAACCTATTCTATCCAAAGGCATTATTGTGTTCCTTGTATCTGTTGAAATTTCCATGGAAATAAATAGGAGTTATTGCTTTTGGCATTTCCCCCTTTTGGCATTTTAGTGACTGGTAAATTTATTCTCTATGATCTTAAAATGGTTTTGATGTATTCAATTTAAAATGAGTTCCAATCAATAAAATATTCTTAAATTCAAATTGTAAACATTTTCTCTTATTTTGATTAGAAAGAAATGGATTTTGATACGAAAAATCCATGTGAATAATTAGTGTAGTTATATTAAAATATTTTAAAATAGTAACTACTGATAAGTAAAATAAATAAAAATACATGTCAACTGTGCAATATTAAAATAATTGTTATAAGAACTTGACAATCCAGAAAAATGTCCTAATTGCACAATTTCAAAACAATTTTATACATAAAAAATTGACTGACAAGTTTCTATTTTCAATATCTTATAAATGAACAAATATAAGTAGCTTACACAATTCAAGTATTTGTTGTTTTGTTTCTTTGACTTGTTGGTCAGGTGATTGTAATTTTCCTATCACTTTTATAAAAGATGAAATGGAACAGAAATCTCAATTTTTCATGAGTTAAACAAAAATCTATTAATATAAAAAAAATTAATTATTTTTCAATGTCTTGATAAGCTTTGACTTATTCAAGTGCAATGTCTGCATTCAAAGCTTGACTTATGTTAGAATAGAAGACTAAGGTTGTTTCTTTTTTTTTTTTAATTCTATATTAAGTTAATGAACTGTCAGCAATCATCAATAAGATTAGTTACAATTTTCTTATGTAATCTGGTTCTTAAATCATTGAAAACATTTACAGAATTACAAAAGTTGTCAGCCCTCAAAAAAAAAAAAAAAAAAAAAAAGAAGAAAAAGAAAGAAGATGGGATTCAATAAAGAACTTTAGTGGTTTGTGTATAACTGATAAAAAGCCATCAGCTCTCAAACCAAGCCAACATCCTGTAGGACCAGATAGTTATAAATAGCCAATATACTTGTCAAGACAGTTTCGATGAAAGTACAAGCTCATACACTTGACTTTTTCCCAAAGTCAAATTACCATAAACAAAAGAAGAATTGCATGATTATTCAGAATATGTTTTTCTGTTATTGCACTTAGTATATTATAAGTTAAATTATATTTTAACTAAGAGGGTACTGAAAAGTTGCAAGCCAGACCAAGAAACCCTTGAAGAAGAAAGTGTGAGAGAGAAAGAAAGGAAAAGAAAAAAAGTAGAAGGAAGTTTGGCTAGGTTTGGGGAAGTGGTTTGTACACAAATTTTTCAGCACCCTATCATATATAACCAATACAAAATTATATATGGAGTGGACAAATAAGCCCCCATGATATAGCTATTAGAACATTGCACCAAAATTCAATTCAAATGCGATTACAGAAGTATTGGATTAAATACATTAACAAAGGTGATTGAAAAATAAATGCATGTAAAGAAAAAAAAAAATTCAAGCAGAATTTTATTATATATATATATTAGATAAAGATAGATAGAGAAAAAGAGAGAAAAAAAAAACTAGTTTATTGACTATTCATTTTGCCATTATCAAATAGGCCTCTTTGGTGTGTTTGTTTTAATGTTAAATTGTTAATATATCTGTTTGTTGTTAGGCTGGCATCTTTCAGTCAGAATTAAAGAAAACTGAATTTTTTTTTTTTTTTTAATAAAGCATTAATGCCTATTTGTTCAGTGTCTTTTGGACAGAATGAAAGCAGAAAACTGCATGACTTTTTTTTTTTTTTGTATTAACACTCTCCAGCAGTCTGCATACTGCATTGTGCCACTATTGCTTTTGTAATGATTGGTGATTATGTATGAGCCTGGTCCAATGTTTATCATCAGAAACAGTAGGATCAGTGCACTCTCAAATGCATGTTATTCTTAAGGAATCTTTCTCTTCACCAAACTGGCATTTATTAAGTCAAAATTGTAGCCAAAATTTGCTTCAGCAAGTGACTTGTGCATTCAAAATGTTATTTTGCAGCATATCTTAATAGGGATCTGCTTGGAGTGGACTAATTTTAAGTCCAGAGATTAGCAAGTTTAATAAAAGAAAAATAAATAAAAAACACAGTTTTCTTTCATTCTGACAGAATGACAACTAACAAACAGGCATTAATGACTTTAATACAAAAATCAGTTTTGTTCTTCCATTCCAATCAAGAGACACCAGTTTAAACAGATTATACGATTTAATATTAAAAAAACACACTATATATCTCCATCCTCAAATAAAGGGAAAAAAAAGAATTGTGTAATTTCAAAACAAGTTCATATCACAACATAAAATATTTTTTTTCCATTTCTGAAATGCTCACTGAAATCAATGATCAATAAATATATAATGGCTTATTAAACAAACTGAAAATATTCATAAATTTAAAATAATTATGTAAAAGTTTTTATATCAGTGAAAAAGTATATATTTGATAAATAATAAATTAAATGGGATTTTATCCAATTACGAATGCTTATTTAATATAGTAAGCAATTCGCCACCTCCAATATCGCATTTTGTGAGATTAAAACAATGTCAGAATTACAATGCAATTGTTTTTACAAAATTGCTCAATAAATGCCAGTTCAAAATACAAAAATCACAATTGTACATTAACCATAACCACAGAAACAATATTCTTCAAAGCGATTTTCAGACAATTCAACATTGTCATTTTATTCCCAGAATGTTTCAGTCGATTTATTCCATAGGCTTCTCCAAATGTACTATTTGGAAATAAACTGCTTCTTACAATAGAACAAACATGTCAATAGCAACATCACTTGTTTTCAGCAACACTTAAATTTTCACCTTCTTGCTATTGTTTTTGCCCTGCACTACTACTAGTAAAACACATACACAAAGGTTCAATTGTCCAAAAATCTCTCAGACAAAACATTATCAGAAAAGATTTTGAAAAGCTGTCCACATTAAAATTGTGTTCATCATGCTCCAAGTACACAATTATAAAATGAAATGTCACACCCACAAATTCATTTAAAATGATCTACATCTGTTTAATAAATTAGCAAAACAGAAGAAAAAAAAATTATGTATTCACTTACTTTCTCTTCCTTCTATGCCCAACTAAAATGTCTACTTTGCCAAACTCAACTCTAAAAAGGAGAGTTAACTTTCCTCCTCACCATATACATGTTTTACAAGCTAAAATACTGTTGCTTTTAACCAATATTCTTTTTTTTTCTTTTTAGATCATAAACTTGTCAAAATTTAGAAAATCTATCTTAATCCGATTAAGCAAAGTAGAAGGCATTTTTAATTATAAGCATTTAAAAGAAGTTTTTTTTTTAAAATTATAACCAAAGATATTTGGAGAAAGATAGAACTCAGAGATAAAATAAGCAGAACTTAGATTGGACAACAAAATGAGGTTGAGGGGAAAGTACTTATAAGCAATTTCATGAAAAAAAAAAAAAAAAAAAAAAAAAATTTTTTTACATCTTTTTCTGAAAGAAACATTTTTTTTAAAGCCTAGATGAGATAACTATAAACCTTTATGTACAATATTATAAGAATCTGGAGCTTTTTGGCAATACATCAAGCATTCACTCAGTTACAGTGGCAAATTTCTTTGGTAGAGAGTACCCCCAAAAAGACCATCTTCAAAAGTAACTTATTTTAAACTCAAAGAGAAAGACAAGTCAGGTAGGAAGTTCAACAACAACAAAAATGTAGAACACTGAGGCAAACATCTATTAATAATCCCACAATGTATATAAATAACAACATGCAAAAAGGCAATGGATAATATAAAAAGCTTTTATCTGAGAAAACTAAAGCAGCATTGCTTATTATCCAACTCAATTTAGCAAAGATGTAATAAGGTGGGAATCACATGATAAAAACTGTTTTACTATAACAATTAGCCTAAGGAAGGAAGCAAAAGATATTAGACAAATTAGGAAATTCTAAATGATATTCCTAGATTGAGAACATATCCATGAGGCAGTTGTAGTAAAGAATGAGGTGCACAGACAGTGCATTTCACAAGTTAACTTGGCTGAATAAAGAGAAACAAAAAACAATGAATGCACTGATGACTCTTACATTCATTTGGAAATATTTCATTTAATCTCAGAAATATTGTTGATAACAAAAAAAAAACAAAAAAAACAAAGAAAAACATTGCAAACAAGAAAATATATTTCTTTAAGCAATAAAGGGCTACCATTTTATATAAAATAATAATGGCTCATTCCCAAGTACACTTGTCTGCTAGGGTACTTAGCTAATCCCTGTTGAAGACAGCCCTTCAGACACATGTTTCAACATCCACCTTGTGGTTCATACAATATTGAACAAACATTATTTACAGTTTCTGGGAGAGAGTGCATAATCTGGTATGATCAGCGGCTGAACACCCCCACTATACTCAAACCTCCAGTCATAATAACTAGTGACTTTGTGCAAACAACTATTGACAGCTTCCAAACAGTTTTGTTTACCCAATTTCACTCAAAGTTTGGATCAACTCATGTTATAGTTTTCCAATACTTTCCAATGGTACTGTAAACTGGAATCATATTTCTTTGACAAATTGACCATGGGGAGACTCAAACTTAAGTCTCATGGTCAGAATGCAAACTTTCTAAACACTAAGCTACAACCTACATATAAAACATACACAATGGGGTACTGGCACATTCTCCACCTGACCAAGAAGCTCTTGATATCAAGAACATTTCAACATCCTTCTGTGTACGTACCTCTGTGTACACATTAAAGAAAAGATTAAAAGGTCAAATAATATTAAGTTATATAAAGAGACCCGTCACCTTTTAAACTGTTAAAAATAGTCTGTCATGTTCACACTTATATGGTGTCATGTAACATCAAGCAACTCTTGTACTGACACACAAGAAAAATTAACAACATTACAATAAATTTTGTAATAATTGATAAGAGGTTCAAAAATGATATATACATATACGTGGCATCCTTTACTTAAGTAAAGAATGCAATGTATGCATAACAAACAAGGTTATCCTTTTAATGATTTTAGAAGCAAGACTGAAATTAGAGTGATAGCAAAAATAAATATTTAAATATCAAACGTCAACTACAGATCTTCCTAATTTGGCATAAAAAATAAAGTTGCTAATTAAATATTTTGATTAAAAATGCCTCTTGGAAGGCTTTAAATATCTGCTTCAACAGAAATTCATGAGAATGAAAGTTTTCAAAAGCAAAAAACAAACACTGACAAGTAATAAAACAACACTGGATGGATTTCAATTTGGACAAGATTAAACAAGCAGATAATATACAAGATGCGATGGATAAATTGTCATCTAAATTATGCAAAAATGAAAATGACACTGACATCTCATTTTAACCAAAATATTTTTTATCAAAATTACTCAAAAATATCTTGAAATACTAAAGAATAAATTTATTCAATAAAAAAAAAAAAAAAAAAAATCCCCATTGACTTCAACCACAGCCACCCAACAACTTTGAAATCACTTGTAACTCTTCTAGACAGTCTCCTTGTTTAAGTTTACCTTCAGTTCATCTTTGGTTAAAAATGAAAAATATAAATTGTCTACAAGCCACCCATCATACCCTGTAGCTCAATTAAAGTAAATATACAAATCAATACATGCACAAGTTCCAAAATAAGGGATCTACCAACATTAATCAGATCCCACATATCTTCTCTGGACACTAACAGTTGCCTATACTCTCACATGCATACAATCATATAAACATCAAATATCATCCCACAATACAGTATTCCACTTCATTTACAACTGTTGATGCTATATGGCAAATGTATGTGAGCAAACTGAAGAAATTGACCATATTGTGTTCAATGAGGAACATGCCTGGTAATCATGCCATCCAGAGAAAAACATCTTGCAAAATATGTTGTGTAGGAAGGACAATGTTCTGCTGGAAACCACATCTCCTTCCTTTAGGAGGAATGAGTAACAAAAACAGAATGAACAATGTTCTGGATGCACATGGTGCTGTTCAACACACTCTTGACAAACACCAAAGGTAAATGAAAGTTGTAATTTATGACATCTTATATAATGACGCCAGTGTATTGCAAGCAAACACACTATGGAAAATATTACTCCTTAGATCTGCATTGCACAAGCAAACAGCCATCATTTGCATGAATGCAGAACCTGCTCTCTTTACTGAACATTATAGAGTGGCATTCAATCTCCCAAGTGACTATCTTGCAATATTACTGCAAATAGTGCATGGCAGTGTTGTGTCATGAATGGGAATCTGGAAAGACGCACATGCCCATACTCTTGCTGCAACTAAATGATTCCTAAAAGTCAGTGTTGCTGCTGGAGGGGGGCACATTTACGCTGATCCATGCCATAGAACCACACAGCCTTTATGTGTTGATCTTGGTGAGTGTATGTACAACATACCCATCTGGAATCAGGTCTACAAGCATAAGAATGTTCCTTTGACTACTGTTACCAACATAAAAAAACACCATTGTTGTGATATCTAACACGTGCAACAATTCTCATGTATCACAATATATAAAACTTAAACACAGACAATGCAGTGGTATGAGTGTTACATCCAAAGATGGCTGAAGACTGAAAAATTTTATCAGATCTAATGCTTCCCATACCAAAGACCCAATCAACAATGTTCCAATTTGTATTTTTCATCTGTGTCTCATATGAAAGTGTCTTTTAAATAAAATGCAAAATATCATTGAATGATGATAAAATCTGACAAATCTTAAAATGTTTATCTCAATATATTTCAGTTTAAATGACATTCTCAGAATTATATAGACTTTGGGATTTTTCATGCCACCATACAAAGTCTTTTTGCTTTATTTTAATCATTATTTAATATAAAGCTTTAGTCTTTTACTTTATCAAAATTTATGAATAATTATGAAATTCAATTAACCTAACTGATATGTAGTAAGAAAATAATGGCAATATTTTTCAAGTATTCACATGAAGACAACAAAAATTAAAAAGCTATGAATTAACTGATAAGTGTTAGAAGGCATATATTTTGATTTCTTTAGAAATTTTCAAGCTAGCATGATAGCTGAAAGAAAGAAGAATGAATTTACATTGAAAAAGAAAAGGTCAATAAGATACTGAGAATGACTTTAAAAGAAACTATATCAGTGATCATTTTATTAAGACAGCTGATATGTAGTTTCATGAAATATCAAGACAGATTTATTTCTTCCTATTTCCAAGTGGGTCTAAAATAGTGTATAACCAGAGCAATTACAGACAATTTCTTGAACGAGTTACTACTATTTACATAAGGATTAATGCCTCCATCTTTGTTATCACATTTCGACCAATGTGCACTCTAGTCTCCTGCAGATGTCTGTTGATCCAGGATTTCAAACTAAACCCGTTATTTACTCAAACAGGAGTTTAGCTTGTTCTCACTCCTCTGTTCACGTCCAAGATTATATAGTTTTGTTCTTATTTAGTACTTAGTTATTGCTTACCCTGTTTCCATTGCATATAAGTAATACCTAGAACATTGATTGAACTCACAATTACTATGTAATCAAATTCATGAATCAACATTTTAATCCACTATGTAATTGTGATAAGAAGAATGAGGATTATTGATTGACTGATATTTTTTTTTTGCAGTTTCTCAGTTATTTAAAGCCAGAAAACTTTTTTTTTTTTTACATTCTGATATTTTTTGTAGATAATGTTTTACTGATACAAGTCCTACAAATTAACCCATAGCTGGGGGAGAAAAAGTGGTGGATTCATACCTTTCCGAAGGGTATTTGCAAGTAAGTGAAGCCGACTAGAATTGAAAATTGGAGAGCCAACTTCCAATTCTGAACCATTATCCATTACACCACCCACACATCCAAGCTTACAGTGCTGGGGATTCCAAAGTGATCACCCATCTAGGAACTGACCAGGCTTGACGTTGCTAAACTTTGGTAATTGTACGAGAACTGAGGTTTCAATGTAATATGGCCGTAAGCCAACAAAGATGAAGACATTAGTCTGAATGACAATAATTTACTTTAATCTATTAAAATCATTGCACTTGATCTACAACTTTATATCTTTGTATTATTTTTAGAGATATCAGGTTTTAAAAAGTAAAAGTATCACAGAAACACAGCATAAAAATCATAATTCATCCAATAGAATGTTTGTATTTATGGAGGAATAATGCAAGATATAAGCAAATATTAGAGAATATCAAAGACTGCTACGAGACATATTCAAGAATATCAACAGATAAGTGAAATTTCTAATTTTACAAAACTATTACGATAAGATCACATGGCTATTTTACAAACATGACATGAAATCTTTTTATAGGTGCTATTTTATATCCCATCTGTATGGTCATTTTTGAAAATTTTTCATTTTGAAAAGATTTTTAATGAAATTGTTTATGCGCAAAGTACTTAGTTTTCAGCAATGATTCCTATATTCAAAAATATACAAAACTTAAAACTAGAAGAGATTCTGCAAAGCAAATTTATATCTATGAAGCACACAGATAAAATTTCAAGTCAAACTTCACTATGGTTCCTCCAGGATTTATAAAACAAACAGTTTTCCTTCTCTATTTGATCAGGAGATCTACTTATTACAGCATTAAATAAAAATTTAGCAAGCAGGATAAGTACTTTTTACTATTAAATGTGTGGCAGTTTAATTATATCCAATGTACTGTATATGTAAAAGCTATTATATAAACTATCTTTTGCTCAGAAAATTAAGTATTTACCCCCACTAATTCGAAAAAAAAAAAAAAAAGCATACCATGATGAAAAAAAATGCCCCAAACTTGATAAGTGTTATCATCAAAATCTTTGCTATTGTTAAGAGAAAACACAATGTATTTTTCAATTACATTTTTAATCCTTTTTAGAACAAATTGTTTTTTCTTGCAATAACATGCAGGCTATAAATTAGCATAGCAAGTTATAGCATCTTTTGTGATGAAAAACACATTGATTTGGAAATTCTTGCAAAAATCCAATTATCAGATTTTAATGAAACTTTCAGGGCTTATTCACAAATGAATTAAATTATTTCAAAAATTTATTTTTTTTAGAAAATATTAGATTTTTTTTTTAACCTGTTACCCCGACTTATTTAATTTTATGAAATTAAATTCTGTAAAGCTTAATGTTTTTATTAGTTAAAAGCAGAACTAAAAGAATTTAAATCAGAAATTTCTTTTAAACATGCCCAGTTATCAAAAATCTGGTCTGAATCATAAAATAAATAAATGCAATAAAAGCGAGATTATTTAATTAGAAAAGCTTTTAATTGCTTTTATGAATAAGACATTAAGGATTATTGTCTAAGAAAAAAAATTTTTTTTTCAATGAATAATGAATTTTTACAAGAATTCATTTTTTTTTAAATTTTTATTCAAATAATTTATAAAGTTTTAACTCTTAAAATTCTCTATTCATGTGTAATGGTTAGGCGATATTGTTAAATAAAAACTACTTACTAATCACAAATCAAAAAGCTTACTACAATTTAAGGATCCACAGTATTTTTAAAAGAATTTTGTATTCTTTTGTATGTGTATAAACATACTGAGTTTTGTAGATACTGTTGTTCATACACAACAGTATAAAAAATAATAGTGATTACTATAGTAAATTTAAAGCCAAAGTAACTAAAATTCAATATTACAGAAAAATATTTTAATTTTTACTGAGTATTAAAAATTTTATATATATGTAGATGTAGAAACAAAAAAAAAAAAAGAAAATGCTCACATTATATTCTATTATTTTTATAGATAGACACACTGCAGAAAAACATTTGTCATTCAAGCTGTCAGCACAGCTACAGCTGTGTTAAAAATTGCATTTCTGCAATATTTTATACTTAAGTAATATTCATTTCAAATCCGATAATATTCCTCAAATAAAATTTCAGAAAAGTATATTTTATTCCTAGAAGATTTTTTAATAGAGAATTAAATTGCAGTGAATGATGGCTAAAAATGACGTTAAAATCAGTTGTTTTTTTTTTTAGAAGTAAAAAAAAAAAAATTCTTCCCGTCAATTTAAATTAGTTTTGAAATACAAGGTATTCTGATTATTGGAAATATTAAATTTAATCTATTAGCTTGAAATCAAAGCTAAAATAAAAGATTCAAGTAAGATGTTTTTCATTTTTAGGCCTCACAAATCTCTGGAGATACCTAAGTAAGCATTCTCAGTAAAACTTCTTTTTTTTTTTTTATTATACACAATTCATTGTTCTTACTGATGGGTTAAAAAGACAAGTGCTTATGAAAAACATCTTATACTTGGGATAAGCATAGAAGACCCTCTTCAACAAATTAATGAAACTTGTTTGAAAAACCATAATACATGAGTAGTTGATATTGCATTTAAGATTTAATTTTAACAATCAATGATAAATAACAATTTCCTTAACAGAAGTTTCACAAGTCAAACTGAAATAACCAGCAAATAACTTTGTCATGAAAAGACAAAGTACAGGCACTACTGAAAAAGATTCCGGAGAATAGTCAATTGTAAAAAAAAAAAAAAAAATCATTCATAAAACAGCACTGAGGTAAAATTATACATCCACAGTCAAGAATTGTGACTGCAGTTTTTTTTTTTTTGTTGTTGTAAATTTCATACTTTAAGAAAAGTTTATGACTATTTATTTTGTAGTAAAAAGTACAACAGCAATATCAGAAAGTTTTAACTTTCGTTTTCTTCAGAGACAAAGATCCTTGCATCAACACACGCACACATTTTGGTCATAAATAATGAGCATTTTTTAATGAATCAGTCTCACATGATCCACTTCATTAGAGACCACCCCAAAGACATTTTTTTAACATGATTGAATTGTAAGTTCAAAAAGTGAAAAAAAAAAAAAAAGTGTCAATAAGGTTCCTAGTGAATCAAACACTTCCGTCCCCACCAAGAACATATCACTAGTTTTGCCATTCGTAGGAAGTTGAGAAATTAAACTAAAAATTCTGGGCGTTGATAAGATTTTTAAAAACATGTCCCTGGAGCAGACAGAGGAATGAATTATTGTCCTCATTATAACAAGCGATGGGAGGGGGGATTAGCCGAGATTTGACAAGATACACACAAGTCATCACTTTTTTCTATTTTTTTTTTTTTTTTAAAGAAAAAAAAATCGATTTGTCAAAAGAAGCTCATGTTTTTACTTTTACAAAGACCAACAAAGAGGAAAACTTTTACCAGTTAAATCCAATACAAATTCATAAGAAAAGAATCATTTATCAATTGTCCGTTTCTAAAATCACATTAGCAACAAAACTAAGGTCAGATAATTGATGACCGGTTCTTCATGTATTAAGTGCGCCCGCCAGATTTACACTCGTTTTATGCACTCTACTGATCAAGTGGCGACGAAAACAAAAATGCACTAAATACATCTATTTAGTCTTTAAGGGAAAATACATAATAATATGAAATCATTTAGATTTTATTCTTTCTCGTGTTTAGTTTATACAACAAAAAAATGAGTAAACAAGAACTTTTTTTAAAGAAAAAGGCAGCGATGGCAAAAATAGTCATCAACGTAAAACTTGCCCATTCATTTTAATTTCGTTTATTATGCCTAGAGTTTTTACTGAATGAGAACGCATTATTCAATCAACAATATTGTAGTTAGTGATTTACATGAAAAGTAGTTTTCTCATTACAAAAACCGAGGGCTGCTCTAACAAAAACAAAACATTTTGTTGTTTTTTTTGGACAAGTTCTATACTCCGAACCTAACCTCCCATCTCAATGGCTTTAAAAGATAAACATCAAGTTTTATTTTAGAGTAGTATATGTTTATACAATAAGAATCGGCAACGTAAGAGAAAATCTGAGGAACAATAAAGGATCATTTTAAATGTTAGCTAATTGACGCACTTAGGATCTTAGTAATTCAGGCCTAGAGTGTGCAAACAACCAAAATTTATAAAATCATCTTCGAAAATAAATAAAAAACGTGATTTTTCTTAGTGGACACATTTTTGTTTGTACTGTTTTTAAAGAAGCCGATTATAGGAGCAGATGAGAATGAATGCCGGATGTCTTTATAAAACGTAGAATTACAAAAACGAATAAAGTACTTTTTAAGTGCACGAACGGAAGTAAAAAGAGAAACATCTTTTCTATTCAGTTTTTAAACTCAAACCAAAGAAGGCTGCCATCAAAATATTGAACTGTACTTTAAATTAAATAATAAAAGTATCATTTTTAACTTATGTTTGGAGGTGTTTTTTTTACAATAACAGAATAACAAACTTGTAATTGTAATCACTTCTTGTAACTTTTTATTTTAGAATAGAAAAAAAAAAAAAAAAAAATATTTGTTATTTACTTTCATTAGAAAAATCTCTACACACTTAAACGAAACCTCTTAGAGTTGGATTCAATTTATTTCACTAAAAAACAAGTTTCATTACACTTTTTTTTAATCAGTGTTACAAGTTAAAATGTAAATGGTTAATTTTGTTGTTACTATTGCTAATAAAAGAGATAAAGACAAGATAAAAATATCAATTTTTCTGGAATAACGACAATAAAGAAAAAGCAAATTATTAAATTTATGTTTTTAGAACTAAATATTAAAAAGATCTATTTAAAAAAATCTTCACACACGTGTGACGTCACAGAAACGGGGCAGACAAAATTTTCAATGGATGTCAGCCACTTTTTTTTATCTTTAAAACTTTCCGATAACTCAAAATATAAGTTATTTTCCGGAGAACAAAAACGAGAATAATATCTAATCAAGCCACTTCATCAACATTAAGAAACTGACCCATCACCAAAATCTGGAGGATGAATTAAAACAGCAAACAGATCCTTTTTTTTTTAAACGTGGGTTCCCCCTCCACATTCGGTGGTCACCCCCGAGGCTTTTCACGTGTCGCATTTGATAGTAGAAATTTCAATTAAATACACTTACGGAAGAGAAAAGAGGATAGAAAGCAGAAAAACAAGTGAAAGGTTATAAACCTAAAAGATGTAGATTACAGGAGATAAAGTTTTCACCAGTATGAAGCCGTAAAAGATAAATAACTGGCAATAGACAGCGGTAAAAATCAAAGAATCATATACTAACCAAAACTATTTGAGCTGCGTGCTCCAACTCAACCATCGCGTGTTCCGCCATCTTGTTATTGAATGTCACTCTCCAGTCACTTGTGGTAAAAATAGTTGCAGCAGTATATTTTCAATTTCCTTACTTTCGTATAATGGCACCTGCTGAACAGGCTTTTTTAAATACAATAATTAAATCTCGTTTTTTAACCATAAAATATTTAAATGCCAACATTTCAAAAGAAACAATAGGTTTATTTGACGTTATTACATTTTCACGCTAACTTTTGTTTAAGATCTTTTTTTTTACTTAATTCAATTTTCATTAGTTTATTTATTTATTCCCAAAAATAAAACACCTGTGGTGTCAACAAAAGAAAGGGAGATTATATTTAATGAGATTAATTTGTTTCCCAAAATGTAAGCAATGAAATCTGGTTATAATAGCAGTTTGTTTTGCATTCGTTACATTTGATAATATTTAAAGAAAGATCATATTGTGACAGATGAAATGTAAATAAAATAATGTTTCCAAAAAATTTGAATATTCATTAAACATTTCTTTAAAAAAGTATTATTCAGACAATGCATTTGAAAGTAAAGAATATTTTAAAGACATTTTTATTATTTTTATATTCAAATTTTTTTTACTGAAGATTTTTTAAAAATTTGGATATTTTAGAAAAATAACAAATCAAATTTAAAATTTTACCAGTGAAGTAAGATGAATTAACTTTATAACAAAGGAAGATTGACCTTCAAATGTATTTCATAATAATTTTCAAAATAAAAAGTTAATCAAAAGAATTGAATGCTAAGAGTATTATTATGGCATATCTAGCATACTTCAAGTCATTCAGTGGTTAGACCAACATAAGATGAGCTGCCAAATATTCATTTGTTCTTCATTCAATGTTCAGAAAACGAATTCATCCTCTATCACTGGTAAGATCAGCATGTTAACAGCAACATGGTAAGATATTTTCATTTGTTATAATATGCAGTCTTATTTTACATAAGGACAGTATCCAAACTATGTGCATATATATGAGTACATTTTTATATTCCACTAAGTGTATGCATTATTCGGTGACAGATACACAGAAACTAGAACCATATCACTTCAAGATGGTCACCATCAGAAATGTGAAAATTGCAAAAGAGACTAATTCATTTTTAACAATCTTGCTCTCTCTTTCTTCTCACACACAATGGATAAATTGTCATCTAATAATGAAAATAATAACACTGACATTTTATTTTAACTGATATATTTACCAAAATTACACAAAAATATCTTGAAATACTAAAGAATAAATTTATTCAATAAAATCACCATTGGCTTCAACCACAGCTTCCAGATGACTCCTGCAATTCTTTTGGATGCTCTCTTTGATTAAGTTGATGAATGATGCCATAATCCTTGCTTTCAGTTCATCTTTGGTGTTATAAGGAGTTTTGTTGGTCTCTCACTTAACTACACCCCATACATAAAAATCAAGGGGCTTGCAGTCTGGGAAGTTAGGTGACCAGATATAAGGGGTGATATAGTCACAGAAATTGTCTGACAGCCATGACTGGGTTCTTTGGCTTGTGTAGCATGGTGTAGAGTCCTATTGCCACACACAGGGTCTTCCAGCAGCCACCCTCTTGAACCAGGGCAGTACTTCCTCCTCAAGGCACTTGATATAGGCCTCCATGTTGAGTCTGAGGCCCTCACCAACAAATTTGGGAATTCTCTTCTTATCAGAATGTTCAGTGTGAGGTTTCTGAGCTTCCATAACTTTGTAATCACCATTAGACTCATTAAAAATATAAAATGGAGAAAATTAACCCATCACACCTTCTCTCTCTCTCTCTCTCTCTCTCTCTTTACACATACACATATATATATGTGTGTGTATATATATATATATATATATATATATATATATATATATATATATATATATCAGTTGTATGGATATGAGTTTGTGACTTTGGGTTTTACGCTTTTACAATCATCAGAGAAAAAAAAATAAACCAGTTTGTCTGACGATCGCAAAAGTGTGAAATCCAAGGTCACAAACTCATATCCATACAACTGAATATGTTATCTCTCTTGCTGATATTGAGCGCTTTCCACTAAGTACTGTACATATAAAATAATATATATATATATATATATATATATATATATATATATATATAGGTAGCATATCTTCATTCAAACTTATTTCATTGAATAATATACTCATATTATGTTGATTTATTTCTATAATGATCTTTTCCTGTTCTCTTAATGTTTTTCCTACAAAGAATATATATATATTTTCTGCTTATACGTTATTTTTATAGATGCAAATATTTAAGTAAATGCTCTGTTTATAATAAACAGTGTTGACTACATTTATCAGCCTGAATGTCCGAGAAATTTCATAGAAAATATGTTCTCTGACAGGAATCAAACCTGTATCCTACACAAAACCATCATATTGCCTGACATGCTATACCAGTTAGCTACAGATGCTTCCTCTGTAGCTAACTGGTATAGCACTAAAATTAAATGGGAAATCATAAAAACATACCCCATATAATATTAATAATAGAAAATGTAGTGTTAAAATAATAAAAAATGTAGACTGTGAAAAATTTTATATAATAAATTTCAGTAATCAAATTAAATTATTAAACAAGAAAAATTAAATAATGGGTAAATGCAGACATTTTAATAAATATTTACTTGGCAACTTACATACTAATATAACATAATATGACAAATACAACAGAAAATAATATAACATGGATGGAGATTTATAAACAACAGCATATACAAGTAAAGAGGTGATTTCTAGCTTTAGTTGAACTTGTAGAGCCAAACTTATCTCAAAGGAAGAGCCCACTTAACTTGATTCAAGATGTTAACTTTACATCTTAATTTTTCTTAGACATCTTCAGTAAGCAACAGAGATTGAATTTAAGAGTAAGGTTTTTGGCGCAAATAGAAGCTGGCTTATGATTGGCTGGTAGAATGTGTGGGTATAAAGTAGGGGAAGATAATTCCGTTCACATTATAAATTTTAATAATGGTGAACTTCAAAATATTAAATTGTATTTGATTATTTGATTTTTTTGTGTCAGCTGTTTTATTAATTAGAAATCAGTCAAAGTCCATTACAAATGTTCTATACTAGGTTTTATAATTATAGTAATCAGTTTATTGTTATATTCTTGGACATGAAGGTTATAATTTAATATAGCTGTTCTTTTTAAAATTGCGTGCTTTAGGCAGGCTTACTGTTACCATAAAGATTTCATTGTTTTTTAAATTATCTGATAATAATTTATCAGTAAATAATATACTAGCAGGGATATACAGCATCACTGAGTGGGGAAAGTAGATTCAAATGTAAGAAAAAAAGAGAAGAAAGATTATATTATTTACACAGTGGTAGTGAAGGTTGGACAGTTTTATCACAGATGAAGAGACTTAAAGAAATATAGATATGGTTTTATTGAAGGATACTGAAAATACCATGGACAGATAATGCAAGCAACAAGAGAAAATGGAAACAAAATGACACTTGTACTTTGAATCAGAAAGAGGCAGTTGAAATTTCTAGGACACAAGGAGGAAAGAGAGCTTGTAGAATCTGACACTCACAAGATATATTGAAGACAAAGGGGGCAAAGGGAAACTTACTAACAAGCTTGTATAAATGGGGAGCTAAATCAGATGTTAAGTTTTAAATATTCTTGATTCTACATTTTTTTCAACTGATCTTCTCATAAAATGAATATTTTTAAATCTATTATCATACTAAATTTTTTTTTCATTTTAAATACACATTTTTTTGCTGTTTGTACTCACAGTACTAGCTTGAAAGATTGGAAGCTAGGTCTCATCATTTTACAGTTGAAATGGCTAGATGCAGTGGTGGCATCATAACAGTTTTCACCAGTTCATGTGAATCAATTCTTAAAATTATAAAAGCTTAGCAAACCAGTTGTTGGATTATCCGAAAATAATCTTATATATTAATAGCCAATGGTCCAGGTAAAATGTTAGTTATGCTATGCTTGCATGCATGCCTACTGAAAATTTAATAGATACATGTCTCTTAAGCAATAATTCTCATAACATAAATCATAAAATTCATGAATTACTTAATATTGTGAACCCAGATTCTTGGAATATGGAAGAAGCTGTAGTTACCCGGAAAGATGCTGAAGAGAAGTTACTGGACTTTTGTAATGTATTTTTCCATGAGATATCTGTTAATGATTTCCGTGATTACATTGAAAATGTGAGAAATTACCATAAACATGTTGTACCCAAAACCGTCCAAATAGCCAGAAATATAATTAATACCACTACTGTAAGTTCTGCAGAGGTTGAAAGAGGGTTTTCTATGATGAACATAATTTATTCTGACAAAGTGTTATATAGGAATAAAGTGTCACTACCAACACTGGGGTTTGAACATAGATCACCAGAGAGCAAACACAGGCGATCCCATTTTGAATAAGTAGATGGTAAAGGAAATGTACATATGGGAATTAGCGTGGTGTCTAATTGACCACTATAGGGATTACTATTTGGTTCTGTTATTTTTTGGACTGAAGGTCAAATATTCTGTAAGTCAAGTTTTTCATTTGTACTGTTTTTAGTGCTGTTACTTATTGTGTTTTTCAGTTGTTCTAAGTCATTCTCAATTTCTTGTCGTTGTCATTCAGATTGAAGGGAGTATGATGGCTGAGTTGCCCCCACAGCAAACTGCCTCAACCCTACCAGAACCTTTGGCATGGGCTGCAAATAAACCAAAGAAAAAAACACCAGAAGAGTTACAAGGCTCTTCAAAAAAAGTATGCCAAATTCACAAAAGGGAATGAATTTATTACCATTCCAGAGGCATTTGAAGCTATTGCACCTCAAACAATTTCCCTGCTGATTACTGATGTATCAACATGGTGCTGTCAGCAGCGACACCATAGAGGAGGCTTTGAAAAGCGTCTAAATAGTACCAAAAGTTGTGGCGAAAAGGTTTAATGCTATATGGGACATGCTGAATGTAGAGGAAGTGAAAAAATTGTCAGGGAGTGTATTGACTACTAAAGCAGTATGTCTCCAAATGGAGTACATGTGTACAAGGCATACAAAAGATCACCCTGCATGGAGTACCTATGGACTTCATGGAGGAGCACTTGGGGGCTTTCTTCTTCCAATATCAGTCAAGTAGCAGAGTTAGCAGCAGTAGGTGGGACAACGGACATTGTTACTGCAGACTGTTTTGCAACTCATTTTGACCTGTAAGAATTATTCACAAGTCCCCAATATTCTGACATGTCGGGGACACAACATCTTTGTTGTTGAGGGTCCACATCCCAACTGTTGGGCCCATAGCTAGAGTATGTCCCAGGAAGAACCCGACACAATCAACATCAGCAGCACCAACAAGATCAGCAGAAGTAGCTAAAGAAACAGTGGAGAAGGAAAAGACCAGCCAAGTCCCCAGTAGCTCCAATAAATGACCAAATGTGGTGAAAAAGGGCAAGAAGTCTGCTGGCCCCTCATCCACTCCTTCTCAGCGGGATATCCCGCGAAAGAAGAGCGTCTCACCTAAGAAGCCGGTGGCAAAAGAACAGAAAGTGTCACAGGGAGAGCAGCAAAAGCAGCCTACCAAAGAACAAAGGCAGCAGCAGTAGATGGCATTGCAGGTGGACCAGCGGGCAGAGCAACTGCAAAAGCAGCAAAAACACCAGCAGCAGCGGAAGTCAGAGCAGCCACAGCAAAAGCAGTGTGAATAGAAGCAGCAGAAGGAGTCAACTACTGTAGAGAAAGAGCAGGTTGCTGGGCAGCATCAGGTGAAGGAACAAGCTCTGTTACTTCCAGAGCTGGATTTATGTATGGAGGTGGAGGAAATGCCTCCACCTCAGTCCTCTTCATTGAAAAGAGGGAGGGACAAGGAAGACAAAAAGGAATCAAAGGACATAAAGAAAGATAGAAAGGCCAGACGAAGTAGAGAGGAGAAGGACTTTATTATAGCTCAGACAAAATCTGCCTCTACTTCGCCATCCAGAGATAATACAGAACTTTTGCCAGGTAGGGCAAAGAGCCTCCCTTCCTCCCCTTCTCAGGTTCCGTCTCTTTCTCCTACACACTCCCCTAGTCAAGTAAAAGAGGAGAGGAAAAAAGAAGGAAAAAGACTGTTCCCAGGGAGGAAAAACTGTGTTTTCAACAGGCAGGCCCTTGAGATGGACCTTTCTTTTCAGCAGAAGGCCCTCTTGAGGCCATTGTTTAAGTGTACTTCCATGGATGGAAGGTCCACAGAAGACCTCTGAAACTTTCCCAAGACCCTGGGAGTGATCTCACTCATAAGGAATACTGTGGGTAAGGTGTGGGATTACTTGACTGAGGCGGAGAGTGCTTTCCCGGGCATCAGGATGGTGTAGATGGAGTCACCCAAACTCAAAAAGATGTCAAATTTAAGGGGTTGCCCAAAAAACAATGTAGCTAGCTAACTTGAATGTGAGAGGCCTGAGATATCAGGGTAAGGCTGCCTGCCTGCTTCGTGATCTTGAGTCCTTTGGTGAGGATTTGGCTGTGATCCAGGAAACATACTTTGTTTGTGACGTCGATGCTCGTGTGCTGTCTGGCGACTGTTGTTTATTCAGTATACAGCGACTGACAGGTTAAAGGTGTTTCTTTGTTAGTCAAACATTCCCTAGATGCGAGGGTAGACCTTGTCCATGTAGGTGCTGAGAGTCGGTTGGTCATAGCTGATTTTGCCCTGAGCAGTGGTTTGTTTCCGGTCAATCATCCAAAGGGGGAGATGTGGATGTGGGCCTGTAATTGGCCATCTCTACAGGTAGCCAGCTACCTGGATAGAATGTTAGTGGGAAGGGTCAACCTAGATTTACTAGATTGTCCCATGTTCCACTGGTTAGACTATTCGGATCATAGACTGTGCTCAGATGGTGTTCGGTGGTTGGCCTAGAATGACTGGACACTGAAAGTTCAATCTGTCCTTACTGGACAGGCAACAGCTGACTAGATTAGTGCAGTGTAATTAGTGGGGGCGGTTATTGGGAGTAGGTGGTGGGAGAGGCTTAAGGATGGGATTAGGTCCTTCACCACTGAATATAGCCAATGACTCTGAAGCATGAGGCTAGCAAGCGCTACCAGACATAGGTTAAACAAGACGTCTAACGAAGCTGTGAACATGGGCGCAGAATTATTCCGTCAAGGTTCCGATCAATACATTCGTGAGGTCATTACCCCGGAGGGGTGTACTCTGAGGTCGACCAAGGACATATGCGAGGCGTTTCGACGGCATTTTGAGAGACGTTTTACCAAGGAGCCTGACCTCAGTAGCGACGAGTTTCGTAGCTATAAGGCTGACTTTCCTCAGCTTTTGCCTACTGAAGCGGCTAGCTGCGAGGGTGAAATCACAGAAGGCGAAGTTAATTTGGCATTGAAGAGGTTTGGCAGTGGCAAGTCTCCGGGACTTTATGGTCTGTCCTATGAAATGTACTTGAGGCTGTCGCACATCTTTGTTCTGATTTTGAAAGTGGTGTTCAACAACTGGTTTCGGCAGAGGTCCATCCCGACCACATTTCAAGGGGTGTGATCACGCTGTTGAAAAAGTGCAAGGGTGTTGGGCGGGATTTAGATATTATAGGCCCATAACTCTGCTAAACACAGAGTTAAAGATTTTGGCAAAGATACTGACGGAGTATTTGCAGTCAATTGTTGCGAGCTTGTTGGGACCTGAGCAGACTTGTGCCGTGAGGAGACGGACAATTCAATGCAACCTGCATCTGATCCGCACGATCATAGAGGGTGTAAAAGTTGACAAGTGAGCCGTGCTGATCAATTTAGATCAGCCCAAAGCATTCGACAGGGTAGACCACCAGTACCTGGCTGCCAAATTCGAACCCAACTTCTGCAACTTTATCGCTCGCCCAGTGCTGTGGTACAGGTGAACGGAAAGCGGTCAGGCGCTTTTGCGCTGTCTCAGTCGGTCCGACAGGGTTGTCCGCTGTCGCCCTTACTTTACGCTTTGGCATTGGAGCCCCTCTTCCGCCACCTAAGGGACAGGGCGTGTAGTCCGGTGTTATGTGAAATCGTTGTTCCCCCTGGTGTAGCTTGAGCCAGGGTTTCTGCGTTCACCGATGACCTATCCATTTTTGTGTTGTGCCACAGCAACATTAAGGTGATGCAGAAGGCGTTTGAACAGTACGAGAAGGTGACCGGGGCCAAGATCAACCGTAACAAGTCATCTGGCTTGCGGTTAGGTGCCTGGAATAGGATCGTGCTTCTGGAGCTCTTTAGACCCGTCCGCATTCTTGGAGTATGGTTCAGGCCTGGACTTCAGCTAGAGAATAATTTGTCAGAGGTACAGGCAAAGGTCGGAGCGTTGGTCCGGACTTGGCTCTGAAAGATATCCTTGATGAGTAGATCTGAGGCATGTTTTACCTCTCATCCTTTACCGCTTTGCTGTATTTCCTCTTTGCAGGTCCTGTTGGGAGGCGATCGAGGATTTGTTCTCTCGTGTGGGGTGGTCGCAAACATTGGGTCTGTAAAGAAGTCTGTTATCAGCATCCGTGTCATGGGGAGCTGGGATTACCACACCTAGCGAGTCATCACTATGCCTCTAGGTTGGATTTCCTACGCTGCGTTTTGACAGAGGACTCGATTTTGGCGCGGAGTGTTAGGGACGCCTTCCCTAGCCTTACCATTTCTTGGGGTAAGCGCTGTCGCAGTCGTGGAAGGTTGTTGAGTTTCCTCAGCGAATGTCGGTCGGCCTTGAAGGTCATTCCTCGGTTCAGTGACCTTTCTCGGCCTCGGTGACTATTGTATCATGAATTAGTGGAGGAGGTCGCGAAGGATCCTCTGTGTGACCGGTTGGGCTTGTCGGCATCAGAGTTGCGTTCCTTGTGGCCTTGGGCGCCAGCGGTGAATTAGCAACTATGAGTTTTCGCTTAGCTGATGACTAATTCAGAATATGCTACTTCTCAATGGCGTACTCTTCAGATGGGCGAGTAAGATTTACCAGACCCATCGGTGTGGCCTTCACTTAGAGGAAACGGCTTCGCAAGCCTTCTTACATTGTCCTCAGGTGTGCCCTTTCTGGAAGTATGTCTGGTTAAGTTAGACACTGTTATGTTTTCCTAGTTAATGTGAATAAGTGTTGTTCACGGCCTGTTTCCCGGCATTCTCCTTTGTTATGGCCTATGTTGAGATTCCCAAACTCCCCAGTTTGTTTTTGTCCCCCATTTTTCATCTCGATAGGGTAAGCCTTTGATTTTCCCCATTCCGTCATTTATTTTTATCCTTCCCATACCATTAGCGAGTGTGCTTCTTGATTCTGTCTATCAATAGAATACAGTGGCCTCTCTTATTATTTTGAGTGGTGGACAGTTCCTACTAACATTGTTTTGTTTTAGTTTTATCTTTGGTTTACATTTTGAGTTTGTTTTTTGGGTTCATCTCCCACCATCATTTCATATTTCATTAAATTTTTATATATTTTTGTAAAAGAGACTTTATGAACATTATAAATTTTTACCTCATGGGGTGTTTTGTAGGTCCCTCGTGAATATGTGGTATTGTGATACATGTGGAATTGGGAGGTGATGTACAAATTCTTGTGGTGATTGAGCATATTGTACTGAAAGAATGGGTTGTGATTAGGGTTAACTAGGAGTAGGATAGTCAGTGAAAACCAGCCCTTCCCTATTTTCCCTTTAGCCTTGTGTAACAATTTTGTATTTTTTTACAAAATAAATATATATGGATTACTATTCGGATCACTATTCGGTGGTTACTTTTCGAACGAGTACTATTAGTGCGAGTGTTATTCAAAGGCATCTGACACCAGTATTGTTCAACGGCGTTACTATAGTCGTATCTGTGAAGTCTCTACTGCAAAATCTCTACTACAATAAGCATTACGAAAGTGACAACGAGTATTCGTTGACATTACAAAAGTGGCAACGAGTGTTCGTTGACATCACGAAAGTGGTGACGAGGATTCGTTGAACGTACACGAGGATTCGTTCAATTTACACGAGGAAAAAATTAATCTGCAAAATATTCAGCAGAGTACAGCGGAATGGAAAAATTAAAAGTTATTATGTTTCAAATGTTGCAACAACAAAAACAACAACATGAACAGCAATTACAATTACAACTATAACAATAGAAGTTTTTTGAGTTGTTTATCAAAACGTTGGAAGGAAAAACTTCAGATTCATTCACTCCAGATGCTGTTGCTAATTCAATCAGTGAATTTGTGTACAATCCAGATGAAGGGATAACTTTTCCAGCTTATTATAGAAGGTACGAAGGGATCTTCAAAAGAGATTCTTCACATTGGAATGATGAAAAAAAGTTTGGTTATTATTAAGGACATTGTCCCCTACTGAACATGAAAAATATGTAAATTTTATTTTGCCAAAAAAAAACCCAGGAGAGATAAAGACTGAGACTGTTCTAATATTATCAAAAATTTTTGGTGATAGGAGTTCATTATTTAATACATGATGGCAATGTTTTATTTAAAGTCCGACGATGAAGATTTCATCACTTATGTAGGAGTCATGAATCGAGAACATGAAAAATTCAAGTTAAATAAATTAACTCCTGATTTATTTAAATGCCTCATATTCGTACAGAGTTTAACTTCTAATGAGGATGCAGAGATAAAATCCAGGATACTTGCTAAATTAGAAATGGATCCCAAATTAACTCTCCAGAAAATAGCGGAAGTGTGTCAACGTATTGTGAATTTGAAACTTGATACCGCAAGGATTGAGAAAAAGGACAATTCACAGATACATAGTGACCAACCATCTACTTACCTACAAGTACTAGTGGATAAAACCTGCTCAAAATTATTAACAATTAACACTTATAGAGGGTTATACAAATTCAACCAATTTCCTTTCAGTATAATGGTAGTAGCAAACATATTCCAACAGATAATGGATACCATGCTTGCCGGTTTGGATTGTGTTCAATCATATTTGGATGGCGTACTTATTAAAAGTAAGGCCCGAAAGCAACATGCAGAAGATGTAAAGAAAGTATTTGAGAGAATCAAAGAATATGGTTTTAAGATTAGTGAAGGAAAATCTGAATTGTTTATGTCCAGACTAAAATATCTAGGACAAATTATTGGTGAAAACAGTAGGCGACCGGATCCTTCAAGGGCGAGCAAGATAAAGGATATGCCAGCTTCAACAAATGTAACAAAGTTACAATC
Organism: Acanthosepion esculentum; assembly: GCA_964036315.1. Taxonomy (NCBI): domain Eukaryota; kingdom Metazoa; phylum Mollusca; class Cephalopoda; order Sepiida; family Sepiidae; genus Acanthosepion; species Acanthosepion esculentum. The sequence goes on along the minus strand of OZ038490.1, from coordinate 91,023,783 downwards.
ATTTTTAGGGTTTGCTAATTAATATCATACATATATACCTAATATGTACGAATTAAGAGAACCTTGAATAACCTGTTGAAGAACGATGTGAAATGGAATTGGACAGATAAATGTCAAAGTGCTTTCGAAGATATCAAAAAAGTCATACCATTGGATTTGTCACTAGCTCATTTTGCCCCTAAATTAAAGATTGTACTTGTATCAGATGCAAGGGATTCGGGTATTGGAGCAGTGATACTACACAAATATGAGGACGGAACAACTAAATCAATAGCTCATGCTTCAAGATCATTAATTGCAGCTGAAAGGAGCTACAGCCAGATTGAAAAGGAAGCATAGGCAATCGAATTTGCTATGAAAAAGTTTCACAAATTCATACATGGTAAAGAATTCATACTACAGATAAGCCATCATCCATTATTGTCCATATATGGATAAAAAAAAGAGTGTTCCCACACTTACAACAAATAGACTGCAGTGCTGGGGAACTATCCTATTGAATTATAATTATAAAATGGAGTTTCTACCATCCAAAAAATTAAGTCATGCAGACGGATTGTCTAGACTAATACCAAAATTCTGTGAACCACTTGAAGATACAGTAATTGCGGTGATAAGGGCTGAAAATGAAATTAATAACATATTATACAATACTGTAAGAGAACTGCAAATAACATTGGAGGAAATAAAAATAAAGGCGGAAAAGACAACTTTATAATGAAAATGAAGGAAAAGTTAAGATCTAAAGGAAAAAATATTATTGGAAATAATGCATTTTCATTATGTAATCATGTACATATGTACGCAGAGGGAATGGGGATACCAGCATCCTTGTAAAGACGTTATAAAAGAATTTCACAGAGGACATCCAGGAATTTCTAGAATTAAATCCTTAATGAGGTGTTATACTTACTGGCCAAAAATGGATCAAGACATCGAAAATTTAGTGAAATCATGCAGAGGTTGTGCTCTGGCAGCGAAGTCACTACCTATCAAAATCCAACCCTGGCTGAAAGCCAATATGCCATGGTCCAGAATACATATAGACATTGCAGGACCATTAAATGGAGCATACTGTCTAGTGATAGTCGATAGTTACACTAAATGGCCAGAAATATTAAAATGTAGAAGACCGACTACTGCAGCAATGATAAATTTCCTACACAAGATTTTTGCAAAGTTTGGTGTTCCTGACCCTATCATTTCAGATAACACGACTCAATACACGTCTAATGAATTTAATTTTCTTTTGCAAATCATTAGCAACAGAACATATTACAACTCCCCCTTATCACCCAAGATCAAATGGACAAGCGGAATGGTTTGTCGATACGTTTAAAAGGGCACTAAAAATGTCAGTGGGAGAGGAGTCAGATGAAATAATGATTCAGCAATTTCTCAGTGTTTACAGAATAGCACCAAACCAGAACACCATGTCTGGAATGTCACCTGCAGAGTTGATTTTCATCAGGAAGATTAAGTCCGTTTTCAATAAGTTATTACCAGAACGCAAGACAAGAACATCAAGAAATAACAATACAAGTAGATACTTCAAACCTGGAGATAAGATATTTTTTAAGATGTATCAGCGCAGAAAGGAATAGGAAAAATGACATACATGGTACAGGGACAAAGATGGGAACATAAGCGACACCTTAATCAGTTAAAACGTAGATTCACTGATTTAAAAAAGTTCCTGAACAGCGGTAACAATGGAAATTCTGTATGACATATTTAACATACCCACGCCATCAGAAATTGCTGAACCAAGGGTTTATATCAAAAGAAAAAGAATGCCAACCAAATTTTTAACTACTGAACTGAAGCTGAAGAAATATAGACTCCAGGAGAAGTCATCTCAAAGGGGAGGTGTTATATAGGAATAAAGTGTTGCTCACTTTAGATCAGCTAGATCACGTAAAGGAAATGTATATATGGGAATTAGCGTGGCGTCTAATTGACCACAATATAGATTACTATTCGGATCACTATTCAGTGATTACTTTCCGAATGAGTATTATCAAGCAAGTACTATTAGTGCAAGTGTTATTTGAAGGCGTCTGACACCTGTATTGTTCAATGGTGTTACTATAGTGGTATCTGCGATGACAAAGACTCTACTACAACGAGCATTATGAAAATGACAACGAATGTTCATTGACAATACAAAAGTGGCAATGACTGTTCGCTGACATCACAAAACAAAGGAAATCATCTTGAAGTTAAAAATGTGGCAAGTCTTCTAGTCAAAAATTTGATAGGTCTTCCATTGTAGCACTTCAGTTTGAATGTGGCTAAGAAACCATAAGACAGTTGATGACACTAGAGTAAAAAAAAGCATCCTACTTCTGAACAGAAATATGATGTGAACAGAATTTCAATCTGGAAATATCTTAATAAGTAAATGTTTTCTATTAAATTATCAAAACGGTTTCATTCTTTTTGATACTATGAAGTGATTTGTTTCCATTCTCAAATAAAAAAAAGAAGAAGAATAGGTTCCTAAAGATTACCTGCCTTTATAAAACTGGTTTCTGGAAATTTGGGATGCCATTATTGGCTAGATATAACTATAAATTCTATGCTAACAGTTTATTCTCTCACATTTTTCACATGTGGAACATTCTTCTGGTCTCTCTTGCTTTCCATTCAACTTGATCTTTAAAAATTTAAATGCAATGTAAATTTTCATCTTGTGTCTCCTTCTCACCAGTTCTTTCATTGTCCTTTCTTCTTAATAATGTTTTTTCTTCTCAGACTCTTTCCCTGTCAGTAGCACTTTGCATCTTAGTGGCTTTTATACCTTGTGAAGAATAGTGAGTTTATTGTGGGTCTTTAAATTAGTGGGTACTTTTGGAAAGCAGAAAACTCTGCAGATGGAAACTTTAATTTTTTTTCATAATATTAGTTAATCTTATGTTTATTGCTCCCATTATGCAATGTGTACCTATGAATTTAAACACAGTACTAGATTCACAATTAAGTCTCATCATTTTACAGTTGAAATGAAATGTCAATCTCTTTTCACCAATAGTTTGTACATGCTCATAAGTTCATTCAATAATAAGAAATGAAAACCTCTTCACAAACAAGACATTTACATATTTGAAATAGAAGAACATTTGTAGAAAGTCTTATCATGCTCAAACCCAATTGCTCTCTGTTAAACCAATCTTCAATTTGCACTGATATAACTTAATATCAACTCAATTTTATACAGGAAAAATAAAAGAATGTCTATGAAAGAAGAAAAAGCAGATGTATTGAAATACTAAAGACAAAAAATAAGAAACATAAGATATAAAATCAGAATGATTTTTCTTTTATTTTCTATTTAAAATATTCACCATATTCTCCTATTAACAATCTAAATACAGTATAACCTTTTACACTTTTTTTCATTCACAGGGTATATTTTTTAATGCCATATCTCTTCAGGACATAGACAATCAAGTCACTCCATGAATTTCTTTTCTTTATTATCTATGAATTGCTGACTTCTTGGGGAAGAGAGTGGAATGGCTTCCCATTGCCTTCTACATGATCTTGAATTCAGAGTGGTCCTTCTCCTTGTCTGATTGCCACTCAAGGTGAGAATGTCTTGTCTATCTTGCTATTTCATCCATAGGAGATGAAGTGAACTCACGCCTTTCCCAAGAGCATTAATGCAAAGTGAACACGCCAAACTAGGCTGGAACTTGAATGCAACTCAATAATTCTAAATTTTATACCAATATCCATTACCCTAGCCACACATACAATTTTTTTTCTTTTTTTAAATGCCATGATTCATAAAGACAAAGATGATCATGAGTCTCCATACATTTCTTTTACTTATTATCTGTGAATTACCATGACTTTTTGGGAAAGATAGTGGAATGGTGTTCCATTGACTTTGCCACAATTTTGAATTGAGTTGCCTTTTTCCTAGACTGATTGCCACTTAAGGCTAGAGAGCCTATTCTACCCTGCTATTTAATCCTATAACTGGGGAAGGAGAGAAGTTATGGATTCATACTTTTCTCAAGGGCAAAACAAAATTGAACCCAACATAACCCGGAATTTGAACTCTGCTTGCTGATTTCACTTTCTGTGCTAAAATCCATTACACCACCTACATATCCAATTCAGTAAAATTAAAAAAAATGTTTCTTCACAAGAAAATTGTGGATATGTTGAAAGTTAACACTGTTACAAATATATCTTGAATATATTTGCTTTCATTTGCTGTATCCATCTACTTGTGATATACTAAGCTTAGTCTGCCACAAGAACACAATATTACTCTTTACATGAGGGAATTAGTCTGCTAAATTAACTTGTTAACCATGGTATATCCATCCTCCACATGCAGAGATGACCTGACTTTGAATCACTGGGTGGGGGGTTGTGTGCAGAGATGACTAATGAGTCTGATCTTAGCCCTGAAAAGTCTGTTACAGTTGTGACATGGGATGCTGGGGCCTGAACCAGGGTGGGAGGCAGAGCTTTCTCGATCTTTCCTTTTCTGGCGTCTCTGTTCTTTGTCCCTGATTCTTTACTCTTCAAAATCAGACACTCTGGACTTTACAAGGGAGCACTAGATGGCACAGTTCTCAGCAGATTCTTGTGGTAGGTAACCTTATAACTATTAGGTCATCCCATAAGTTCTGTCCGAATTTTAACTTTTTGTTAAAATGAACAAAATTTAAAGAGTATTTTATAATGTCTGATGGAGCTGAACATTATTTTTATGTTTAGATACATTTAAACTGATCAAATTTTATTTCAGAGAACAATAAAATTAAATTTTGTTTGATTAAAACCCTGCTAACATGGAAGTACCCAAGAATCATTTGAGGCACATAATGCTTTATGAGTTCAAAAAAGGAAACTCAGCAGCCAAAGCGGCTAGAAACATTCACTCAGTTTATGGAGAGGAATATGTCAATGAAAGAACTTGCAGAAGATGGTTTGCAAAATTCAGAGGTGGAGATTTCACCCTTGAAGATGAAGATTGAACTGGACGTCCAGTTGATTTTGATGAAAAGCTTCTTGAAGCAGCCCTTGAAGAAAATCCTGCTTTATCAGTTGAGGAATTGGCAATGGTTCTCAGTTCAAACCATACAACTGTTCATCATCATCTTCAACAATTTGGAAAAGTTCCTAAACTTGGAAAATGGGTGCCTCATGAATTGTCTGAAAACAACCTCAAATCCTGAGTTGACATCTGCTCTTCTCTCCATTCTCGCCAACTTGTTTCACCTTTTTTGGATAGACTTGTGACTGGTGACGAAAAATGGATCTTTTATCGAAATGTTAAGCGCCATAGACAGTGGCTTGGTAAAGGGGAAGGACCCCAGCCACAGCCGAGAAGGGAACTTCATGGGCAAAAGGTTCTTCTTTCAATCTGGTGGGATTGCCAAGGAATAATCCACTTTGAATTCTTACCACCTAATGCAACAATTAATGCTCAAATATACTGTCAGCAATTAGAGCGTTTGAACCAAACTTTGAGGAAAAAAAGACCTGCTCTAGTGAATCGAAAACGGGTGATGTTTCATCAGGACAATGCGCGACCACACACAGCAAGAATCACGTCACAAAAGGTCGAAGAACTTGGTTGGGAAAAAATTCCTCATCCACCTTATTCTCCCGACCTTGCTCCTTCAGACTACCATTTGTTTCGTAGCTTACAGAATCATTTGGAAGAAACAGCTTTTGTAACACAGGAAGAGGTTAAAACTGACATTTGTGAGTTCTTCGTATCAAAGCCAAAAGAATTTTACAGTAATGGAATTAGTAAGCTTGTTAATAGATGGAAGGAAGTCATAGATAATCAGGAAAAATACATTGTTGATTGAATCTGTAATTAAATGTAACATTTGATCACTTATTTCAAAATTCAAAATTCAGACAGAACTTATGGGATAACCTGATAGATATATATGAGAAGTTATTATAACTCTAAACTTCCTAAAGATTTTATAAACACTGTATATACAAAATTATTCTTTTGATTTTTTTATGAAACTAGCACACTCATTAATACATAACAGTGAATCTTTTTCTATGTGCTGTATAACTTCAGGATGCAGGCAATCAACACTCTCCACTGCTTCCTATCCTTTGTATCTCTCAGCAATGTTTATCTTTTTACTATCCCTCCTTTTCCCTGTTCTGCCATCTATTTACATAATCTTCTTAGGTAGGTTACTCACTATTTCCCTCTTACCTTCAATATTTACTGTGAGTGTCTAATTTTCTAAGCCTACTTTCCTTATTATGTGTTATAGAAAATTTCAACTTTATCTTTCTGATTCTAAGCATAAGTGTCCCTTGTCCATTTTCCTTAAAACTTCCTTGTTGCTAACAGGCTTCATCTCTAGTATTGTCAGTTTCCTTCTGTCAAACCACATCTCTGTTGCCTGAAGTCTCCTCATCATCTGTGGGGAAATCATCCAGCATTCACTACTATATAAAAGGACTGATATTACATAGCAGTTGAGCACTCTTTTCTTTGTTTCTAATGAGAATTTCCTGTTTCTTAATACTTTGCTTAGATTTTGGAAGGCATCTTTTCCTATTCCAATGCACCTTTGAATTTAGAATGAATTCTCCATGTAAATTGGGTTATGATGAGGTCATGTGGAAATCTGAACATGCTAATGGCTAACAGCTAAAGTGCTAAAGTGGAAGTGCTTGTGTTATAGCATGAGCACCCTTTTTCCTACGATTATCCAGGCATTTTTAAGCATCACAGATTCTTATAAGAAATTTATTATTCCATCTTAGTTCTGGCCTTAATGACTATTTTTAGTTCAATTTTTTATTTGGGAATATTTTTAACTGTTTAACTAGAAGTAATAGATTAGAAGTTACAATAACCATTGGCTATTTTATCATATTTTATTCAAAGAGAAGAATTCTGTCAATAAACATTGTCATTAACAAAACTGTCAGATTTATATGAAATGTGTAATAAAATAAAATCTTAGAGCATTTTAGAAATATGTTATGCTAAAACAATTGATAATGAATAAATCAATCTATCAGTCTTAGTTTGATTTGTTTGGCAATTTAGCTCCATCTCTATTCAAGTTTAGACAAAAACATACAAGTGTTTTGAATACTGATTTTCATGATAGAAAACTAGTTTACTGACCTCCTTCAAAATTAACACATTAGCAAACTCATAAAATCAATGATATCCATATAATTTAACTATATACCTATGGCAGCCTTATTCTTAGAAGAAGAAATGACCATCCAGTCTGCCAATTATTTTCATAATCTTTTTTGAAGAGACACAAGCAAATATTCTGCTTTTTTCACATGAGCTTATGTACTTGGCTGTCTGGAAATACTCGGCTTCCTAAATCTCCCAACTCATCACTCTCTAAAGCCACTGTTGAGTTACTCTTAAGCTGGGAAGAAAGAGAGAGTGAGACACTTTGGGTTTAGTTCCAAGAATTTCTAGACTGAAACAAAATATAAAAACTACCAATCCTTCCTGAAATCAAAAAGTAATATCTGCACTTTTCTTGTCAAATGTATTTTTTATTTACTCTCTCTAAATAAATTTGCAAAAAAATGGTTGTTCACTCAAGTTAAATGGAGCAAAGTTACCATTTCCTTCTTGAAAATTAAGTAAAACATTTAAAATATCCAAATTAATAATGAACTCTCAGGAGCATATCTTTTAGGCTTTAATAATTTTGGTGTATTTTCAGTTACATGGCACCTACAAAAATGCAATAACTTAATTTCTAATCTTCAAGGTTCACAGATACTGTTGATAAAAGCATACAGCTAAACAATCTTAACTTCTTAATAAATGTGTATAAACATTTTATGTAGTTGGCTGACAACTTTTGCATGCCAGTGTACATAACCTTGAATCTCACACTTCAAACAATAATGATGTCACTAATAGGATCTTTATTACAACTGGACAAACCTGATTTTTTTTAAATGTGGCGATGATATTTCACACCCTGTGCTAGATCAAAGAAGTAAAAGCTTACAAAGCAAGTATTAAACTGAAAGAAAATGCTAACACCTCTTATTTTGGATCTTGGAAGTTACTGATTCACATTTTGCCTCTAGTAATAACAAAATTATTTTTTTTAAATGGTAGAACAAGGCATTTTACAACATGTTTCACCATGAAGAAGTAAATGGACATCACTAATAGTTTTATTGAGAAAATTGAATGGTGGTTTATGTAATTGCAGAGATTGTAAAATAGTCATAAACCATATCTGTTCAGATTCATACCATATTCAAAACATTTAATTTGCAATACATGCATTATCCAGAATAAAAATTTTTGTGAAAATTGATCTCACAATCACTTATCACCAAATACAAATTGACAATAAATTTAAGGGGATCACAATTATTAACAATCCTATAGGTTTACTTATATGTACCCAAATACACTACGGAGTAAAAAACAGCAAGTGCCATAATAGAAAAAGTTCTAAGAGGGGATATAAAAAATATAATAATATATCAAGATGATATATGTTTGGCAGTAAAGAAAAGTTAGTCAAAATCCAGTGATGAACTGAATAAATTAAGAATACCAGTATGATCATTAACAAGAAATGTGTATTCAGTTGTAAAAAAATATCATATATTGGATACCAAATTTCAAAAGATGGTATTAAGAATTAAAATCCTTTTTGGGTTTAGTCAATTTTGTACCGTAGATATTTACTGAATTATTTAGAATTGATTTAACCTTTTTCCAGTTTACATAAGGAAAAAAAACTGAATTTAAATGGACAGATATACAACCAATAGCATTTGAGAGTTTAAAAAATTCCCTTGATAAAAAAAACAAAACAATTGTGAAGATTTTTTATTCTAAAAAGGATACCAAACTAACTACAGATGCAAGTGAACATTCCATATCAGCAATTTTATTTCAGAAAGAACACCCAGTAATGTATCCCTCAAGATGATTAATGGAGATAATTCAATTATTGAAATGAAGAAAATGAGGCTTTCATAATCATTTGGAGCACTAGTAGAGCTTTCCAATTCTTATTGGGGAGAAAATATTTGCTAAAGTCTAATTACATGCCTTTAGAATTTATTTTTAATCTAATGAAGAAATAGTCAAAAGTTACATTTTCTAGAATTTAAGATGGTCCATAAAGGCAATAAAACTCATAGCTTTTGATATTGATATTGAATATGTAAAAGGAAATCCTCTCCCTCATATTGACAAATTATCACAGTTTATAGTTTAAAGCTGAACAAAGTGAGAGCATATCAGATAATATTGAAGACAAATTTTTACATTGGATTCAAACTGAGGCTCTATGTCTAAATTAGCTTTCCTCGGAAATATTACTGCTATGATAGGTATTCTCTCTGACAGATGTAGTCTTGTCAAAAGAAGATAACTCTCCTGTAGGTATAGTGATACTGTCTTTTATACAGTAACGCATTTACATATCACTACACCTCCCTGAACCTAAGAGGCTTTCTATCTTGAGTTGATCTTTGACTTCTACAAACAACCCTGGGAGACATAATCTATCTCTCAGAGTGAGTTTTCTTTATTTATTTTTATAGAAGATCTAGGTCTTAACTGATTCTCCTCATTTGAATCATCATGATATCTATGGTCACACTCATCTCCAGATTGTTTCTCACTACTACTGGATACACTCATTCTCTCCTCCATCAGTTGTTCTTCACTTTCATATCTCTGGTGTTTTTTTTGATCACTCTCAATACTGGATTCATTCATCATTTCTTGCATTGTCTGTTCTTCTGCTCCCTCTTTCTGCTCCCTTTCCATAATTTCATGCTCTCTTGTGGTTCTAAATTGGTCTTCGTGAGTCAGTATGCTCTGTTTCTACTTTGTTAACACAGCTGTGTTAAATCACTTTTGCACTGCAAAATTCGTCTTTTCAGGACTTGAATCCTTGTCCATTTTGTACCACACACTTTCAGCTGTTACAAATGGTAATTGGACCTCTTATTTGTCTTCTCGTGAATGTGGATGGTCTTTGTCTTCTGCCTGCATGCAGAATAGCTCTATAACTCAGGAGTCGTCTGGGTAAATAACTCTCTATATCACAATCCACTGGAGAGAATGTTTTAATCTTATTTCAAACATTTGAACCATTCTCTCTGCAATTCCATTTGACTGTGAGTGATAAGCTGGTGTTTTGTATGGAATGCAGCCAATACATTTTAACCATGCACATAAACTTTCTTCACAAAACTCAGGTGTATTGTCGAAGACCAAGGTTTTTTGAACTCCATTTCTTGAAAACACTATCCTCAACACCCACTTCACAGTAATGTTTTTTCTATCTGCAACTTTAATAACTTCAGGCCAACCTGAATATGAGCCAACTAATATCAGAAATAGTCCTATACCATTAATGATATACTGTCTTTGGGTATTTGATATCCTAGGTATTAAATTTTTTCATAATTAAACTTGCATTTATCGCAATTGTCATACCCATGCTATTTAATTTTCTCAAAATTTGCTTTATTTTACTTTTGAGCTCTTCTTTACTGTGTGTACCAATGCCAATGTTATCCTGATATACAATTATATTTTAATCTCCTCTAAAACATTTTTGATGGCTTTTCAGAAAATGTAACTTGTTGTTTTTACTCCAAACAGCAGACAAGTCTATCTTAGTAATCCAATTGGGGTGTTCATTGTGCTGACATTTTGAAACCTGCTATCAATTTTTATCTGATTATATGCTGACTTAAGGTCAACTTTAGCAAGGTACTTCATACCAGCAAACTCATGGCATGCTGTTTCAATGTCTGGCAACAAGAATGAATCTGAACAGATTTGCTGATTCATGCCCACCTTATAATCACCACAAATTTTTAAATCTCCATTGGGCTTGCATATCATCACAATGGGTGAAGCCCAATTGCTACCACCCTGGCTAACTTTTTCTAATATTCCTTGTTCCACTATTTTGTTCAGCTTAGCAACCACCAAGGATAGCATCTGCACAGGAACTTTTAGGACTTAAAAATATGAGTTAACTGCTTCGTTTAAATCAAATACTCACCTTGTATCCCCTTAATAATCCAACATCCGGTTCTGCAGACTTCATGGAATTTATCAGCTTTGATGTATCCATTTTTAACAGGTGATTTCCTAAAAGACCATGGGTTTTGATGTATTCCACCATTATGATGGGTATTATCTCAAATCTATATTTTGTCTCAAATGTGCCTTCAAAGCATCCTAAAATTTTGAGGATTGACTCATTGAACTGTTTCAATTGGAGATTACTTTCCTTTAACTTTGGTCTACCCATTCTTTCCCAAAAATTTATCAGTATCAACATAACATTACTTCCAGTATCTAGCAGCATGAGTAAAGTTACTCCACTTAACTTCACCATTTCCCTACTTTTATCTTGTTTTATCTCAAATACTTCCGTACTTTTAAGTGGAGGATCTATAGTTTCTACTTTTTCCACTTGCTTTTCATATGTGCATTGTGCATACCACCTGAAAATGGTTCCTCTTTTTACATTTTAAACACCATTTCCTAAAGGCTGGACACTTATTTTTGCCCTTTTTATGTTCCTTATTGTAATATCTGCACACAAGTAAGCACTGTATTATTAGCACTATAAGTCTCCATGCTTTCTTCAGAGGCATTAAATTTTTTAATCAATTCCAACTGTTGTAAGAACTCCACACATGCTCCCAGATTCATATTATGAGCTTGAAGCCACTCTAGATTTTTACGCTTGTAAAAGATGTCAAACATTCCTTCAATCAGTCTTAGCAAAATTAGCTCATCTTTGATAGACATTTGTTCTGAGCCCATTTTTATAAAACTCACAATATCTTGACACTTCTTTCAATTGCTGTACATATTGCATAATAGTTTTGTCCAGTCTCTGTCTACTTTTGAGAAATTTAGTTCTTTTCACTATGACCACTCTTCTTTTTGGTTGTATATTTGCTTTTATGATAGCAGCAATTTCTTTATATGCTAAAATCTTCCAACACTTTGTGATAGACCATGACAGATTTTTTTTATGGCCTCATACCCTGCTGAGGTCAAAAACAAATCTGTAACTTCATTTTCTCCTTCAGTAGCTTTGGTGTCCTTTAACTTCTTTATTTTTGCTGACACTGCAAACATCTAAGCCAGGTTTCTACATATTCAGGATCCTCCATTTTGGTTAAGTAATTGATCAGTGACACCATATTGTTATGATAGGTATTCTCTCTGACAGATGTAGTCTTGTTAAGAGAAGATAACTCTCTCTCACTATTTCTGATTACTCTCATACTGGGCTCTACTTCGATTCATTCTCACTTTCTTCCATTTCCTGCTCTGTTCCATTTTTGTGACTGTCTGTCTCTTCTTGCTCTTGATCTTCCATTTCCACATCATCCAATTCATTTCTGAATTGATCCACATGTGCTATTATATTTTGTCCTTTTTCTCCAGTATAGCCGTTTTTTTGTATCAGGAAATTTGCTTCTTCTGGCTCAGCCTTTTTATTCTTTCTATACCATACCTTTTCTTTTGTTGAAAAGGACATAGTTATGGGGGCTCTGATTTGTCTGCCCATTAATGCCAAAGGGCTCAGCTTTCTTCCTGCATGTGGAATGGATCTATAACTGAGAAGCATTTTCAGTAAATATGCTTCTTAGCTTTCATTACTTTTAACCCCATTTTCATTTGTACCATTCTTTTCACAATGCCATTAGATTGTGGGTAATACGGTGGTGTCTTGTATGGGATATATCCTATCTGTTTCAACCACACATAAATTCTCATCACAAAATTCAGGTGCATTGTCAGTGACTACTGTCTGGGGTACTCCATTCCTTGAGAATATCGTCCTTAGTACTTGCTTTATTGTGGTGGCGTTTCTGTCTTTTACTCTGACAACCTCTGGCCACCCTGAATACAAATCCACTAATACTAAGAACAATCCCCTATCTTTGATATGTGCATGATCCATGTCTATCCTAACCCATGGCTCTGCTTCCTTGGGCCATGTGTGAATATTTTTTTGCTTGAAATTTTTATTTCCGCACATTTTGGGCATCTCTTAATATACTCCTCTTCACCTTTTGAATACCCTGGCCACCAAGCATGTAACTTTAATCTTTTTTGCATTGCTATTACACCACAATGCATGTCATCATGCACTCCTTTTAATATGTCGCTCCTTAGTATTTGTGGAGCCACAATTATATCTCCATTGCATATTATGCCATCTTCAATGGTCAGTTTGTGCTTATTTTCTTTAAAGGGTATTTCTGCCATCGAACAATTGCTCCACAGATTATTTCTTATTCTCTCCATTATTCTGCTTAATATTGGGTCTTGCTTTGTTTCTATTTTCAGTCTATTTAGAGGAAGAACGTCCGTTTCAACCCAGTGTATTATTTTGTCTTCAGTATTTTCCTGATTTTCTTCTGTTTCATTCTTGAACTGTAATGTTGATAATGCATCTACATGAGGGATAGTGTTCCCTTTTACATATATTATGTCAATATCGAATGCCATGATCTTTATTGCCCATCTCAAAATCATTGATGATGTTACTTTTGGTAATTCTTTTCTCGGGTTAAATATGAATTCCTATGGTTTGTTGTTCGATTTTAATAAGAATTTCTTTCCTATCAAAAAATGCTGTGCCCTTTCCATGCTCCATATAATCGCTAATGCTTCTTTTTCAATATTCAAGTAGTTAATCTCAGTTGACGTTAACCTTCTTGATATGTACATGATTGGATGTTCTTCTTGCGATACGATAGTAGCAATTGCTTTTTCACTCGCATCTGTGGTTAATGTATTTCTTTTTGTGGATCAAAAACTTTTATTATTTGTTTGCTCCTCAGTATTTTCTTTACTGTTTCAAAAGTGATAGCTTGCTCTTGTGTCCAGTTAAATTCATTATTTTTGTTGTGTAATTTTGCGAATGGTTCTATTATATCGCTGTATCTAAAATAATTTATCAGTCCCCAAAAAAGGATTCTAACTCCTTTTTATTTATTGGGGGAGCTATTTTATATATATTTTATATTTGCATATGATACTGTGGTGATTATCATCACCATCACACACATACATACAGATCATACGACAAGTATTCATTGGCTAATCTCCTCAAAACTAGCTCACTGATTGGTCAATTCTGACCAATCAGATTGCCTGCACGCAAGGAATAATATTTCCCGTGCACTGAGCTGGGAGCCGATCATGTGAGACATCACCTTATATAAACAAAACACGAGTAAGACTTCTCTCTCCTTTTTCTCTTTCATCTCCTACCTTGCTGTCAAAATGTGACCTTCAAGAATTCTCGTCTTGACCTTGCGATCAGATGTTAAAGAACATTATCAACATTCATGCAAGTACAAACTCTTAACTCTTCTGAACTTTTCCAACTGACATTTCCTAACATGCAACAGGAACTTTATTCTTCTTAAACTACAGTTTAATAATTAATTCAACTTCGTGAGCTCCGGTACAAATATTTCCCAAATCTAAGAGACGTAACTCTATCAAACTTTTAGCTTATATGTATGTACATCAAAACACAAATAAATTTAAATGTTATGTTTTGAACCATTACGTTCTTTCTTGTATTTTATGCTATGTGCTATTTTACGTCAAATATAAATTGCATAAGACCGTCACATTTGATGGTGACCTCCAGCATCTTTGCTTGTCCTTTTCCACATCATTCCTAATCTAAGTTAAATAAATGTGGTTGAGTCCGCTACATCTGATTGACAATCCTTCGCATTTTTATTGCTGACTCGTCGTTCATTGCAGATTCCGCTACAATACTACAATGATAAAAAAAAATCAGCAATAATAGCAGATATCTTAAAGTTTTTGCAAACATGTATTCAACTCACAGTAGCAATTTCATCAACATCAGCTCAACAACCACTGCTTCTATTAAAATTTTGTACACCAACATCATCCATGCACTGCAAACAAACAAGGACTTCCAGACAAAACCAATCCCATGTGGAGTACTGGAAAACAAAATTTTAATAACAAATGCTGAACTTTTTTCTACACTACAGACATATCTTCCAGAGTGTGCTACATTATACAGCACCATATTGTTATGGTGACCTATCTACATTAGAATAAACTCTTCCTCCTTCATAAATACTTATAGTGGGCCGTGGGTTTACATTTTGTCAAATTAGAAACACATGTATTTATTCCTGCTAGAAGAAGGTCCATTACAAGAACATGGCGGACTCAGAGATTGAATCCACCATAAAGAAGTGTAAAGAAAACCAACAAGACCGATATATATATATATATATATATATATATATATATATATATATGAAAATTTCTCAAATTTAACTTTCAGAGAAGACAATATTTGTAAATAAATGACAATAAGAAAACAGTAATTGCTGACGCGTTTCGTCCAATATGAAAATAGCATTTCCTACATTCCCGTTGCTAAGAACACTCTGTTTTTTGTTTTTATTAATTTTCCTTGTTTGATTAAATTCATTTCGTTTCTTGCTTTGAAAAAGTCCGCATTGGATGAAACGCGTCAACAATTACTGTTTTCTTATTGTCATTTATTTACACATATATATATATATATATATATATATATATATATATATATATCAACAAATATATGTATTAAACAACAAAATTTACAATGGACATGGACATTAACATTTATGTTTGTGTGTGAACGTAAAGAGTTTGTATTTTGGTGAACTTTCGTACGTACGTGTAAGTGTGTATAATGTTCATGGCGTCTCCCACAAATGGGAAGACACAATCTTCTGTGAGAGCTTACATTGTAAATGTGTTTGCTGAAAATGAAGACATGAAAAAAGAGAACTAGGCAAGAAATCACCCAGTATTTATAGTGTAGGGAGAGTGTCCCCTAGTGAACAATTTGGACAATTAAGGAGGAGTTAACTCCGGCATACTAGCCTGCGATACTTCCTAAGGGAGGCAGTCAGGACGCAGTGTAACCTGATAGTTCGGACGGACACTTCTATCTGCTGACTAATAACACTCTTATTTTGTATATATGTTCCGTTATTTCAATACACTTGTTCAACCTACTTTCTTCTTTCCATATCTTTCTTTCTGACCCTTAACAGGCCACAACACATATACAGTTCTAAAGCTGAAAGGCTGTATAAAGAGTGTATAATGTTCTAGAGCTGATAGCTTGTATGCAGAAAGTATACTGTTATAAGCTGAAAACCTGTATAGAGTATATTGTTTTAAAGCTGAAAGGAAGTATAAAGAAAGGATACTGTTATTAAGCTGAAAGACCATATACAGAGAGAATACTGTTCTAAAGCTGAAAGGCCATATAAAGAGAGTATACTGTTCTAAAGCTGAAGGCAGTATAAAGAGATTATACTGTTCTAAAGCTGAAGGCAGTATAAAGAGATTATGTACTTCTAAAGCTGAAAGGTCATGTAAAGAGAGTATATAGTTCTGAATCTGGAATTGATTATACAGAAAGTATACACTACTAAATCTGAAAGGCTGGATAAAAAGAATATATTGATCTAAAGCTGAAAGGCAGTATAAAGAGAGTATACTGTTTTAAAGCTGAAAGGCCACATAAAGTATATTGTTCTAAAGCTGATAGGTTATATACAGAATGTATACAGTTCTGAAGTAGAAAGGGAGTATAAAGAGAGTCAGTCAGTTACATGCCATGTGTAATACATGCTTAGGTGATCATGTAGGTTGCCATTTCTTTCTGCAGTAAACCAGTTGCCATCCAAGGCTATAGAACCCCATCTGTCCTGCTATTTACCCATAGCTGGTGGAGGGGGGAGAAAAAGAGAATTCATACCTTTCCCAAGAGTATTATGACATAAGTAAATGTAATTGATTCAACTGGAATTCGAACTCAGCTCTCCAATTCCTCAATCCGAGCTGCTATCCATTACTCCACTGTAAAAGGGTGTGTACTGTTTTAAAGCTGACAGGCAGTATAAAGAGATTATGCACTTCTAAAACTAAAAGGCCATATAGAGTATACACTTCTAAAGTTGAAAGTGATTATAAAGTGAGTATACTGTTCTAAAGCTGAAAGGTAATATAAAGAGAGGATACTCTTTTAAATCTGAACAGCCATATAAAGAGAGTATATAGTTCTAATTCTGAAAGGGAGTATAAAGTGAGTATCCTGTTCTAAAGAGTATAAAAATTGTATAATGTTATGAAGCTAAATGACAGTATACAGAGAGTATATTGTTTTAAAGCTGAAAGGCCATATAAAGACAGTATACAATTCTAAAGCAAAAGAACAGTATAAACAGTGTATACTGTTTTAAAGTCTTAAGGTAGTATAAAGAGATTACATACTTCTAAAGCTGAAGGACCATATAAAAAGAATATACAGTTCTAAAATAAAAGAGCATTATAAAAAGTGTATATTGTTTTAAAGCCTGAAGGCAGTATAAAGAGATAAAACACCTCTAAATCTGAAAGGCCATATGAAGAGTGTATACACTTCTGAAGCTGGTAGATATTATAAAGAGAGTATATCCTTGTAAAACTGAAAGGTAGTACAAGAAAGTATACTGTTTTAAAGCTGAAAAGCCATATAAAAAAGGGTATACAGTTCTAAAGCTGAAAGACTGTATAAAATGTATATACTGTTATGAAGCTGAAAGGCAGTATAAAAAGAGTATACTGTTCTAAAGTCAAAGAGCAGTATAAAGAGAGTGTGTTATAAGAAGTAATGGTAGGTCATTACTGATCCTTGTTACATCCAGGTATCACAAGTTGTATGCTCTTGTTTGATTGTTATTTTATTCCTTACTTGGTAATAAATGGTTAAAACCAACAGATGTGTTCCAGTGTTATGAATTAGAAAGCCCTAAATGAACAAACCCAACTAAAAAGATAAAACATAGTGGAAGAAGTGGCTAGAACCAGCTGAGATTCTTGAAAAATAAGAAAATGAATGTTCAACTGCCAGAAGCATTCGACTTTTTTAATCCTTCCATGTGACTGACTTGGCGTCAAAGATTCAAGAGATCTCAAATTGTGTCTAAGTTGCATTTGGAAACTGGGTCAATTCAAATAAGTACTATAATATATTGTATGGACAAAGAAACAGAAAATCTTATAAAACAGTTACATTTTCTAAGAAGAAAGACAAAAATGACTTAAAAACTGTAATGACAAAATTCAAAGCTCATTTCATGCCCAAGATTGGTGTTTTTATAGATATTTTATTTTTCGCCAAATAAAAAATGCGGTTACTGATAAACATAAATTTATTGACAAAAAAAAATGTTACAATTATTGTGGGATTTAAAATGAAAATTGGGATAATATCTTTCTTATTTTAGAAGAACAAGTATGCATTTATTATTATAAATCAATAACGAAAAAATATTTTTGTTTAAACCTATTTATAATACGCACCCCTACTATCACCTGTAATTTAAAGTAAAAAATGCGTATTGTTTTCAAGAAATTATGGTATATTGTATGGACAAAGAGGCAGAAAATGTTTTAAAAACAATTACATTTTCTCAGAAGAAAGACAAAAATGACTTCAAAACTGTAATGATAAAATTCAAAGCTCATTTCATGCCCAAGAACAGAACACACAAAAAGGCCATTTTTCACTTGAGAACACAACACACTGGAGAATATGTCACAGCATTTGTGGGAGCATTATATGAACTTGCAGATGATTGTAACTTCGTCAACAAGAACGAAGAAATACAGGACAGATTCATTATCAGACTTCAGGACAAAGGATTATTGGAACATCTTTAGACCACCCCAGATTTGAAACTTGACAAGACCTTAGAAATGGCAAGGAGTTACAAACAAATCAGAGAACAACAATAGGAAAGACAAAAAAAACAAAAACATTGACAATGTCTGAATGAAAGGGGGAAATATAAAAAAACAAATATCTATAAAAAATGCAGCAGATGCAACCAGCTACATGACTGGGGGTGGTTTCCAACAAAAGGACAAACTTGTAAAAAATGTAACTACCTCAACCATTTCCCTATATGTTGCAGGATGAAAATAAGTAATGTCCAGGAAATAAAACATGATAACAGGAAGAAATATTTTTTAGGCTCACTCACAGAAAAACATAAAACACTTGATCCATGGTTCGCTAATTTGAAGATTTGTGGTAGCCACCTGAAGTTTAAAATAGACACAGCAGTGGACATTACAGCAATAAGGCACAAAACATACAAATATCTTTGAACTAAACCACCTTGAAGACCAGATGAAGGAATAGTTAGAAGTCCAGATGGTATATCATTGTGCCAAGAAAAATTAAAGATTTTCACGATGCATAAAGGGAAAAATTACATATTCAAGGTATATGTACTAAATGGTTGCGACATAGAAAACTTACTGTCCAGAGAGGTTGCCCATTTGATGGGAACGGTTATTAAAACAGACCAGGTTCAAAACATATTTGACCAAGGAGGCTGCATGAAAGGTGAACCAGTGAAAATTCATTTAAGAGAAGATGTGAAGCTATACTGCATCACAACAACAAAACGGTTACTGTTTCTACTCTACCTTAATTAAAATTAAAACCAACACCATTACCAGAGAGGCCTTGGCAGAAGACAAGGATGGATATCTTCACATTGAACAGATGAAATTACCTAGTAGCAATTGACTATTTTTCATGCTACATAGAAATAGCCTGTCTTGATCCACTTACCAGCTCCAATGTAATTGGTCAATTGAAAAATATGTTTGCCAGATGGGGGATCCCAAATGAAGTGATCAGTGACAATGGAACTCAGTTCACAAGCTTCAGTGATTTTACATTTTTTATATGGATTTACATACAGTACTGTAAGTCCCCACTTTCCTCAAGTGAACGGAGCAGCAGAAAGTGGAGTTAAAATTGCGAAAAGACTCCTACAGCAACCAGGTACTTTCCTGGCTCTAATGGCATACCATAGCACATTGATATCAGCTAGAAAAGCAAGTCCTGGTCATGGGTAGGAAAATAAAGATGGTACTACCAAGCCACCCAAACAGACTAAATCTGAAATGGCCTGACTTGGAATGAGCCAGGAGGCAGATTCTTCAGTAAAAAGTCGGATGAAAAAGAACTATGAGAGAAAACATGTTGCTAAAACATTGAAGGTGCTGAAAATAGGCAATTGGGTGAAAGTAAAAACTGATCATGAAAAATATTGGAACACTACAGGGATCATGACAACAGCTGATCACAAGAATAGGAGATACAGCATCCAAACAAGTTCTGAAATCATCTGTCATAACAGGCGACATATTCAAAATGTTGGTGAGGAACGAGGATTCTAAATGGGAAGGACATTCCCACCGACAGAATTTCAATTTCCTAATAGTCACAAAAGATATGAGAATCCTAACAGAAAGGATTCCAATAGAAATGACACAAATAGTCTAAGAATATTCCAGACCAGGTGAGGTTGTTTCGTCCATAGACCAAAACACCTAAGTGACTAAGTCACTTCTGTCTTTCCTCAGAATCAAAACAGTATGGTCCATTATTTATCTGAGGCAATGGCAGGGCATAATGCACTTCCTAACCAACAAAGGAACAAGCATGTATAATAACAAAGGAACAAGCATATATAATATGTAAATTTGTTCATAGTTAATAACTAGCATATAAATAAACATGCCACATAGACAGCAGAAATTAATTAACCTGACATGGGTGGATAGATCACTGTTTATTTATATATATTCCGTGTTAATTAGTGCAAGGTGATATAATGACTTCAAGTGGAGATAAATATTACTTCTAATTGATCTTCAGGAAAATTAACACAGCTTCAGTAATGGCACAATTATCTGCAGGATTAATGACTTACTATCAAGGAATTACTGAGTAATTTTATCTACTGTCAATAAAATAATAGGATATACTGCTGCTACTCTATATCTTGTTTATGATTTGATCCTATACACACAAAACAATTTGTTCTAAAATTCATTTCTTATCCTACCACTGTTGATTAACACTGGAAGAAAGAAACATGCCATTGTTAGTAAGGTCAAATTGTAGTCACTGTTCTAAGAATGTGTAGGTGTATCAAGTTAGAATAATTGAGTTCATCAGGTTGTGAATTCAGATCAAGGTCAACAGTTTGTGGAAGTCAAAGCAGGTCATCAGGTTATAGAAACTAGTGGTTGGCTAAATGGTACTGTGAGTTGAGACATAGCAGCGATATAATAGCAAACTAAGTAGAGAGTTTCAAATGTATTTAGTGACATCAAACAAATATAGTGATGGAGTTTGTTAAAAAATAAATAAGTATGAAGATGAAGAAACTAGTAACAATAACAACAATAATGATATAATCAAGATGTTGGCTTTCCATACTACCTTAAACAAAAGATTTGGAAAGAAACTTCCATGAATACTAGAAAGAGTGATAGTAGTGAACTTGAGAAGTCTAATTTCTTGAAAAACTGTTTTAATGAAAAAAGATTTTGCAAATATCAATTGACAGTAACATAACTGTTCAGTCAATGAATGCCAAATGAACTTGGCCATAAAAGGTTAAAGATTAAGTAGATTAACACATTTCAGCAACATTATTAGTACAGAGATAGTTCCTAGTTCACAGGGACATGGGTTTGCCAGGCAAGTGTAAATGAACAGTATTTATCAGCATGCAAACTCGAGCAGAACAAAGCTCTGTTTAAAGTGGGAATCCCATACGTACATGGGATAAGCAACAAAAATTGCTCAGCTCCCTTGGCACTTCCCTATTGGGAGAAGATGACACTTCATCAGATCCTATGAAGGCTAGCACTACAAAATCACAAACAAAATAAGAGCTGCATCATTTGAACATTTCCAACAGCAGCAGCAGCAACAAAAATGGATAGCACATATAACTAAAAGAGAAAATAATAATATAATCAATCTGTTAACTTTCCACATGACCAAAAACAAAAGGAGACTCCCATGAATTCTAGAAAGAGCAATAGCAGTGATCTTGAGAAGTCTAATTTCCTGAAAAACTGTTTTAATGAAAAAAGATTTTGTAAATTTCAATTGACTGTAACACTGTTTCTTAATGAATGCAGAGTTTTTCCTG
The DNA here is from genome assembly GCA_964036315.1 of Acanthosepion esculentum. Classification (NCBI taxonomy): domain Eukaryota; kingdom Metazoa; phylum Mollusca; class Cephalopoda; order Sepiida; family Sepiidae; genus Acanthosepion; species Acanthosepion esculentum. Next base: position 91,001,688 of record OZ038490.1, on the reverse strand, counting down.
TATGGAAAGGTTTAATTTTACCGTTACTATTATCATATATGGAAGCACATTGGAGTAAGTGATAGTGGCTTTGATTGAAGAATCAGAGAGCCAGGTTCAAATTTCAGTTGAGTTCATTACATTCACTTATGTGCTAATAACCTTGAGAAAGGTATGAATCCATCTCTTCTCTCCCCCAACTATGGATAAATAGATGGACAGGGTGATGGATAGCCTTGAGTAGCAACTTGTCTAGGAGAAGGAAAAAATCTGAATTCAAAATCAGCCTGGAGTGGGTTGGGGTCTGTCAGGCTATCTTGCCAAGAAACATCATTCCTGTGGCAATACATATAGTGCCCCTATAACCCTAGAGGTTTAAATAAAATATATATAATTATGTTTAAATTTAAAATGTTTTTTTTTCATATTTATTTCATAATTAATAGTATATTGAGTCTATGCCATGAGTGAGGTTGTATCACTGTTTCTCAGTATAAATCCTACAAAATGATAGAAAAGCAGTTAATCCACAGAAGAGTTTGATATACAAAAGGAGATCTCTAGTATAGCTGTATTATTTTCTGTAGTATTTTAGTTTTTGGTATAGAATATATCATAACATCACTTAAAAGTAAAGAGATACTATCTGATAGATTAGCATTTCCTAAAGTTTCTGCCTGTGACCATGAACACAGAACTTTTTTAACCAATAAATTTCTTATTTTAATTTAAAAAATCACTATCATAATATAATCTTCTTATTTCTTTTGTTGATTAAAGAAAATAAAAGACACAACTTTATACAAATGTATCAAGTACATATCCCAGCATGTCAGTCATCCAAAACAGTAATACCAGAAATAAAATCAATACAGAAATTGTGTCAGGCTACAGCTGTTTCAGCATACATGTATAGGGCAGGGAATCATTGAAATACAATAAGCATTTTCATACATTTTATTGATGCTTTAATACTTACAACTATTTTCCTGTTTGCCTCAGTGACACTTTATAGTCCCTAATTTTTATGAATGTATATTTGTAATATTTTTTACTTTTAACATTTTATTTTCTTGTTTTTATTATTATTTTTTAAAACCATCCTCTGACTCTCTTGAGCATCTTTGTGACCTTCATTTGGGTCACAACTATCGGATTGGGAACTGTGACTAATGAATACATTGTGTCCAAGCACTTATTAATGAAACTATATCTTAAGTTAACCCCCTTGATACTACTGGCTACACTTTCCAATAAGTTGTAGTCGATCATGTAATGAAATATAGTGCTACCCACATTATGGCACTACCAGACTGTAAGCATGTGAAACTTGTGGGTACATTTAGGTACTTTTGGCCTTAAAGGATTAAGAGGGAAGGCAAAATTACATGGTATGTACTTAGCACAACTTTGTCTAGAAGCTTTCAGAAAATACCCTGTACCCCTACGAAATTAAAAAAGATATACAGTAGCCCACTAAATTAAAAATATCCTTCATAGACTCTAGACCAGTGGTTCCCAAATGGTGTGGCATGCCTCATAGGTACAATGGAAGAGGATAGCAGGTGAGGTGAAATGATTGAAAAACAATCAAAGATTTAGAAACAGTTTTAAAAAATTCATATGCCAAAAATAAATATGATTCATAATTTAAAATATTATTATGGATTACCTGTAATTGCATGCATGAGTCCCAGTATAAATAGTTATAAATAAATTATTGACTGATTTTATCATTGTGATATTTTTGTATTATATTAAGTATTAAGAATATTGTAACTAAGGTCCACAAATTGAAGGAGAATGTTATCAATGATAATGTTTTGATTTCGAGACCATGGTTGTCTCCCTTTAATACTCTCTGTTTTTAAATTTTTAAGTGTACATTTTATCACATTTGGTGAGGTGCAAACAAATTTTCATTCTGAAAATGTGGCTCAGAGGAAAAAAGTTTAGGAACCATTGCTCTAGACATTAAGGAATGCTGTGACCCTCTCTTTTTATTTCAATATGATGGAACAGGGGCTCAATTAAAGAGTGCCTCATAACAAGACCAACTTTTTTAGCAAATCAATATAATGTCATTATTTTCTAAATTGATTTCCAACTAAAAGACTTCATTAAATCCAGTTTTGTTTTAAATGAACAAAAGAAAGTTTCTCAACATTTGTTGGTCATCTTTTAATTCCTGCAAAACTTTACCAATCACCTGCATCAAATGCTGTCAAGTACACTGCTGTCTTTTGGGGAAATCTAAGAAGACATTCTTACTAAGCTTCTTTATGATGGCTTCAATATTCTTTGTAGTACTGGGATCTAGTGAATTTCTTGGTCATTTGCCAAAGTCATCTTTTTGGAAAATATCAGGCCCTTTTAACTTTTGTGTAATACCAAATTTGGTGTACATAATCCACTTCTTCAATGAATCAGCCATCAAACTCCACAAAAAGAAGTAAATATTTATATCTATGAACAATTTGATTAACTCATGTTAGAAACATAAGGAAAATCCAAGAAACTATGTTTATCAACACTGTTAGGTTCCGTCAAGATTTTCAGCACTGTTAGGTTCTGTCCAGAGTGAAAAAGTAAGTTTTATTATAACATAATATACCTAAAATATTATTTTTTAATCATTAAATCTTTACCAAAGTGAGAAGGTATTATTTATTTATATGAAACAGAATATTGTGCAATTATTTTTTATTATTAATGTAGACTGAGTCTACAGAATTGAAGAGTCAGGAATACTTTGACTTTGTTTTCTTAAAAAAAAATGGATGTATTTTATAAGAAAAGGATTTTAAGTGACAAAATACAACATAAAACCCACATATAGTAATAAAAACGTCCGTGAGACAAAAGATTTTCACAGTAATAACATGTACCAGAAATAAAATAATACGATTTTTAAATTAAATAAATTACAGTAAATTCATGCTCAATATATTCATTATATTAATATTGTAAAACCATGTGTCATAATAGTCAAGACTCAAATTGCCACACAAAATGAATATGGACAACCCCTTTTGTTCTTGTCTAGGGGAGACAATTTATAGTCTCCACTCTTCACATATTTAATTTGGACTACCAATACAATTGTTAGACTTATATATTAATACATGAAAATATTTGGAACTTGTGAAATTAAACCAGTGGGTGTGCATATTCAGAATTATGAAAATGTATTTATGATTTGTAAATGCTTCAAACACTAAATTATCTCCTAATAAATTCTAGACATAAAAAATATCTAATTAAATGAAGAGATATTATATTCCAATGCTGATAGAAATTGTATATTCGATAATGTTATATTAAGTGTTTGGTAGTGAGAAAAAGGAATAACAAGGATTAGATTTTGAACAATATTTATTGTTAGTATGTTGTACAGAGATTTTTGAAAGATAGGTGGAATGTCCATTTCAGTACCTGATCATCAGGATGGTAGTCAAGTGTAAAGGTAGCACCAGGAGATGACCTAATTCTTGTGTGAATTTGGTGTGAGGTCAAAGGATGTGGTCAGTACCCATGTTGGTTGATTGAGGACACAGTGGTAGGTTGTTTTCATTGGTTGATAGGTCTGTTCTATGGAACTGGGGTGACGTCAGATGGGTATGGTTTTGATAGGCCTGTTCTGTTAAACAGGGCCATGGTGGTGACTGAAGAGAATGCCTTGTAAACAAGTAGGCCGAGGTAATGGTGATGGGGTGCACATATGATGAGGTGTTGTCAGATTGGTGTGGTTGGTAGGCCTGTTTAGTTGAATGGGGCTGTGGTGGCAACTGCAAAGGGAATGCCTTGTGAACGAGTTAAATATTTTAAACAGTATATTTAATGCTAAGTGTACATGCAAACATTTCTGAGAATGGAATTTTTGTAACCTTAAACTTAATGTCTGTAATAAGGTGATGGACACCAACCACTGTGATTTCTAACACCTCAGCATTATCACCATCCAGCTCCAGATCTCCCTTGTTTTAACCAATGTGACCCCATCTCATTGATACCAAAATTGACCAGAATCCAAACAGAGACATTCCACTCAAACCACTCTAGGCCTCCCTTATTGTTACCAGGTAGTTCAGCTTCAACATCCTAGCATCGCATGACCACCAACCCATCAACACAACCACTGGTGTCAATTTCAACCTTAAAGAAATGCATGTGTCAAGCCTCACCAACAACTAAGCTGCTCGGACCTATCCTCTGACCCCAACTGTGATCTCAGTCAACTAACCCAAGAAAATGGTCAATTTCTGCCCTTACCAAAACACCCTTACACCTAATTCCTTTCCAGATGAACAGCAACCAAGGAACCACACATGAACAATTTTTGCCAAATTTCAAACCACTATGTTTATACTATATATATTTAATGAATACCTGCTGTTGAAAATTTAATCCTTGTTTGTTCCTTTCTTTTACAATCAAATGTTTGTTATAACACAAGATAACTATCAATCATGTAACCAAACTAGATAATTACTCTATACTCAAGACTGATTACCTCTATATAACTTTATGAGGAGGCAAGTCTTATACAAAGTTAGATCTCAGTCAAGCCTGTCAATAGTTACTGCTATATATGACAATTTACCACAAGTAATACCCACAGAGGACTATTTGTATATAATCATTCAACTTATGGTTTAAAATCTGAACCAAGGATTTTCCAAAGGCCAATGGAAAATATTTTACAAAATGTCACTGTCAGGATTGACAGGGCCAACCAGGAAAGCTCACTTATCAACTTCAGAGCAAGTATTATGTAGGCTAGACAAGTATGGTGTGCATCTCAAATGGGAAACATAAGATTTTTGGTCCCGTATGTAAAAAATATAAAATTTTGGTCTTGATGACCACAAGGTTAACAGAGAAGCTATTCAACCAGTGTAATGTAAAGTACAAGCTATCAAAAGGGCTCCATGTCCCACTAATATCAGAGAATTGCAAGACTTTTTAGGAATATCAAATTATTACACACGTTACATTTCTAACATCTCTAATATTTTACTATCCTTGCATTAACTTCTTGGAAAGAAAGAAAAATGGAAGTGATTATCACAATGGGAAGAAGGTGATTCTGTTTAGCAAAAAAAATTTATACAGAAACATAATGATTATTTGGGATGATCATGATTCAAACAGATCTCTTATCACATTTGATTCAGTTGGATTCAGGGAAAATAGTGAAGTATCACATTGATCATTTGAAAAAAAAAATGGATGAAATTTGTACTAAACTAACCAAGGCAAACTGAAACTCAAGATACAGAATTAAATTTGGATAATGAATTAAGCAAAAATCTAGATCAAGACCTAGTCACTCCACAGGAACAGGAAGCCTCCATGTCAGGAACTTGATGGGTGAGATATGGAAGAAAGTGAATATTCTCCCATTTGCTTTTCCCCAATTATGGACATTATTATATCCATGATATAATAACACCTTATTTCACAGACAGAATGGAATACCTGGAAGGAATGGAATGACAAACATGCTTTGTTCTCAGAGAGAGTTTTATACTGCTAAGTCACATACACAATTATATATATATCTGGCTGATATTGACTGTGATCCAGAGAGGTTAAACTCTGTGATAATAACACATTCGGAGTTTCCATGGCAAGTCTTTTGCACCGTTACTTTTTTATTGACAGATCCAAAAAGTGTGAATGGTCTGACACAAGCCTTCACCACTTGAAACAAATCATTGTGTTGGTTTTCTGACAACTACATCTAATTAGTTCCACACATATCCGGTTACTGCGAAATACTCTACAAAACAGCATCAACTTCATCTTCATCTTAGAATGTATGAACTCTCCAGGACAACAACTCAGCACCAGAAAGAAAAACAGCTCTGGTCGCATTGGAACTAAAGAAGTACAACATTGATATAGCTGCACTGAGAAGTAACCATCAGTCAACTACATGAAATGAGAAAGCAAAATAAGACATCTAACAGTGTTCCTGCTACACTTGGATACAATACATTCTCCTGTACTGTTTGTGGTCTTTTGTGCAATTCTCGAGCTGGTCTCAAAAGTCATACCCATCATAGGCATGCAGATAATTAGTTTGTGCTCATCGGAACTGCATATGTTGAACTTGGCAGGAGAGTACATCATATATATATATATATATATATATATATATATATATATATATTTACATTTGTCCCATGCAGAAAAAAATATAACATATATCTACACAAGCAGTGTGAAAAAGAAACAAAAAGATAGGGTCTTACTTTGTGATAATTCCCAATGGGAATTGCGCCTGCTGGAGATTCTTCTGTGTTTCTGGAGAAGCCGTACTTAGGATTTCAGATTTGAGTGGGCTGGGATAGGCAGATTTAGCCTCCATCCAGGTGAAAACAACTAATCAGTTTGACTCCTGGAAGCTGACAGACTAGCTATTTCCATCTCTCAATAAAGTGATGTCACTAAGTGTCCATCACATGACACATATAACTTCATCACCACCAAAGGGAGGTAATCGTCTTTTGTATTGCTACAAAGTGTGGTTCACCAAGAGAGTCCTAGTGTCCCTTTTGATGTTTAAATGAGAAATCGAACTAGATCTAGTAAAAGAGTTAGAAAACCACCTAGTTATCTGAAAGCCTATATTACCTAAAATGTATATGCAGCCTGGTAGGATTAAAACTAAAAGGAGAGAAGTGTAATATATTATTAAACAGAGTTTTTGTCACTTATCTCTATACATACAATTTTTTTTTTCAATCACTTTAAGTGTACTCCATCTTAAAAATAAGCCATTGTATTTTACATAAACTCCATATTTAAGTCAGTCTATTACAGTCTCTTCCAAGTGGGGCTTGGTTTGGGAGAGATATCTCCAAAGAATTTAACTACATTTGAATAAGTACACAGATATTTCTTCTTTCTTGATATTAATATTGTTGTGTTGTCATCCAATCTGCAACACACTAGTAATTATGCATCTGTGTCAGCCAACAACTGACTTATTTGTAGCTGTTTGACTTTATGCAAAATAGAGTAAGTTCATTTTGCTTATCTCACTACCCTTCCTGGAAACAAAGAGGCTTTATGATTTCTCCTATGTAATAGGAGATCTTATCTCTCTCTTAAGGTGTGTACCTGGTTCTTTTTATTGGGGATCAAGGTCTGAACTCATCTTCATTCTGATTTTTTGACTCCATGATGAATTCATGCGTACTATCCTCCATAGCTGATTTTTGCCATCAGAAGCACTCATCCTTTCCTCCTACTCAGGTTCCTCCTCATTTTTTACTTTTTCCATTTCAACTTCTTTGTCAATTCTAAGTCTTATTTGATCAGAGTAAGCCAGTAAATTCAATCTATATGTTATTATTATAACTGTGTTAGTGTATTTTTATTATGTTCCATTTTTTTTGTTAGAATAAAGTCCACTTTTCAGGGCTTGGTTCTCTATTTTTCTTGTACCACATTTTTTCATTTGTCAAATAGGACATTGTCATAGGAGTTCTAATTTGTCTTCTCATAAATGCAGAGGGACTTTTCCCTCTACATGCATGTGGAATGGTTCTGTAACTTAGTAATAATCTCAGTAAGTAGCTATCTATAGTGTTTCTGTTTCACCAGTTTCATCGTTTGCACCACTCTCTTTGCAATTCCATTTGACTGTGGGTAGTATGGTGGTGTTCTATAAAGGAAGCATCCAATTTGTTTTAACCATGAACACAGTGTAATCACAAAATTCTGGTGCAGTGTTAGAGACTAACGTGTTTAGCACCCCATTTCTGGAAAATGTTACTCATATTTGCTTTACCATGGTTGCCTTCCTATCCTGAACCTTAACAACTTCAGACCACCCAGAGAATGACTCAACCAAAATTAAAAATAGTCCTATGCCTTTAACATGCGCATGATCTATATGAATGTGGCCAATGGCTCTTTTTTAGGCCATGTATGTATCTTAGCTTGCTGAAATTTTTTTATTTCCATACACTTTGGACATTTTTGTACATATTTTCTACATCAGGTAAATACCCAGGCCACCAGGCTTCTAATTTTAATCAATTCTGTGTTGCTGTTATTCTACAATGAACATTATCATGTACACTTTTTATTATACTTTTTCTTAATCTTTCTGGTGGTATTAAAACATTTCCATTGCATATAAAATCATTGTCTATATTTAACCTGTGCCTTATCAATTTATAGGGTCTCTCTACCCCAGAACAATCACTCCATTTGTTTCTTTTTATTCTATATGCAATTTTGCTAAATACTAGATCCTGTAAGGTTTTGTAATGGGGCTTATGTTGAGTTGTTAATGTAAATTACCCCATGTTACATGTATTAGCTGTTGATAGAGGATTCCTTTTCTCTTTGTACTGAAAATGAAATGAGTAAAACATACAACAATAAGATACAACAATAAGACTTTGAGACATGTGTTGAAATTAATGACAAGAATATGTATTTTTCTTTTTGTGATGTTATTTACAATATTGGTTTTGTGTGTGTTAAATATTCTCAGGGTCATTGTCTCTTTTTGTTTCTTTAAAGTTTGGGCTTACTTGTTTATAATTGTTCCAAGAATTTCATGGTTAAGGGAAGCTTTTGAAACCATCAACTCTAGATTTTCATGGAGCAAGAAGATACGTCTTGTCCAGTTTGTTTTGTTTTGTTTTTATTACTGCTCCTTTGCTTGTGGTGAAAAGGTTGTTTTTATAATGATGAATTTCAGATCTTTATTTCTAGAATTATGAAATATCATTATCGTGAATCCTCACTGATGGAAAGGTTGTTTTTAGAACGATGAAATTTTAGATCTTTATTTCTAGAATGAGGAAATATCATCATCATCATCATCATCATGAATCCTAACAATTTCAAGACAATTTAGGGATAATACATCAGTATCAATCCAGTGCAATATTTTATCTTTTGAATTGTCTGATCTTTCTAATTGTTCATTGATGAATTTTACTCTTGATAGAGCATTAACATGTGGAATAGGGTTTCCTTTCACATATTCAATCTTGAAGTCAAAGGCCATGAGCTTAATAGCCCATCTTAAAGTTCTAGATGTAACTTTAGCTAACTCCTTTTTAGGGTTAAAAATAAACCCTAAAGGTTTAGGGTTAGATTTCAACAGAAACTTCCTACCTAATGAAAATTTGCAGGCTCTTTCTGTGTTCTATCTGCTGTCATATTTGGACAAGAGCTGCCCAGTCTTCACTTTCCAGTTTTGATAGAGTTCAAAAGCGTTTATGTGTCCTTGTGAGTGACAACCTATTTTCCACCCTGCAAGCCCTCTCCTAAAAATGAGATGTCACAAGCCTCTTACTGTTCTATTGCTACTTCCATGGAAAATCTTCCGATAATCTACATTCCTTAGTTCCATCAGTTCTAAACTTCATCTCAAGGACTTGCCATACTACATGCATTGTAGCAAAACATGCTCACTCCCTCCACATTCACTCGAGCAGCTTCTATCTGCGAACCACTGCTCTGTGGAATGGATTCCCAAATTTCCCTTTAGGAAATTTTAGCATCTTTTTTGCAGTGAAAAACACATTCATTTGGAAAGTCTTGCAAAAGTCAAATAATTGTTACATTTTAATGAAACTTTTAGGACTTATTAACAAATTAATGAAATTATTTAAATAATTTTTTTTTTTTAGAAAATCTTGGTAAAAATATTTTTTTACATCTGTTAACCCGCACCCATTTATTTAATTTAATAAATTTTGAGAATTTATATTTTGTCTCAATTATTAATTAAAAGCAGAATTCCTTGGAGAATTTATATCAAATCTTTTTGTCAAACAGAAACACAAGTTACCGAAAATCAGCTCTGAATTGTAAAATAAAAAATACAATAAAACTATGACATTATTTAATTAGAAAAGCTTTTATTGCTTTTATCAGTAAGATATATTATGAACACTATAGTTTTAAGAAAAAAATTTTTTTCAATGAATAATGAATTTTTACAAGAATTGTTTTCATTTTTTTTTAATTTTAATTAGAATAATTTATAAAGTTTCAGATCTTTTAAATTTCTGAATTACTGGGTGATATTGTTGTTAAGTAAAAAAATATATTTACTATTCATAAATGAAAAAGCTTATTACAAATCATCAAACACCAATACTTTAAAAGAATTTTGAATTTTTTTTTGTAACTCTACAAACATGCCAATTTTTGTAGATACAGTTGTCCATACACAACATTATCAGAAAATAAGAGCAATAACTATAGTAAATTTAAAGCCAAAGTATCTAAAATTCAATAAAACATTAGATTATGGAAATATTTTCCTAATTTTTTAAGATTACTGAGTACTTAAAAATTATGTAAAAAGGTGCTCATGTTATATTCCTCAATTATTTTTTCAGCTATATCCACCATAGAAAAACATTAGATAACCATCCATCTGTCAACATGTCAACACCTTAAATAAACAATTTCTGCCTTGTTAAAAAAATGCATTTCTGCAATATTTTAAACTTAAAATAAGTAATATTTGTTTCAAATCAGATTAATTAAACTTTAAATAAGCAAAATAAAATTTCAGAAAAGTATATTTTATTTTTGGAAGAATTTTTTATAAAGAGAATTACATTTCAAGGAATGATGGCTAAAAATGGCGCTATTCAGCTATTTTAGAGATTAAAACAAAAAACTCATTCCATCCAATTTAAATTAGTCTTGAAATACAGCAAAAATACTTTACTTTTTGGAAATATTAAATTTAATCTATCAAGAAAGATTTTTCATTTTTAAAAATTCATTTTAAACCTTAGATATCACAAATCAGTGGGGGTAAGACTTAACATCACTAGTTAGTACATTTTAAATTGCTCGCCAAAAAATAGCACTTGTTTTTACTCTGTATGGCTTACAATTCCATTTGAGTAAATCTATTGGAGAGTTAATCATAGTAATTTCTTTCAACTTTTTATCAATTTGTATCTGGTTATAGGCAGATTTGAGGTCAATTTTGGCAAAGTATTTTTAGGAATAGGGAACAAATTGGCAAGCTAAGATACACACATGGCCTAAAAAAGAGCCATGGGTCACATTCATATAGATCATGTGCATGTTAAAGGCATAGGAGTTCAATTTTGCCAGAAATAGTTTGTCTGTGTAGAGTAAACAGAGATACAAAAGAGAGTGAATTTTGCTCAAAATTGTCAATAATTGCTAATCATTTCCTTGACACTGTATGGATTGTGGAAACTGAATCTCAGTGAATGTCAGCTCATGATACACAGACATATTGAACCCATATTTGGTGCAAAGACGTTAACTAGTATGATAGACACCTGAAAAAGGCTGAACAGTACATCTGAATTGTTGTAAGCATAATAATCAATATGAGTTGGCTAATCTAAATATAAAGATAGATAATGATGATAACTCCACATTTAAAAGATTCTGACATATATTTACTTTTCTTTCATTTTTGTTTAAGAATTTAAGATATTTTGAGTTGATATTGTTATCAAAAGAAACTCTTAGTGCTCCAATGTACAATAGATGTTAATTAACCAACCAAATAATAATGTCAGAATATTGACCAGTGATTTCAGTCAGAAATACAAGATATCATGCAAAAAGAAATATAACTTTGAATAGTGTTGACAATCACTTGATTCTGACTCCAGATAAATTGTCTTCCACCAACAAAAATATGTCTTTGGAATAATTGACTAAAAACAAAAGGTTAAAGTTAAATTCAAACAATATGTGAACAAAAGAATGAAAAGACAAAAGTTGTGGTTTAAAAACCAATAGAAATAATTATTTTTAACAAAAAATACAAACACAGATATTTTTTATTGAACACAAAATCACAGTAAGTTGCTGGAGAAAAGAAGTCATATGAATTTTGTGTGTGTGTGTGTGTGTGTGTGTGTGTGTGTGTGTGCGTGCATGTAGATTACGAAATGGATAACAGATTCTCTTTGGCTGGACAGTCTATATGCTCAGTGAGAGAGTGTATGTGTGTGTGTTTAACAGAGTCAGGGAGACAAACAACTTCAATAAAACCCATGGACAGCATTCCTTATAAAAAGGTTGGATCAGATAAGCTGCTTTTTGAGCATTGTTCTGATTGGTCAATAAATCTAAGAAAGGTATTTCTTTTCAAACCATAGTAACTTATCCAGATGTTATTGGAGTCCAAATTAGAAGCTTTTAGTTCTAAAGAAACCTTTTTTATTGGTTGTTGAACACTATTCATTTAGATTTCAGGTGAACTGTAGAGTTTCCAGTAAAAAAGTGATAAATTCAGAAAGACATGAGGCAACCATTGAAAACGGGTGACAACTGATGTGACTGGAAAAAATTCAGAAAGAATTTCAACATAATTTCATCAATCCCCACATTGGATGTTCTTCTTTGAAAAGTACAATAACTTGACACTCAAAATCAATGAGTTGTTTAGTCACACAAGAAGGGCAGAATGAAAGACAAAAAATTATCTGCAATAACCTTTAAATGACGAGTCACAAGATTGAGCAGCAATTAATCAATCATAAAAGAACCAATTGGTGTTAAGTAATTATGTGAGAGTCAAATGATTATTCAAGGTCATGAATAATTCAAAGTTATTCAAGGTCAATTATTCCTGAAAGATAAAACAGTGATAATAAATTTTTCACTTTTTTACTGGGTACCTTGTAGTATTTGCAGAATTTCTCCTTTTTAAATTCCTGTTTAATTGCTAAGTTTCTATTAAATTCCTTACAATATTTCTTGATGATGTTTTAGCACTCCTAATAGCATAATTCCTCTTTAAATATAAATTTGAAATTTATGTCAATGGATGTAAAAAAAAATCTATTTTTTATTCTATATTTTACTAGTTTGTCATTGTTATATGATAAGAAGCTAAATTATTTTTCTTATGGCTTCTTCCATTGACAGAGTTAGCCCTTTTGAACTATCTTGCCAAACATTTCTGTCTTAGGTTTTCTTACTCTGACAGTGAATCAGATTGCTATTCAAGATAATTTATACAAGGTGATGAAGGCAGTGAAAGCAATGATTGTCCAGGAATTGCTGGTAAAATATGTGGACTCATTAAAAATTATTGGAAAAAATTCAATAGATTTAAATAGTATCACTAAAATCTCAATTCTGTACAAAAGTAGGATCACACGAACTTCAAATTTCCACATCAGCATTTATTAACCACTCAGCAATGTTATCTCAAATGCCATTCAAGCTTTCAAAATGCAGACAATAATTCTTATTGTTTGGCAAAAATTTGAAGGATCACACCCAGAAGATGATTAACAAACTTTTCTCTCCTAAAAATAGAAATTAAAATTGGGAAATATATTTATTAAGCAAAAAAAGTTTTAAGTTTAATAAATCTAACTTTTAACTTCCTGTGATCTGATTTTTTCTTATAAATAGTGTAATTTAAATTAATATTCCTCAGTTTTCAGTATAATTTTGGACTGGGGATTGTGAATAATACTGAATTCTGAAATTTTTGCATACTCAAATTAACTTATTGAGTATTAAGTTCCTTCTTGCAAACTATTTCTTGCTTTTAAAGTATTTTCATAAACCAGTTTGCAGTTTACATTAAGAAAATACACAAGCGAATACATAAACAATGCATAATTGTAGAAGCAGCAATAGTAGATAATTTTCCATGGCTGTTGATTACATCATACAAACATATAATGTAAAACTGGATTTTCCATGATAATCTCATAAATACTTTTCACTTATACTAACACAATTCATTTCTTTTGTGTTGTAAAAAGAAAAAGAAAATATTTTTATTCAAACTTTGTTTGTGAGGAACTTTATAACTTGTTTCTTTCAACTTATTATTTTTATACTCAATGAAAAATAATTTGTGTTTGATGATTCCTTTTTTCTTCATTTTTCACACACTTTTTCCTCTACAAATATTTCACTGATCCAAAGTGGTTAAGATGGAAATATTACAAGTCAGTTGAAAAATTTGGAATTGTCTAAGATTTACACTATGTTAATGTTACAGATTTTAATTTCAGTAGAATATCAGTCCAGTCCTGCATTAACATCTCCATCATATTCTCCTCACAATTCCTCATATCCATCAAAATTGATAAAAGAACTTGCTGATATCCACCAGAACCCATTGTCTAAAGAAGATTCCTTGACACATGAGGAGATTAACAAATACTTTGCATGCTCTTATTCTTATTTATGATTATTGATGAGTATTTAATTAATTAAATACTAAATGAATGTAGCATAAACATTCAAAATATTGTGAAAATTGGTTGGGTGCAAAACATGTAATTTCTGCATGCAATTTCAGATAATTTGAAGGGTAATTTCAAAAGCTTAAAGTATTATATGAAATTTAAATTTCAGTTGATAGTGAATTAATATTTTAAGTTATTTTTGAGCCATAGATGGGGGAAAGATTAAATGTAATTCACAAGATTATGCAAAGACCAAAATATTTTTCATTTAAAGTCAAAACACCCATTGAAATAAAAGTAGTCTGCATCCCAAATTGTAATCAGAAGAACTATATATATATATATATATATATATATATATATATATATATATATATATATATATATATATGTGGCAAAGTTCATATCATTGTGATATGATTCTAGCATTAATGATCCTACCAGTATGTAACCATCAGTCTACTCAAATTGTATGTAGCATAGGCAGTGTCTAATTTGCTTCTTGTCAGATGATCAAAGTTGTCTGATTTGAGAGTCCACATAGTGTTGCCCAAGATGACTCTAAAAATCACAGTAGCCACCATCAAATTTCTTTGCATTCATTTTAGTGGCTGTCCTCATGCAGTCAGTAAGCAGCTGTCATATATATATATATATATATAAATGGTCAAATAAATGATCAGATCTCATCTCGAAATGTAGACATAAAAACAAATTTTTACTACTTTACTTAAAAAAAAACAAAAAAACAAACAAGAATAAAAAATAAATAAATAAAAAATAAGATAAATAAAAAAATAGGTAAAATAAATTAATACAAACCAATAAGTAAATAATAAACAAATTAACAAACCATGAATGCACACATAAATGCAAGTAAATGTAATAACAACAGCACATTTTTCTTCTTTCTGCACTCATTTCTATTGCTCCAAGGGAAATGATGCTTAAATCCATACAAATTCACCAAAACTACATTAAATATTAATAGCTGAATATTGATAAAAACATTGAATTTTACTATGATGATTATATCTCCTAACCTCTTTTGATTTCCAATCTGTACCATCTTAATTCAAATCCATTTGGTAAAAAAATCAAAGAGCACCAAGAAGATTTTTATCATTAACCATCCATAAGCAGAATACGGGGAAATTAATTCTATCTATCAAAGACTTTCGCTTATGTTTTAACCTGTCAGAGCTAGGTGTGACAGACTTGCATATAATCAGCATCCAACTTGTAAAACAAATTATGGAACACTTCTCAATTCTTTCATCAAAAAGGTTTCATCATTGTAATTTATAAAGTTTAATTATTTAAATATATTTAAATTTCATTGAATTAAATGAAAGCATATATAAAAGAATAAATACACATGATTTATTTAATTGTTTATTTTATTTATCATTTATATATGTGTATTTTTTTTATGCTCATTGAAAAAAATTATCAAGCAAATATAATAAGGGAAATAACTTTAAAAAAGTGAATTTTATTATGTCCCTTGAAAAGTTTCCGGTGTTAACAAAGATGGCGGGAATAATACATGGATCGTAAAACAAGTTAACAAATTATCTCGTTATTTGATATATTGTAAGTAAAAAGATGGATGAAGGGAACAACAAATTTCTCCACAAGAGCGGCTTCAAGTTCAAACGGACTGTTGGTCTCATGAAATCCTCTCCATCAGCGGCTGTAAGTTCAATGCTTTCAAATTTACCGAGTACGACGAGCGATACAATGCTTGATCACATAGTTAATCAATCTACTGATAGTTCTTTAAGAAACACAAATAATAATAATACCATTTCTAAAATAACAAAAAATGCGCCAATATTTAATCAGAATTCGTCTCGAAACTGTTCTGCAAAAATAAATAATACTCACCTTTTAGCAACAGGAACACTCGGAGTGTCGGAAAGCTCTCAACCGAAACTAAACACTGATGTGGTGCCACGAGCAACTCAGAATGTCTCGAGTGGCCAAATATCGAAACCTCAACGAATGGTTCAAAAAACTCTGTCTAGTCTGGCGTATAGTTTACCTCTCGCTAAACCTAAGTCCAAACCAACGACGGCAGTGCGCCGAAGTTCTTCTGCATTGCTCCCCAAAACTTTATCGGATCCTGATGATTCAACAAATTTGTCGCCAGCCTTCGCCTCACTTTCTAACAAACGAAAAATATCGAGTGAAAGCAACAGTAGTTCGGAAAAAAACGATTCCTCTTTTACACAAGACCTAATAGATTTTTCCGATGATGACGACTTTGAAATGAACTCCAGTATCATATCTCCACCTAAATCTAAGAAACAGAATACCTCAAGCTGTGAGGGTCTGTTCAAAAACAATCAATCTACGACAGCGGCGACACCTTCTTCAACTCCGTCTACACGCAAATTCACTTTTAAATCGACAAACAAAAATTCAAATAACAATGCTCCTTCTGTTCAATCTTCCCAGGTAACTACCATACCTGACAGTGAAGACGAAGATGTAATTAGAACCAGTAAACGACCAAAGAAATGTATCATTGTAAGTGAGGATGATGAGGATGAAGAGGAGGAGGATGACCACCACTCTGAAAATAAATCCCCTATTAAGAACCACAAGCCTGTAACAACCCCACACAAAAAGAAAATTCAACCCTCATCAGTAACACCTCCATCATCATCTCCTCATATGTCTTCCTATCCATCAAAATTAATAAAAGAACTTGCTAATATCCGCCAGGACCCCCTGTTGCAAAAGGATTCTTTAACGCCTGAGGAGGTTAAAAAACTTGGTATGTTCTTATTTATGACTATGGATGAGATATGCACTATAATTGAACAAATTAGTTCTGCTGATCTTATGTCTTTGATGTCTTCAAACTATGAACGCTTACAGAATTTATTGTTCACTCGTAAAATATTAAAGAACAAAACAGAGTCTCAGCGCCAATCATCCAAAAAGCCCAATGCAACTGATGGTAAACCAAGCCCAGTGAAAAATACTCCAAATTTAACTTCCACTGTAACAAAGAATACTTTAAAAAAGAAAGTTTCTTCAAAACCTACTAAAGTTAGTACTCCTTTAACAAATTTAAATAGATCCACTACATCAATTTATGGCGGCATAAAAAGTTCTCCAATTCCATGCGGTGATAGCTTTTTTGAAAGAGATTCACCTATGACTCAGTCACATTTGTCAGTCCTGAACAATATGCAAAAATCATCTAGTTATCCTGCTGAAGCTTTAAGTTTCCAAAATGAGGAAAATTTCACAGATGGAGATGAAGACCTCCTTGCATCTCTGGATGAGAACCAATGCATGCAGTTTGATTACAAAGTTTCTGAAAGTATGTCAAAAACGAAAACACCCACTTTAAACTCTAGCAAGAAGATTATTTCTAACAACAGTAATACTTTTAACAAAGAAATATCTAAAATACATCATTCAACATCAAACATGAATGAGTTTCCTGATGAAGAGGACTGGGAACCAAATGATGAAGACTATTCTCCATCCAATACAATTCAAAACTCACCAACATCGGCTAAAGAATCAATGAAATTGAGTGAAATTTTGACCCAGAATCCTTGTCCTGTTGAGCCTGTGGCTTCTCAGAGTGTATCAAATGTCCAAAGAAGCTATGTTGCAATTGATGGTGACAGTGGTATAACAAATGAATTTGATGGTTTCAATTTCCCACATAGTGATATTATGTTAACTATGTTCAAACAGCTTTTTGGATTAAAAAAATTTCGAAGTTGTCAGCTTCATGCTGTGAATGCAGCTCTACTTGGATATGACTGTTTTATTCTGATGCCAACTGGTGGCGGTAAAAGTCTTTGTTACCAGTTGCCATCCCTTGTGGGTAAAGGTGTCAGCATTGTCATATCACCACTGCGAGCACTCATTCAGGATCAGGTTGAACGCTTGACTTCCTTAGATATTCCAGCAGCTTCTCTGGCTGGCAATGTTAGTGAAGATGGAATGCATTCTGCCTACATGCAGCTATCAATGAAGGAGCCCGGTTTGAAACTTGTTTACACTACTCCAGAAAAAATTTCTGCAAGTCTTAAATTAATGTCCGTTTTTGAAAATTTAAATAAGAGAAATCTACTTGACCGATTTGTCATAGATGAAGCTCACTGTGTCAGTCAGTGGGGTCATGATTTTAGGCCTGACTACAAACGCCTTTGTCTGCTGCGAGAGAAATTTCCCAATGTCCCTGTGATGGCACTGACTGCTACTGCCACACCTCGTGTACGTAAGGATATTATACATCAACTGCGGATGAAAAAACCTAAATGGTTTGTGAAGAGCTTCAATCGACCAAATCTGAAGTTCATTGTGGAGGAAAAGAAGCCCAAATCAGCTGTAGATGAAATTGCTAAACTCATTCAAACCAAGTATAACAACAAAAGTGGCATTGTCTACTGTCTTTCAAGAAAGGAGTGTGATGAAGTAGCCAAAAATCTGTGTAAAAAGGGAATCAGAGCTCTACCATATCATGCAGGCCTATCAGATAAGCAAAGAACTCAAGCTCAGGAGAAATGGTTGCAAGACCAATGGAAAGTTATCTGTGCCACCATTGCTTTTGGAATGGGCATCGACAAACCAGATGTGCGCTTTGTAATCCATTTCTCCATGCCCAAATCAGTAGAGGGCTATTATCAGGAATCTGGCCGAGCAGGACGTGATGGTCTCTTGGCTTTCTGTATTCTTTTGTACAACTACCAAGATGTAAAACGGTTGCGGCGTTTAATAGACCTGGATACTAATGCTTCTTACGAGGCTAAAAAGGTGCACATTGACAATTTATTCCAAATGGTGCGCTATTGTGAAAACAAGGCTGACTGCCGACGGGATCAGCTTTTGCAGTATTTTGGGGAAAAGGATTTTGACCGTGAATTCTGTAATGAATACCCTGGTGCAGTTTGTGATAACTGTTCATCTAGTGTAAGTTTCCATATCCGTGATGTTACTGAGGATGTAAAACACATAATTCGCTTTGTGCGTGAGATTTGCCACCAAAAGAAATACAATTGCACACTGATCCATTTAGTGGAGGTCTTCCGAGGCTCTCAGAGCAAAGCAGTCACTAGCTTGTGCCATGATCGCCATTCGCTACATGGACGAGGTAACAGCTATGTCCTCCAAGATGCGACCCGACTTCTGCGTAAGTTGGTTATAGATCAGATTTTAGTTGAAGAACTTGTTGTTACAGCTATGGATCATACAGTCTGTTATGTAAAACTTGGCCCACGTGCTAAAGATGTTATCGAAAACAAAATAAAAGTCAATCTTCCAGTTCACAGTGGCAAGAAAGCTACTGTCACAAACACTGGTACTGAATCTGTAACTGATCGGAAGAAACTTATGGACGACTGTTACCAGGAACTTGTGGAACTGGCCAAACAGATCGCCCAAGAACGTCACATTACAAACTATGCATCTGTCTTCCCGAATCCTATGCTTCTTTCTATGGCTGCTGAAGTTCCTCTTACCGTTGAGGAGATGCAGGATAAGATTGATGGAATGACATTGCACAAAATAATGAAATATGGAGGTGAGCGCTTCTTGGAAATTACCAACAAGTATTGCATGATGTATGCTAATTTAGATGAACCAGAACCATCTACCTTCAGTCAGGAAACCATTGATGAATGGGAATCTCCTTACTTCAATTCATCAACTTGTAAAAAACGAACAGGTACACCTAAGAAGAAGGGCTGGAGACGGAAACGTAATTACAGGAAGAAAGCATCTTCCAAAGGAACAACTAAACGACGGAGCACCGCTTTTAAAGCAGCAGCGGCAACAGCAAAAAGTTCTTTAAATAAGTTCAAATATGCACGAACTGGTACAAGTTGCAGATCTTCAGCTTCGAGCAAACTTGGTTTTATGCCTGCACCAACTTTAAAACGTTCATTCCTTGCTTGAGAGAAAGTTAGCCTCTTAAGTGAATCTTTATTTTTATACAGTTTTTGTCTATTTTCTCAGTTTTTATAAATGTATATTATTGAGATGTCTGAATGATTCATGTTTTTTTATTATTATTTTTTGCAGGGGGGGGGGCTCTAATTTTTTTTAATTTATTGTTAAAAGTATTATGTTCGCACAATGCTCAAAAATTTCAATGTAAAAATATAATTGAATGTAACAAAAATACTTTCTAGTATATTTTGTTTTTATTCGATTGCAATATTACAGTTCAGGGTATTTTTCCCCTACTTGGCACAGCTGAATAAAGATCAGTAGAAACCCTTTGTGTATATTTTCTTTTATTACAGGCCCAAAATCTAAAATATAGCCAAAAATAATTTTGTTTTGAAGAGGGAAATTATTTTTGAACCTTTGTCATTTAACTCTAATCATGTAACGTTTTTGTTCATCTGCTCAGGGCATTATTTTCTGAAATATCACTTCGTTTGTTTTTTTTTGTAAGCTACGCTCATTCTTCTTTATTTTATTTTCTGTATTGATTTTTTTTCTTTTGTTAATTTTTCAAACTGTTATCTTTTCTTTTTATTTTAATTTTTTCCTAGTATTTTAGTATATTCTTTTTGTTGGATAATACTCAGATTTAAAAACAAAATACTATCTCTGTCCCATAACAGTTGTTACATTTAATAGATGAAATATAAATGCAAATGTAACAACTTTCATGGGACAGATTTTGTAGAAAATTATATAGAAAACTTTTGAAATCCTTGTCATACCTCATTTCATAAATAATATTCCACATTTCTGTTTTTCATCTTTATTGCAATACACAAGGGCATTCATTGCCATTTTTATGGGATGTAAAGATATGCTACTATTCCAAGAAATATTTGGAATATCTCTTATTGGCAACACTACTGCAGTAGCACTTGTAAGTAACGATTAGTCTTTTTAATATGAAGTTGTGTCTTTTTACTGGGTAGAAGTATAAAGGATTAGAAGTGCAAATGACTTTTTGATCATCTGGCAGGAGGGTTGCAAATGGCCTGTTGACTAAAGGGGCGACAAATGACCTGCTTATTTCCCCACTGCCATCAGATGCCCAGAGTAAAGACTTGACATCACATTTTCAGTAAACACTTTAAAGATACTTTGCTAAATTCAAACAGCATTAAGATTGTCTTATAATCTACGGTTAGAAAGTATAAGAAAAGAATTTAAATTTATATTGTGTTCATTTGTTTTTTTTTATTATTATAACTCTCTCCCTTTAATTAATACTAATTTGTTTTCAAAGTATTTATAAAAAACAATACTTAGAGCTGACAGGATTAGCTTCTATAAAATAAAACAGTGTGTGCATATGTAAACTGTTCAAAAGTGCTTTTCATAAAGGCCACATATTATAAGTTGCACTATTGAACTTATTTAGCTAACTTTTTACCACTAATTTTATTTTCATTTGAAATTTTTTTTAAACTTGTCAAATTTGTTTGTTTTTAAGACAATTTGAAAGAAATTGAAAGATAAAAAGGAAATTAGTGACTCCAGGCCATTTAAATTTTGACTTATATATTAGATGATTGCTATATTGTCTATTTTCAATTTCAAATTGTTTGAAATTCTAGTGGTCAAAGAATATATGGACTCCATGTTGTGGTTAGAAGCTACAATAAGAGGGAATAAAATTAGTAATAAAATAATAATGAAGAATTGAGATATATATAGACAATATATAAATTTTTATATATCAAGAACAATTTTATGGAAAATTATGACGAAAAGTTTTCATATGATGCGTTTCGTCCTTTAGGACTTCATTAGACTAAAGTGATATTTATGTTGATGTGATTACACATGCACATGTAAGAGGGAAGATGCTGAGAATTCAAAAGATTTTTTATTTTTTAATATATGTTTTGGATATATAATCCAGCTGATTTCATTTAGTTTCTTTTTCTTTTTTATGTTTTATCACTTTTGTTATTAAATATCCTACATTATGATAATAGATCTGCCATCTGAAAGGTGAAATGTTGCAAGAACTTGGATGTAAATTTACTGTAGATGATCTCAGAATTTGTAGCCCTCAGTATTTACATGAAGAGGAGAAATACTTTTAACCACTTACAATACCATAATTATTTTATATTCAATGTGAAACAAAAGGTTGGTAAAATATTTCAAAATAGAAAAGTGAACCTTTTCTGACATACCCAATGATTCAAAATATATTGTTCTAGCTACTAACTCTATTACAATTGAAAAGAATTTATCTAAGCTTAACATAAAATTTGTTACTACTATTTCTAAAACAATAAATGACTTAAAGGAGGCATTTACTCTATCACCTGTAATAATTGCCACAAGGGATACATAGAAGAAACCTCAAGGAATTTAAATAAAAGATTATATGTGGACAAAAGGGATCTTTTACAAAGCAACACACTCAATGCATTAGTCATTCATTGTAATAATTCTGCCCATAATTTGGATTTTAGAAATGCTACTCTAAAAGTAAAAGCAATTTACTAAGAGAAATGTGTAAAAAGTGCTTTAATTGCTAGATCATCCACAGTAAATTTACATTCAGATTCACCTTTCTTGACAGATCTTTTATCACAATGTGGGATATTTAATAACCAAAGTGATGAAACCATAAATAAAAAGAGACTAAATGAAATTGTCTAGACCATATGCCCAAAGCATTAAAAATAAAATAAAATAAAATAAATTAATTTAAAATTCCCAGTGTCCCCCTCTCTTTTTTCACATTGATGTAAATATTACTTTAGTCCAATGAAGTCCGAAAGTGAGACATGTCACATGAAAACTCTTTCCATTTTGTCATAGTTTTCCCTAATATATATATATATATATATATGAAATATTAATGAAGATTTAAGATGTATATTTCTGTCGTAAATATTTATTATTATATTACTAATTTTATTTCTTATTGTGGCTTTTTAGCATAACAATCTGAGTCTCTCATATTCTTTGGTAACTAAAGCAAACAATTTGAAACTGTGGCTGTAGCTTCCAAAGAGACTTGAATCTGCAAACCACACCACATAAGCTAGTCTTTTATGGATGTCACCGTAACCATTTTGGTCATAGAAACATTGATGAAGCAAAATACAAACCTGTAGTCATTCTGCCACCTCCTCCTTTCTAATTCTCTCCGCCATCTTTATTTTAATACCCAGCAATAGTAAAGTTTTGCACTCAGCAAAGAGTTTACTGATCCAGTGTTGTAATCAAAAGCAACATTAATAAGATGAAGTAAAATCAATAATAATATTGAACTTTTTTTTTCTGAAATATTCTAAAAATATATAAAATCTCTGTTGAATAAAAGTAGGTATATCATCATAAATAAAACTTATAATCTTTGTGTATTCATGTTGTTTTTATTCTAACCCCATGTTTTATTTACATTATTTTTTTTTTACAATATAAGAGGAAGAATGTAACCCAATATGTTTCAAAGCCATTTTCAGATACATTTCTGTTAAAGAAGCCAAAAAAAAAAAATAATAATAAAAGGTTGATTCATTAATTTTAAACTTTCTATTGTACATATTAAATTCTAGGTTGTGTAATGTCACCTCACATATCCAAATGTCCTACCATAGAGAAGCAAGCTTTTTATACATTTCTCTATGGTTTTCCAGGTTGTTTTCTCCATTTCCAGTTATTTAAAGTCAACTGAAGTGCTGAAGACTTTTATGTCCAATACAAAGGAGTCTTATTGGCAAATTTGTTTGGAGTGACTTATTTTTGTTGATGTATGAAGTGAAATTAGTCTTACTAATTTCTGAGAATGGAAGTATCTTAAATATCTTTCATATCATGCAAAGTCTTTTTTCTTTCAATTTCATATTTGAACAAAATAAACTGAAATCTTTAATGTTTATGTCATAAATGGTTCATGATATGTGTTAATAATTTGGAGACGAGACATTAAAATGCAGAGGTTTATTTGAAGCAGCAACTTTATTATTGCCTTTTATTTATTTGTTTTTGGGGGTTTTTTTTCACATTTTTGTTGGTCCCATTTTTGTCATGTTCCCATTGAAAGAAAGAAATCAATTTCTGATGGAAGATGCATATCTTTCACATTTAAAAAACCTAAGAGTTAAAAATAACTAGAGAACAAATTATGATTAAAAAAACAAGAACAAACATTGTTTCAAGTAATTCCCTGTGTCATATTATTTTAATTAGACTTTATTGATGTTTATGTAAATTAAGAATTGACAAACTACAACTGTGATATTTTCATGAGACTCCTGAGCATATGGAATATGATATTATTCTGAAATAATTTTCATATTAATTTTCCTTTAATATTATGTATAGTGTTGTTTTTTTTTTTTGTTTTTTTTTAAGTCTTTTGTTTATGTAGCATTAAGAACTTTCTATTCAATCCACAATTAGAAGTGACTGACCAGCAGTTGAATGACATGCTAAAAAAACAAATGCAGGGAGAAAGTTTATTAACTTTTAAAGATGCCTTCCAGACAAAGAATATTCTGCTTAAAAATCTTTTGCTTGACAATTTCCACATTTGTCTCAACAATGTGAGAAGACATTAAGTTAAGCTTGCAAAATTTGCATCCAGGTTAGTCCTAACAGGTCAACATTTATAGTGAATTTTATGATAGGATACAAAGTTGGAACAAAATTTTGACGGGTTTTCTCTTGAAAAAAGAATTTCATCATTTTCATTGATAACACTGAAATAATTGCCTTAGTCTTTGTTTATTCATAACATTTTTTTTTCTTTACACTATTGGTCACTTAACAAAAGGCCTAGGTGCTACTCAAGGTAGAGGGTTAACTAAATGGGGATTTTGTAAGTGCATATATGGAGGGAGCAAAGGTTGTATATTATGAGGATATGTAGGATAAATAATGGTTGACTCAACTTGAAGAGGTTAAGTTTGTAGTGATGAAGGAAGCACGCCCTTGGGAGTTCATTCCACATTGCAATAGTTCTGGAAGGAAGCTCTCTTGAGTGGAACTTCTTCCTTACTAATGGAATATGTAGGAAAGGAGGATGAGTCAACTCAGTGTATCTGACATCGCAGATCCTAGCAGTGAAAGTCTTAACTGGTGGAACCAAGGAATATAGTTTACCCTAACATCTGCCATGAAAATAATGGCAGAACAGCAAGAAGCTAGCAATGTTCCATCTAGGAAAGGAGTTGAAAGGTGGAAAATAGTCTATCATTCATAAGGCGGCACAAATGATTAAAAATATCTTAGTTTTGAAAATTAAATTAAAAAATATCTTAGTTTAAATATTATCTTAGTTTTATATATATTTGTGGTTTTAATTTATTGTTCTGCAAGTTGAAAAAACACTGCCAACCCCTAATGTTGACCAATGTTTTCTTTTATCATTTTTTACCCCCTTACCTTTTGCAGCTTCACTTCCTAAATTGTCTCTAATTATCTTCTGGTGACATATTTTATGTAACTTGAATTAATTCTGATCATTACATGTTCTCTGAAAAATGTGGATTTTGTACATATCCAAATGTCACACTTGAGCTATTTACATCACAAAAGCAATAACCATAGCTTCATCTAAATAAATTCTCAAAGCCTATGTATGTATAATTGTGAATTTGGATAAGCAACAGATGTTGCAATGGTTGAATGATGTCATGAATATGTTATATTTTGTATAAAAATATGTTTACATTTTTATTGTGTTCTTTTTATTTATTTTTAAAAAGATATTTAAATTGAAAATTTATTGGTTATATATTACATATAAAATACTGATAAAACTTTTTTTTCAATTCAAGAAAATTGCTTTCAAAATATTTAAGAAAAAATGTTTTTAATCCTAAAATTATTTCCTAAACCAGGTATTATATAAATGATTGTATAGTTTAAAATAAATGTAGTTCAGAAGAAGTAAAAAGCCCTATCTATAAAAAATAAGTTGACCAGATGATGTAGTCTGGTAGTAGATTCAAACTCTTCTATTGTATATATTTATCATTTATTTGCAAATCTCAATGTTTCATTGGGGAATAATTTTATTTTTCAGACTTATAGCATTGACTACACTGTCATGAAGTATATAATAATTAAAAACATTTTAAAACTTGATAATATCTGGCTCAGTATACAAATTTTCAATGAATTAGCAGGAATTGAGCATTAAACAAATAAATGATAATACTGTAAGCAGGGATAGTGCAAGGGTCTCTTGTGTGCCCCCTCCTCCTCGTATCATAGATATGGGAGCCCCCACCTCCATACTACATCTCAACTTTTATAAGGTATTCATGTAAAATACAAATTTTATTATAATCTAATTATGTACAATAATGGATCATATACAATATAGATAATTCAACTAGCAAAGGTGAAAATAAATACAATGTAACTAAAAACAAATTAGAGACATGTCATCATAGATCATTCCATCTTAAATAATTAGAGACATGTCATAATGGATCATTCCATCTTAAATAATTAGAGACATGTCATAATGGATCATTCCATCTTAAATAATTAGAGACATGTCATCATAGATCATTCGAGCTTAAATAAATCAACAATGTTTTGCACCAATTTTTAACATCAACTTGAGATTTTCTTGTTAAAAAGTTGAATAATTTTAACACATTCAACATTATGGATAAAAAATAGAGAATCTTATACATTGCTTCATCACAGTCAAGGGATCAAGTACATTCATTTTCAATGGAAATTATTGCTATCCCTGATAACTTTTCATCTCTCATTGTAGATTGCAGATAATTTTTAATAATTTTTAGTTTGCTGGAACTTCTTTTGGCACTTGCAACTAATTTAAATTGAATGGAAGGAGTTTTCGCTTTGAAATTGCAAAAATAGCTGATTTTAGTGCCATTTTTATCCATCCGTGATCACAATGTAATTCTCTTTATTAAAAATTCTTTCAAAAATAAAATGTATTTTTCTGAAATTTTATTTGAGAAATATTAGCTGATTTCAAGTTTAATTAATCTGAATTGAAACAAATATTACTTTTAAGTTTTAAATACCACAGAAATGCATTTTTTAACAGGGTGGTAGCTATTTATTTAAGGTGTTGATAGCTTGGCTGATAGATGGAAGTTTAACTAACTTTTTTCTACAGTGGATATATATATATATATATATATATATATATATATATACATACAGTGTAACCCGGATATAAGAGATTTTCTCTGGTCCCAAATTAGAGCCTGTGTTAATGTATATATAATAGACCAAACCCGGATATAAGAGACCCCTTCTCTGGTCCCGACAACTCTCTTATATTCGGGTTACACTGTATATATATATATATATATATATATATATATATATATATAAAAGTTACTTGTATATAACATGATCACATTTTTTATATATTTTTTAAATACCCAAATAAAAGAAAATATTTTCTGTAATGTAATGTTTTATTGAATTTTAGGTACTTTGGCTTTAGATTTACTCTAGTTATTACTCTTATTATCTGATAATGTTGTCCATATTTACAAAAATTTTATACACATACAAAAAAATTATTTTTAAAATATTGGGTCAATAAACTGTAATAAGCCTTTCCATTTATGATTAAAAAATATAGTTTTTATTTAATAACAATATCACCTAACCCCTGCAATGTGAGACAGAATTTTAAAAGATTTAAAACTTTATAAATTATAATTAAAATTTAAAAAATGAAAACAATTGTAAAAATTTGTTATTCATCAAAAAAAATTTTTTCTTAAGGTAATAGTATCCATAATATATCTTATTCATGAAAACAATTAAAAGCTTTTCTAATTAAATAATGTCTTAGTTTTATTGCATTTTTCATTTTACAATTCAAAACAGATTTTCAGTAACTGGGGATCTATTTTACAAAAAGAAATTGATTTGTCTATATTTCTGAGCTGAGGTATTGTAATTATTTACACTGTTTACATTGTTCAGACTGTTGTCCTCATCTTTGTTGCCATATTCACAACATTTCAACCGTTGTACACTCTGGCCTTCCTTAGGTGATTGGAATTTCAAACTGAACACTCAAGCACACATGACCCAGTGGTTGATAAAAGCATTGATTGAATCCAGTGACTTTACCCAAAGAGTTGTGGGTTCAATACCTGGCTACAGCAAAGGCGAGCTAAGTTAAAAGTTTAAACTGATACTGAGACATCCAGAAGAGGCATGGCACGTGGAACTAGAACAATCTACACTGGTGGATGAAATAAAAGGGTTCAGTTCGAAATTCCAATCATCTGAAAAAGGCCAGAGCATACAAGGGTTGAAACATCATGAATATGGCAACAAAGATGAGGACAACAGTCTGAACAATATAAATAGTGCAAATAAATTGAATATTTAAACTCTGCAAGTAGTTCTGCTTTTAACTAATATAAACATTTATCCCTACAAAATTTAATTTCTTGAAATTTCATAAAATTAAATAAAATTGGGGGACAACAGATGTAAAAAAAATATTTTTACCAAGATTTTATAAAAAAACATTTCTAAAATAACTTCTTCCATCTGTGAATAAGTCCAGAAAGTTAATTAAAATCCGACAATTTTTGCAAGAATTTCCAAATCAATGTGTTTTTCACTGCAAAAAGGATATTAAGATTTCCTATACTAATCCACCCAACCCACCGATGCAAAAAAAAAAAACGAATTTTAACCAAAATTTTGAACATTCTCAAAAGAATTAAAAAAAATAAAAAATTTAAAAATGAAAAAATCCTTTGGTCTTTCCTCTTAATAATAACAAAATTTTGGCAATAAAACTTGTTTTTATTAAGTTTGAGCCATTTTTTTCATCATGGCATGTTAATTTTTTAGTATATCAGTGGAGGTACCTACTGCAAAGTATTCTGCTTATTGGAAATATTAAATTTAATCTATTTGCTTGAAATTAAATCTAAAAGATTCAGGAAAGATTTTTCGTTTTTAAAAATTCATTTTAAACCTTACGTATCAGGAATCTGATTTCCAAATCAATGTTTTTCACTGCAAAAAAGAAGCTAAAATTCCCTATTCTAATCTTTGGTTTACTACTGATACAAGAAAAAAAAAATTAACCAAAATTTCGGACATACTAAAAAGGATCAAAAAATATAATTTAATAATCAAAAAATCTTTTGGTCTTTCCTCTTAATAATGACAAAGATTTTGATGATAAAACTTTATTTTTATTAGGTTTGTGGCATTTTTTTCATTATGGTATGCTCATTTCTTAGCAAATCTGTGGAGGTACCTACATTTTATATAAAGATTATTTAAATTTAAATTCTAGAAAAATAAATGCTGACTAGCATACAAAAGAAAAAAAACACTTTTATATGCTGAAGTGATGTCAGTTTTTAAAGCAAAAACTTTATGGAAGAGTTTTCTTTCAGTTTGTCAGTGAAATCTGAGATAAAGAAGTCTCTCGAATATGAAATGAAAAATGTGACAATTTCAATATCCAAGAATCTTTTTTTTTTTTACTACACTTTGATTTTATGGTATTGTATCTCTCCACCCACCCTTTATATCTTTATCCTTTCCCGATTCTTTTTATCACTTCCAGTTGAACATAAGAAACCATAGAAATTAGGTTTTATTAAAAAATGTAAAGTTAAAGGGACAAATGTAGATTTCAAAAAAGAATATTTATTTACCTGCTTTGTTGTCAACTAGTTTATAAGTTTTCTATTGTATTTTAATTTTTAGTTTTAATTCATTTTTACAAAATATTTTTTATTTTCTTAAATCTGATACAACAACTGCAAAAAAAAATGTAACAAATTTCTGTTAAAATTTTATTTTTTTTATTAAAAATTATGTTTTAAAGGAATGCTTTACTCATTGGAAATATTAAATTTATTAATCTATTAGCTTGAAATTAAAAAAAACTAAAAACTTCAAGAAAGATCTTTCATTTTTAAAAATTCATTTTAATTTAAACCTTAGGTATCATGATTCTGTGGAGGTACCTAATTTTATGTTATTATTTTTACTTATTTAGGATTAACAGACGTTTCTTTAAGAAAGTATATCAGCTGTAATAACAAAATTACCAGTTTTATTTTGTATTATTTTTCATATTTAGGATTCCAAAACATATTTTTAATGAATCTTAATTAAAAAATAAATAACGTATCAAAGTGATTCTAATTCAAAAGTAAATGAATAAATAGGTAAACTTTCATAAAAATGCAGTATTTATTCATAAGATAATCATTATTAATTTATATATCTATCTAATGATAAAAATATTAGATAATTTAATTATTATTAAAATTATAAAAAAAAAATTAATAATTATAGAAAATTTAAATATAAAAATATAATTTTTTTATTTAATGTATTCAGTTTGTGGTTGGCTTTTGTCGGTATTTCAACATATGATAGCAACTTTTTTTTGTAACGTCCAAACCAAAAAAGATTTTAAAAAAAGACAAAAAATGATGTGACCTCTATTCTGAAATTCCACCATA
This sequence comes from Acanthosepion esculentum, assembly GCA_964036315.1. Taxonomy (NCBI): domain Eukaryota; kingdom Metazoa; phylum Mollusca; class Cephalopoda; order Sepiida; family Sepiidae; genus Acanthosepion; species Acanthosepion esculentum. The sequence continues at coordinate 90,971,063 of OZ038490.1, read as the reverse complement.
ATATTGTAAGTACTATTTTCACCAAGTGCGTAAATGGAGCTTGTTTTGTCAAGGTTCCTAGTTATATCTTTTTGAGACAAAGTTTCAGATTAAAGAGCCAGGCAGATGGCTGATGGGATACAAAAAAAAAAATCTAATGTCTCTGGTTAAATCATTGTTAAAAAAAAATTCATGAACTTGAATGAGAAAAAAAAGTCCCCAGAATGAAGTCAAAATGTGTAAAAAAATTTTCCTCCTTTTATAGTCAAGTGTGCTTAGTTTAATTTGTAATGTATATAAATGTAAGTAGAAAAAAACCAAGACAGTGAGAGTCACAAAGCACTGCCTGGGGTGCCCAGTCAGTTGTTGGGTTTCTGGGACAGTATGTGCCAGCTCTGACTAAGGACTAAAGCTAAATAGGAAAAAAAACAATTCTTGATTAACAAGCAAATTAATGTTTAATTTTTTGATTTTTTAAAAATTATTTCACCCCAAATAAGCCAATAAAGCCACTAAGATGCAAGAGGTTACTGAGTGTGAGAGAATACAAGGAAAAAATAGTATTCGTATAATAAATTTGTGTATAAAATGTTCTCAATTTACAAACATTTGTCAATAATTGTGTTAAAATATGTAATTTTAATTGTTTATCTATCATTGACAGAGCAGACATATTGTACAAGTTAGCTATTAAAAGGATTCTGTATTACTAAAAGGGTATCTTATTTGAATAAACTAGTCAAATCATATATGACACTAGTGAGGATGTAAAAATTATTTTGTAGAATGAGAACAACTGTATGTTGTGCTAATTCCATCTCTTTTTTTTCTCTTTAAGAATTTTGAATTAATGAATTATCTTCTCTTGCTAAAAATTTTGAACTAATGAATTATCTTCTCTTGCCAAAAATTTTGAATTACTGAATTATCTTCTCTTTCTAAAAATTTTGAATTACGGTTTATTACTATGTAGTATTTATTGTATTGTGGCATTTGAATTTAAAAATTAAATCAATGTAAATCTTTGAGAAAATTCAAAAATGGTTTGTAATATAATCCTGACTTGGAATCTTTACTTTAATCACATTCTCACTGATGTGACATGGCTTCCCTCTGTCTTTTCAACAAATATTTTGATGGCAATTCTTCAGATGAACTTTCCACCATTGTGCTTCAACTACATAAATTTAAGTGTGTTATTAGATTGGCAACGAAGTCTTAATGTTTTATTGTTGCATTAGCTAGATACAACCATGTGTTCTATTCTAATGATCTCTTTTCTCGTCTGTGGAACTCCCCTCTGGTTTCTTGCTTCCCTGTCACCTACAATCTTCAAAAGTGTAAATGCAATGCCAATCGCCATCTTATGTTTTTTTATTGTCTTTTCTTTTCATTACAGTTTTCTCATTCTCTTTCACTCCCAGTAACCTCTTGTGTCCCAGTAGCATTATCACCTTGCTTGGGGTAAAATGATCTGAACAAAAAAAAAATTCTGAATATTTATTCCTCTATAAAATACAGAAATTTGGTGCAAGGTTAGTAAAAAGGTGCTACGGAGGAGGTTGAGCATGCACCAATAAAACAATGAAACTACTCTCATGCAACTTATATATATGGACAATATTCCTTTCATCTGTCTCATTCATTCAATGACTGCCAGTCTAATTCTTCATAACCTGAAAAGGGTTGGTAAGCCATAGAAAATGAATCAAGATGCTGGTAAAGTGGGTCACCAGCAGCTATGTTCTGGTAGAGGGTCATCCTGAGCTTTGTGAAATTGATGGTCTTGTGACAGGGCTACTGGCACTTGTGGAAAATGGTGTTTTCTCTGGGGGAGTCTATGATGGGCAGCGGTGGCACAATTGAAGAAGCTAGTAAATGATAACATATACAGATCAGTATATGCATGAGTTCCAAAATAAGGAGTGTATCACTGGAATGAACATTAATATATCACAAGATATCAAAAACAAGATTTTATCAGAATATCAACTAGCCTCTCACGTAAACAGGTCAAAATCAGCATTATCCTTTAACGTGTTGCAATTTTATTTTCTATCAACATATACAGATTCAGTCTTGAGTAATAGGATCCCTGCTTTATTAATTATCACTTTGGCACTGGTGATCTTTATTTCAGGCACTACCTTTCTATTACATTAAGGAGAAGAGTAACAACCTTTTCTGATTTTCATAGCTATTACTTGTGTGCTTTAAGTCATTTATTTATGAGACATTTTTATGGATGCTTCAGCAGATTAAGTTAATTTTAATAAGGACTTATATGGTTCATTTATATTCAACATTTGAAGCATTGACTATATGTTCTGAATTTCCTATCCGCAGAGCACAGCTGTGCTATAGGAAGATGTAAACAATCTCATATATGATTTTATCTGTGCTGTAAAAAAATGATTGAAATATTGAAGTAATTTTGCAATTGTATTGATTATATTTTCTGCATGAGTAAGATTTTATCTGTATAATTAGCTCTAATACCACATGAAAGAAAGAATACTCTTCAAATCATTAAAAATAAAAAATATCTGATCTCAACTTGCTAATGAAATATTTCCTTGTTAGGGAGACACAACCAGTGTGTTTACTGGCATCAAGTAATGGAAATCTAGGATCTTGAATTACAACTATGTTATATCTGTGAGGACATTCACTTTGGGTAATGAAGAATGATAAGAATTTATTATACTCATATTTTTTTTTTAATTTTATTTAGTGAAGTATAAAAATTATGAGTTTACTAAAACATTAAAGGGAGGAATTTTTTTTTTTTTTAATCATTTCACTCATAGCAAGGTGATAATGCCACTTGGATGCAGGGGGTTACAGGTGTGGATATTGTGGTGAACAGCCCCATAGAAGCAAGTGAGCTGAAATAGCTGATAAAAGAGGGCTGGAGCAGTGAAAATGGGGGGAAGCGACGGCTTTATGTAGTGACGTGTTCAGAAAGCCAGGACGGTGAATTGTACCAGCGGTATGTTGATTTGTACAAGTGACATTGCAGCAATACAGACTCATTTGACTTACAGATATTAACAAGGTTGAGGCTTTTGCATATTTTTTAGGTGAAGGTGTGTGTTCAATATATAAACAAAGAAGATAGAAGAAGCATACACAAAAACTTGAGTTTCTGCTGCGGACATTTATTTCTTTTTATGTTGACTGTATTAAAACAAAGTTAAATGTTTCTTGAGTATGTTCATTTTCCTTTTTGGTTCAGAAATTATTTATGGGATGTAAGAATAAGAATCAGTAAAGATGGTCAAGCTCAAGTCAACCTCACTCTGAGTTGGGATGGCTGAATTTCTACTTCATAGAGTAGGGCTGCTGAAAACATGTCTGAATGATCTTGTTGGAAAGTGGAAATAGAAAGTATCCTTTCTGGAAGTGGGATCATAAAATCACACATGTGACCAGAAACCCTTTCTAGTTTATTTATAACTTGCATCATGGGAAAATTAATCCATATTTTTAATCTTAATTATTATTTTATTTATTGGTTTTATTTCATTTTCCCACACAGAAAGTGAAAGAGAATGAGAAGACTTTATTGAGGAGAAGTAAAGAAAAGGACAATAAAGGAACAGGATTCAGGAAAAGAGAAGATGCCGATTGATGGCATTTACATTTTTGAAGATTGTAGATGGCAGGGAAGCAAGAAATCATAAGGGAGTTCCAAAGGTGAGATGTGTAAGAAAAAAACTATAGAAGAGATGGTTGCATCTAGCAAGTTCAACAGTAAAACTGTGAAACTTAGTTGCCAGTATAGTAGCACACTTAAATTCATGCACTTGAGGCACTAAGGAACATATTCATAGAAAAGATAAGGTTTTTATAACATAACAGCTTTTAAGATTATTACACTGTGTAACATGATTTTTATCCTTGGATAGCAACTATTATTTTATATTTGCTTACACCTGGAAATTATGAAAGATGGCTTATATTTCCTTCAAACTTTGCTTTTGTGACCAGAATAATGATATTTCTGCAATTTACTTATTCCCATTGGGAAAATTGGTGAATGTAAACATTCTCATTCATGCAAAGTAGGAACAAAATGACATATGATTCAAAAGTAGCATTTATTTATTCTAGGGTTACACAAGAGAGACCACAAAAAATTTAGAAGTGAGTAGTTTGTCCCAATTTATGCTTATATGGTAAATTACTTTCACAAATCAACCCCCAAATATAGTCTCCCATCATGTTTTTGTTATATGATCTTTGGTAGAGGCATTCAAAGTCCTGTATAATCTGGTGGAAGGTCTCATCATGCTTCTCTGAGTACGGCCACATGTTCTAGAGTTTATCTAGATGAGTGTCAAGGATATGGACTTTGAGGGACATCCTGCAGTCCATTTTTACACTGGGATTTCAACAAGCTCCACATAGTTTTTGGCCTTGTGATTCCTCAGAAAACTCCAAACCACTGTGACAAAGCTGTTCCATGCTGCTTTCCCCCTACTTAGCTTCTTGGGGAATTCCTTGCACTCTATGATCTTTATTTGTGGTCCAACAAAGACACAGGCTTTGACTTTTGCTGCAGACAACTTGGGAAAGAAGTCTTGAAGGTACTTGAAGGTTGCAGACTCCTTATCTAGAGCTGTGGCAGATGTCTCATAAGGCCCAATTTTAAGTGGAATAGAGGAGACAATACTTTCCAAGGCTCCAACATTGGCTTGCATTTGACATTGTTCCTCTCCACACTAAAGTTGGTCTGCTGTGGCCAGTCCAACCTGTGATAGTGTGCCACAGTGTCCCTGCTATCTCAAAGGCAAAGATAACATGGAAATTTGGTAAAGCCACTTTGGAGACCCAAAAGGAAGGCCACCATTTTTAAGTCTCCGTTAACCTCCCAACTGTACTCTTCATATTTCAAGGTATCTACTAAAATCTTGATACTGCTGTATTCCTCTTTTAGCTACACCAGGTGAGTCAGGAAAAGAGATGGTTACATGTTCCCATTATAAAGCAGCAAAGCTTTGAGGCTCCTGGATGAGCAGTCAATGAAGAGGTGCCACTGGCTGGGGTTACAGGTGATTCCAATTTCCTTGAACTGACAGGTCACATTGTGGCAGAAGCAGAGCCCATCTTGATAGGTGAAAAAGCTTAAAAAACTGGTGATGCTTCCTGTGACCTGTGAATTGTGCACTTTCATCTAGCAAATTCCACTGCATGAGTCTCAACATCAAAAACTCAGCATTGAACTTTGTGAGACCAAGATCTTTGATCAAGTTGTTGAGGTCTTTTTGGTTGGGGTAGTATGGGTTCCTCTCTTCAGCTGTACATCTTGATTCGGGATCAATGACTTTATCCTCCTCTTAATTGCTGTTCTCTTCTGAAGACGTCAGCTCTCACTTTGGAGGAGTGGGTATGTGGAGCTTAGGGCAGTGTGGAACTGAGACAATGGATAACAGAAGGTCTGGATATATGATAGCAGGCACATTCTTGCCAGCTCAATGTTTAGAAGGATCCACTATGTAAAAGAAACTATTGAGTGGTGAGTTGGTTCCCTCCAAATTCATGAGATTGAAAATTTCATGGTTCTATTTTTCCCTGTGTGCAGATCACAAAAGAAAAGTTTGAAGGGAATAATAGTCATTTCCTTTGCTTTCTAGAGAATAACAATTAAGAAATACCACTTACTGACCAAAGATAAAAAAAATCAAAATTTTGTTACACAGTGGTATTTTTTTAATCATTTTACCCTAAGTAAGGTAATAATACCACTAGGATGCAAAGGGTTACTGAGAGTAAAAGAGAATGAGAAGACTGTAGTGAAGAGAAAGTACAATAAAAGAACAGGATTCAAGAAGATAGAAGATGGCGACTGACATTGCATTCCAACTTTTGAAGATTGTAGGTAGCAAGGAAGCAAGAAATTGATAGGAGTTCCACTGATGAGGGTTGAGTGAAAAGAAACTATCAGAATAGAACCAACAGTTGCATCTAGGTAATTCAACAGTAAAATGGTGAGACTTAGTTGCCAGTCTAGTAGCATGCTTAAATTCATGAATTCAAGGCACCATGAAGGAAAGCACATCAGAACAATTGTCATGAAAATATTTGAAGAAAAGACAGAGGAAAGCCATGCCACATCGGTGAGAAAGTGACTGAAATTGAGATGCCAGATCAGGATCAAATACCGTATTTAACGGCATAAAAGGCGCACTTATTTTACTAAAAATATCTTTTAAAATTCCCCTGTGTCTTATATGCCATATGTAAGTTTAAAATTTGCAATAGTCAGACAAAATTAGCTACCTGGCAACTCCTATTAGCTAAGACTTAAACATAAAGGAACAATGGAACACATGGATGGTGATGCCTGATCACAACCTTACTCTTACAGGAAGAATAAAAAGACCCAGCATTGCACAAGTCTGCGAATGGGTGAAGCAAGCTTAGGATAATATTAGACCAGAAATTGTTGTGAAATCTTTTAAAAAGTGTAGCAATGCCCTCAATGGAACTGAAGATGATGCATTATTTAACAACACTGATAGTAGTATTAAAAATGAGTATCAGGGTTTTGATAACAAAGATCTTAATGGTAACTGTACTATTTTTCTCAATTGTAATAATTGCTTGATTTTTATTTTGTTTTCTTATCATTGGATATAATAACATTTTTATAAGCTTGTGTTCTTTTTTTCCTATTATTTTTTGTTTAATTGTAATCATGGCATCTTTAACTAAAATAATACCTCATAAATATAGCCCAGGCTGTATCATTTACTAATAATTTTACTAATTGCTAATTTTTTATTGATTTTCCCTGCTAAATTTGGGGCGTGCTTTATACACCCATGCATCTTATATGCTGTCAAATACATTACATTAGAGACCAATTGTTGAATTTTGTCATGATCTCAAGATATATAGTAAGAGCACCAGACCATATATAGCAATAGTATTCAATGCACAGATGAATGGTAGATTTATAAATGTGCAAAAGGAATTCTGATGAGAAAAAATTATCTGCCATGACACAGCGAGCCAACTTTCCTAGCAGTAGACATAGCAATTGATTCAATATTGTCACTCCACTTCATGTCAGTGGAAAATGTGAGTCCAAGAAAGTGTAGAGTGTTGTTCTCCCAGAGTTTAGCATCAGCCATGCTAATCTTCTGGTAGGGAGTCACATAGTGTGTCAGAACACTGTCCCCTGGACATCTGCTTCATTTGCCTGTCAAAGGTGAAGAGAGAGAAAATTTAATTTTTCTTATTTAACTACATTTTCATAATCTTACTTTTTCTTTCTTTCTTGTTAATTATCAGTCTTATCTATATTTTAAAGTAATTTTACTTAACATTTAATTTTTCTTTTATTATTAATTATTTGTTATTTTTGTTTTATACTCCTATTTGGTTTAATACTGAGAGTTAGAGGTTATTTAGTGATTTATTTGTTGCTATCACTACAGGTTCTTTGCGGTTAAATGAAAACAGTTTTATTTTGGAGGCATTAAAATTTACAAGCCATTTCTTACCCCAGTTAATCACTAATAATATTAAATTCTTAAGTATAGATCAGAGTTTTCCTCAAAAGTTTCTTTAAGGTTTTTATTTAATTTCTTCTTGACTTTTAGTTAATATCAATATATCAAACATAGCTTTGGCAGAATTGTTAAAGATTTTGTTTTCTAAGTGAGTCATATAGAAGTAGAGCTGAGAGGCAGCCTCTTCCCTACATTGTCAGTCAGTGTGTAAATGTTAACATGATAGAGGAAAGTATTTGGTACAAGACAGAAATTTACATGGAATTGTCAGTTGAAAGAACAGCTTCGTAATGCCATCATACTGAAAAGGTGCTACAGGATTGTTATGGATAAAGTTGCTGTGGGTTACTAGTTTGTAGTGGAATGACTTACAACTTCTTGCTGATGAGGATGAAAACTTTCAAAATAAATAAATTCAACATTTTCAAAAGAAAAGAATTTTAATACATGGAAGATTTTTCATATATATTTATATAAAGAACAACATAAATAAAAAAAGAAGAGAAAATGAAAATTATATTTATGTGTATACAGATAGCTTAAAAAAGGATAAAAAAACATTTATATGCTTAGCTATAAGAAAATGTGTGTGTGTGATACACCACGTGCCTGGGTGTAATTAAGAAACCAACCTGCCAAAGGAAAGAAATCTCCTCTGGTAGAGACAAGTTCTGTATTCTTGCTAAAAGGAGGAGAGGATTTATGTGCCTTCCTTATATGGTCCTGAATAGAACATCACCTAGTAGGCATCCTGCAGACAAAATGAAGTGATCCCCACAGTGTTGTGTGGTCTGCTCAAATTTTCAATGACTACTAATGAAACTGGAGTCTGTCTTGATTGCGGTGACATACACAGCCATTGTTGCTGACCATTTGCATCCCTTTACACATGTCATGTTTCCTGGTGGTGATTATTTGTTCCAAAAGGATAATGCAACCTTCCTATCACACATTAACCACATAAAACTGTTACCAGAAACTCAGATAACTTATGTGTGCTGTACTGACTCTTATACTTACCAGATTTAAATCTCATTGAGCTTATATGAGGCATGTTACAAACCTCATGAAATTCTTTGCAACCATAAATACAAACTCAGTTATGGAACACCCTGGAAAAGCTCAGATGTGCCAATGCATTTCACAGAATTCATACTATGTTGCATAACCACCATTATTCAGGTGAAGGGAAAATGACGCATTATTATGTAACTTTTTCTAATTTTTTTGTTCTTTAGTTAACAAGCATTTTTTGAAGTAACTTTCACTATGTATGATGCAGTTTGTTAGTTTCAGGTCATTATTTTATTTTTTATCAGAGAAATATTTTGTAAGAATCCTCACCAATATATAAAAAGAGGTTAGATTATTTTACATTCAGAAATTTATAAATTATTTATGAAATGGTTTACCTATCCAGGCACAAAAAACAGCAAAATTATAAGTTTTTGATATAAGTACAATGTTATTGTAAAATTACTATCCATTACCTGCAAACTAAAACTAACATAAACAGAAATAAATTATGGCTATTTGTGTCAAGTTTTCAATAACAGAAAATTCTCTTTTTATTTCATCATCAGAAGAGTGCAATACATAGAAAGGCAATTTGCCTATTTCTGTGTAGTGAACTATTCTGGTAATGTAAAAAGTATTACTGTAATTTCTCGAAAATAATACGCACACATAAATAATACACACCCCAACAAATGATCCAAAAATTAAGAAATATATCTATCCCTTTGTATAATTGTCAAAAAAAACCCCAAAAATAATTACAAAGACATTTTGTTGACCTTGACACTAAGAATAAAATCGAAACTAAGTGACTAAAATAATGTTTTACTGCTGGTCACAACAGGAAAAAACCAGAGTTGGAACTTATTGTAAAATGGATTCAGGAATCTTGAGATTCCATCAGCGAGGATGTTATAAAGAGAGGTTACAAGTGTTATCTCACGACAGCCATGAATGGCTCTGAAGATGACATCCTTTGGCAAGAGAATGAAGAGTCTGAAGATAATTTTGAACAGGACGAAGATAATATTGTGAATGATAATTTGTTTAATAACAATTTAGATATTGATTCTATAATAGAAAGTGGTGATGATGAGGAAAATTAAAATTTCAATAAATTGTTAACTTGATATCCTTTTTTTTTCGAAATTGGCCTTTTTATAGATTTTTTTCTTTTTTTGCCAATATAAAAAATGTGTTTACTGATAAACATAAATTTATTGACAAAAAATGTTACAATTATTATTGTTGGATTCAAAATGAAAATTGGGATAATATCTTTCTTATTTTAGAACAAGTAAGTATTTATTATTATAAATCAATAATGAAAAAATATTTTTGTTTAAACCTATTTATAATACACACCCCTACTATCAAGTGTAATTTACAGTAAAAAAAATGGGTATTATTTTCAAGAAATTATAGTATATGTAAAATATATTGTTTTTTATAAATTTGTAAATCCTTGACAGAGGTTAATGGGGAAAAATAAACAAACATTTCCTCTCTGAAAATAGTAATTTTAAAAATGAATCTGTCCTAACTTAGCTGTTTATTTTGATTTTAGACTTTTGTCATGATATTTTCAGATTTTGAGATTATTTACCACCATCATGTCTACTTTTCACAGGTAATTTTCACAAGAGAGATTTAATAATGCCTTCTGTAAGATGTGAAGTTAAAGTTGTCCTTTGCTTGTTTTAATAGGCAATTATTTTGTATTAGCCTACTAGAGCTTTCAGTCAGTCAGTTAAGTGCCATACGTGACACACGTTTGAGCAATCATATCTTTTACAATTCATGACAGACTAAAACAGAAGATATTCCCACAGTAGTTTGCCATTTCTTTCTGTGGTAGAATGATTGCTAACCAAGTCTATAAAACCTAATATATCCTGCTATTCAACCCAGAGGGTATTTGCATGTAAGTGAATACAACAAATCCAACTGGAATTCAAACATGGCTTTCTAATTTCTCATTTGAAGCCATTATCCATTGCACCACATTGCACCAAGCTTTACTTGAGTCATTATGATCAACATAGGCTGCAAATCACCTTTGTGAATGATCTTGACAGCACTATTTCGCCCATCTGCTATTGTGCCTAAAAATCAATTTTTTTCAATCTGCTTCTTTTTCTCAATTTCTTTTATTAATGTTCACCCAATACAAAGCTCAAGAGCCACTCAAGGTAGAGGATTACTGAATGAGGTGGCTGTATGGGTGTAAGATAAGGAAGTAAGTGCAGATTATGAGGATAATGTAGGATACATATTGGTTGAGCCTAGACTTGAAGAGGTTAAGATTTTAATGATTAGAGCAGCATCCTCTTGGGAGTTGTTCCACAAAGTAGTTTTACAGAATTTTGCATTTGCTAGTGTTTATTCCATGCTAATAGGAATATATACTTGACAAACATGGTGGATAGAATAAGTAAAGGTTTATTGTAAAAACCAATACAATAAGAATAAAGGTAATAGTCGTACTAAACAGATCCCAACTAGTCTTCATAGTCCGTTGACTTACAGATACTTATAGGTAGTTACTATGGGGATGACAGGTTATTCCATTACATTAGCTAGTAATGTAAAATTTAGTTGCATGTATTGATGATCTAAGTAAAGCTTACTCAAGGATTAACTAGATACAAATTATGTTTACTTTGATTTAAATTGATACTCAATAAAAGTAAAACTCAAATATTTTTGTAAAGCATTAATCATTTTTTCTTCCTGTATTTCTGTAATTATTTGAATGTAGTTATACTTCATAATGAAATAACATACATTCCTGGTTGATTAAACTTTACTTCACAATAATAAAAAATGCTCAGTTACATTTAAATAGAATATCATAAAAAATGACTAATATTACTGGTGCTGTTATTAGGTTAGGAGGTTGTCATTTGAAATTGAGATAGTGTCATGTGTTGAACAAAAACTAAAAATGTTGAGTTAGTTGAGAAAATAGACAAACAAAAGAGTGAAACAAATTGAGATCAAAATATTTATTCTATCAGAAACATTTTCAAAGAATGTTCTTAAGAGTCTTTGTAAAGAATGAAGGAAAAGTTGAACTTACTCTGCTGGGGAATTAAAGAGTGAGTGATATGTATAGTCTAAGCCATGCACTAAACTACTGCACAGAGCACTAATTTTAATGTCCTATCCTGATCTCAGCCTGAGGTGAACAACTACCCTTTTCAGATTTACAGCATACATGCTCTGAGTTTTTTTTATGCATACCCAAAAGCTGAAAATGGATTACTGCTGCTGATAGGGTTTTCCACGTAAGCATGTCAAGTGAAAAAATTTAATATCTGCTACACTGGAAATAATTAAGAAAAACCAAAGTTAATATATTACATGAAAAGTAATGTTCAGTTCTATTTGTTCTGTTCTGGTCTTTTAGGTTGATTTCCAAATAGTAAATAATTCTAAATATGACATTTAAGTATGGCAGAATCATAATCAAAGAACTGTTCCAGATGGCAGAAACAACATCTGTTGAGAACTTTCAACGGCAATTACAACAAAATGAATATCACATGTAACTTGAAGAGAAAATAATGACATAATGAAGATGTTGATGTTTCACATTATTCCAAGTAGAAGGTTAGGAAGGAATCCCCATCAATACTTAAAAGACCAATTACTACACTTGAGAAAACTATTTTTCAGACAAACTGTTTTAATAGAAAGATTTTATAAATTTCAACTGGTGGTAGCTTTGGCTGCTTGGTCAATGAATGCTGAATATTTACTTATAAGGAAACACATAATATTATCATTATTGATACTATTTTGAAACAAGCTGAACATAATCTGGGAGCTGTAAAAGTAATTGCTCTTTATTTGTATAAAACTCTTTGTAGAACATAAGGCCACAATCACACCAAATGATGCTGCTTCAGTTTCAGTAGAAAGTGAGGGGGGCAAATTAATAAAGTGATAATTGTGTTTGCCAAACAACAGATGTGTAATAACTATAGATATCCATTTATCTCAGACTGATGTATGACTGTTCATGAAACAGCTGCGAGTGAATAGGGTTGCTAGATTGGGTTACTTTTAAAAACCGAATAGTACTAAATTTTGAATTTTAATACTTGCATTTTTTTTTTATAATTTTTATAATAAGCTAGATGAATTTTGGTTATTAATGGGAACAAAATAAATTCAAAAGTTAATAACATTCAAATGTAGCCAGATTTGCTATTTGTAGACCAGTCTAGCAACACTTGTTCTTGGACTTGAGTTTTATATCTTGGAAAGTCACTTCTCTATCGACTATTTATGATTAAATATAAAATCAAAGATTTGAAAAAATAAATGAAAAATTTTAGTGGTTCATTTTTTATTTTGTTATTAATTCTATTTTAATTTTTGCACCTTCTTATAAAATTTTCTTTGAAATGTTATGTATGCAAAAGAATAAACAATCATATTTTTTATCAAGGGGGAGACAACCATAGTTGTATTCAGCACAGTTATCTTGAGATTCATTTAAGATTTGAAGATATCAATACTTAAAATGATCATCAGTTAAATATAAAAAAAGAGGTAGAGGAAGACCAGAAGGTTGAATATGAGGAGCTGCTGAAAATTTTTTTAACTCAGCTAAGAAGCAATTCCCAAAGAAATTCTGATATTTGAGCATTTGGTCAGATTTTAAGTAATATATCAATTTCTTTGATGAAGATATTTAGCAGTGTTCCCATATTATATTGAGAAAAGCAATTTCTTCCATGGAAATTTTTTAAAATGTAGTTAGCAATAAGATCACAATTATGTTATACCCTAAGGTGGAGCAACTACATTGAATCAATAGTTGCATCTACTGCAAGTAAAGTTGGGTCACTGTGTTGTGCCAGAAAGTTTTTCTCATCAGAATCTATCTTGCACATTTATAAATCTACCGTTTGTCCATGCATTGAATACTGTTGTCATATCTGGCCTGGTGCTCCTGCTGTACATTTTGAGATTCTTAACAAAATTCAAAGAAGGATCTGTAATGTAATTGATCCTGACCAGTCATCTCAACTTCAGTCATTTTCTTACCGACATAACTTCTGTCTTTTTTATAAATGTTTTCATGGCAACTGCTCTGATGAACTTTTTTCCCTTGTGCTCTGACTACATGAATTTAAGTGTGCTACTAGATTGGTATCTAGGCCCCACTCCTTTTACTTTTGAAATTGCTAAATGCAATCCCTACTACTACTTCAACAGTTTCTTTTCTCACACTTTCCATCTGTGAAACTCCTTTCTGTTTACTTGCTTGCTTGCTTCCCGGATAACTACTGCTGATATAACTTCACCAGGCAAATAAATTTACATAACCCGAGTGTTAAAACAATGTTTATATAGAACTCAATGGGAAAAACCCATTTCACTGCATGTGGAACAGATCAGCTTATTAAAGCACAAGTTTACATTAACTGAAGGCTGTTACTTCAATACATGTGTTGGATAGTAAATATACATTTGAGCTATTTAACAACAACAACTACAATTTTCACTCCCCACCCCTTGCATACTAGCAGCATTCCCGCCTTGCTTGAGGTGAAATGGTTAAAAAAAAATAAAGAAAAAAGGTATTTTAATTTGCACAAATAGTCTTTAACTTAAGCATCACATCTTCATAAAAATTGAGTTTACAAGTACATAAATGAATTGACAGAAGTGAGCATAGGGTGTGAAAGATTTGTTTAAGAACTTGGGACTTCACTGGAGAACCTAGTTTTCAGCGATGAAAGAAGTGTGTAAATGTCTCTTCTGCAGATAAGTTCCACACATGAGTTGTCGTGGTTTTATTAAAAAATTCAAATAATAGAAAGCAATTTTAGGACCAATCAGAACCATCCCCATGCATTTAAAAAATGTCATGATTTTATCCACTCATAATTTCTAAGAAAAAAGTTCTAATTGGCCCATGGCAAACAGAGAAGGACATTCCTCAAGTTTGGTCACTCTGTTTCAACTACTCCATTCATGCTGTCTTACATCAATTAACAAAGAACTCTATAACTCAAAGACAATTCTTCACAAAACCAGACACAAGGACTTTTCTCCACTAAGACTAAACAATTTATTTACAGCATTATGATTAAGTCAATTTTAGCATTGCTGTTTCAGTGAGAGAAAGAAGCACACTTTTATCTCCTGTTACTTTCTCTTTTTCTTATCTTAGTCCTTTTCAGGTTTAGTTTGATTTAGTTTGGTTTGTTTTACAGCAAATCAACCTCAATGCCAACAAGACTTTTATTGCTGGTAATATTTTTTTTTTCAAAAATGTATTGCTAGTAATATCTTTCTTTTTAAAAAATGTAGTGCTGATAATAATTTTTTTCTTCAAAAATGTATTGCTAGTGTAGGAATCCTTCTACTCGGTTTTTCGTTGAATGTTAAAATTTGGAGTGTCGGGATTTGATACATTAACAAAATATCATTACAGGGTCGCTCATAATTTGACCGTCTAGAATAACCAAACAATTTTCATTGAAGGAATAAAATTCAGTAGAAAAGACAACGTAGTTTCAAAAAATAAACATTAATTTAATATAGCATCAAGAATACAAACAGTTGATGATAGATTGGAAAGTAATGTCTTTTTGTTTGGCTTCATAAAGTTCTGAAATAAAATATAAACTGTCTTTGTGTACGTATGTGAGAAACAATAAAATGTTGTGATATGTGTGTTTGTATGAAAAAGTCAACATGTGTGTGCGTGATTCATAGTAAAAACGGATACGAGAGATAGAAATTGTTTCTTACTGTTGGTGGTGTTGCCGTAGTCTGAAGTTTGTCAACGCTGTTGCTTTTAACATGAGGTCATGAAGATCATAAGTGAGAGTTGTGTGGAGTATGGTGACAGCCACATGTATCCCATTTGGGAATGGATTTCATATGTTTTTATACACTTTTTCATAACAAAATCGGCCCCAGAATTAAATTATTTATTTATTCCTAATTGGCCCTAAAAGGGCACATGGTATGTATTGTATTACGTCCATACGATATTTGGTCAGTATCTACCTAAAAATAATGATGACTAATACAACAAACATTCTGATTTGTAATCTATGATTTTATTGGTCTGTTTTAAAATGTAAGTGTTTTCTTGAGTGTGATTGGTTTATAAATATTGTATTTGATATTTTAGTGGACATGACACTAGTATTAAAACCTTTTTTTACTCTTTCATAGTGTTTTGACCCCAGTTCATTTTCAGGTTGACTGCTAAAGTAATAAGGGGATTTACATCATTTATCTTGTATTGATTTCTCTCTTTGTATAGTCCCAGTGACTTACTAATTACCAGTCAAAGAATATTGTAATAGTCAAAAAAGTAAGTCAGAAAATATTTTCCCAACAGACTCATGTTAGTCTTAGTGTTCATTTTAAATATATTTATGTAAAATAGCCACAATGGTAATGGTAGTAGTAATTCTCAATTACTTTATTCTCATACCAATGACATACAAAAAATATATCTGACTCCTGGCCACTCAGCTGTTTATATAACACCGGATGAGGCAATTTATGTCTGCCTGTAGAAGTCCCTCATTACCTAATGAGACCTTCCATTTCTACTCTACATTTTATACCAACATAAATAAGTATATCGACAATATCTTTACATCACCTATTCTTTGATAATCATGTATCTATAATTTCTATTCAATGAAGTTAATGATTTATTTCTTATGGGATCTACTTTAAATCAGTATACAATAATTAAAGAAATTGCATACACTGCACAATGGTTATCAGCATGGGAAGTAGAATCAATGCACTGAGTTCAAATTCTGACTGAATGCGTTACATACATTTTTGCCCATTCCCTTAGGAAATGTATGAATCCATTTCTTCTGTCCCCAGCTATGGGTTAAATTATAAGGCAGACTGGACTCTAATAGCACCAAGGAGGAAAAGGTGGAGGATAATAAAAAAGAAAATATACTAATGAGTTTAATTATATATATAATTTTTTAAAGATATAGATCTAATAGTCTTTTGACAGTGATATTAAAAACACATGGAAGATCAAATTTGATTTGAGTAAAATTAGAAATCGCAATGGTACATGTTTTTCATGCTTGTTGACTGCACAGCTGGGAAGATGACTACATAAACAAATAAACCAACTGCTACATTTGAAAAAAATGATGAATAATACTGTAAAGTGTTTTTTGTATTTGAGCTTCTGTTATTAAAAATAATACAAGTGAATTTTCAGTGCTAATAAAAGTTTCAAATAAAGTGTTTTAACAAAACAAACTAGGATAAAAAAGAATGCCTAATTATCTTCTAATATGATTTCAGTTGTTGCTTTTGTTTAAGTATCTTCGAGTGTGAGTTCTCAATTGTTTATTTTTTTAATTTTTATGCACTTTAATCCTATTTATTGATTCATTCTCAAATTAAATATAACAGATGGCTCGATTACATTGTCCTTGATAGCAAAATGGAAGGACAAGTCATCTGGGAGAAACATTTTCACTATTGATGTTTTGCTAATAGACAAAAAAATGTTGATGTTTCTGTCTGTTTTTTATGAGTTGTTAATATTGAATGATGGAAGCCATTAATCAAAAAATCCTACAGAACTTTGTAGAAAGTAAAACGAAAGGCAAGGAGATATATACATAAAATCAGTGCTGGATTCATCTATAGGCTTAGCAGGCTGAAGCCTAGGGCCTCAAAACCTAGAGGACCTCCAACCAAGGTGTATAATATTTTTGACATTGTTATAGGCCTTTCTTACACATGCTGTCATAATGCAGTGTAGGCTCTAAACAACTCTTCAGTAATTTTAAACACCTGTCATCATTATCAGCTTTACTCAAATCATTTAATTTATCACTCTTCCATTTTCCTGTACTTGTGAGAATGTCTAGGGCCTCTCTTCATCTAAATCTGACCCTGCATAAAATATATATGTAGAATATATATGGTCAGTCTATCTTATATCATACTACAATGAAAGCTAACAGAATTCTAACAAACTCTGCACAGTGAAAAGGTCCCCTCAACAAAGTGACAGAATAAAACTGGTTAAAATATCAAAGAATTATGGACTGTGGTGCCATTTTTGAAAGTACAAAATCAACTGAAAAGAATAAATGCCTAGTGATGATTAATTGTGGCTAATGCTGATTTACACATATCATTCTTGAAAAACTTTATTCTTATCAGCCTTTGAATTTCTTAGATGAAACATTGTCCATTATTATGAGAGTACATCAAAAGTATTTTAATTTTTTTAACCTCTTAAGAGATGTAAAGCTGTACATGTGGTATTTTTCATGATGCAAGTTCTAAAATGTTTTGAGTGATAGCATTTGAGTTCTCCTCAACTTCGCATTTTAAAACATCACATTCAGCAACTGATAGTCAGCCATTTTTGTGCTTTATTCCAAAGGACAAGTCATCACTAATAAAATGAGTGTCCAGTCTAAAAAAAAATGCTTCAAAACTGTCAGAATTTTAATAATTGTATTTGTGATTGAAACAAAAGGTACAGCTGAATAGTATTGATAATTACACACACACACACACACACACACACACACACACACACACACACACACACACACACATATAAATGATAAAAATTTTGGGGATCTGAATATTCATTCATAGTAAGTCATCGAGTCTAGAAGAATCCTCAACAGAATGCAGAAAGCATTAGACGCCTGTTTCGTTCTATTTGGGACTCCTCAGCAATGTGTTGCATTGTATCATAACAGTCCAGGTTCAATTCTCGGTAGTCAATGTACAGTGCTTTATGAATTCTGTTGAGGATTCTTCTAGACTCGATGAATTACTATGACTGATTTATTCAAATCCCCCCCAAATTTCTATCATTTATATATCTTTGCTTGTTCCAGCTTCTAACTGGAACGCCTATAGAAAGCTATCATTCTTCTCCTCCTCATAATCTTGTCAGTGATTTATTTGATCCACATGAGCTACTATGCTTTTCTAATGTTTTTCTCTAATGGCTGTATTGTTGCCTCTTTACATAACAAAATTGCCTCTTTCTGCCTCTTACTCATTATACTTTTTATACTACATTTTGTCTCCTTACTATCCTTCCATTCATTTACACAAGCTCATTATGTAAGTTACTTGCTATTTCCTTCCGCTCCTCTTTATTTACACATGTAAAATGCTCTATTTTCTATTGTTAATATGGTGATTATTCTCTATGAGGGGTTGTTGAAAAGATTTCAGTCTGACCTGCGTCTTTAAATCTCACCAAATGACCAATCATCAGGAATTGTTTGGAAATTGATTGGGGCAAGAACTCTTCATTTCCCCACTAGTTATTACCTTTGTAAAAATTAATGGATATGCTTTTATTTCTATAAGATGATTTCTTTTAGAAAAGAAAGGAAATGACATATTTACATGTTATTATGGTAATATGACACTTACTTCAAGTAGTGTCAACCATGCCTCTTCTTACCAGAAAATGGATTTTTATAATTTTACAATTTTTTATTTTTATTGTTTTTTTTTTTATTTTTATCATTTTTTATTTTTATCATTTAAAAACAAAATTGTTATTATAGTAACACAACACATGCTCATTTCAACATGGCTTGTGTTACCATAACAACAAAGTTTCTCATTATTCAGTAATGAAAACAGATTGATGGACAAGTTAGTTGTTATGGGCAAAGAAACAAAGAAACAGAAACTCTCACTTTTCATAATACAGACAAATATTATTTTTGCTTGTTAGCATATACCTAGAACTGTTTTTCAGAGTTTCTTTCTTCAGTTGTATTATCTAATATTAACTGCTTAACTTTGTCAACCACTCTGTAACTAGTATTTTTTGTAATTGTAAAAGATTGTCTTAACACTCTTATCCTGAAGATCATTTTAATAATGTTTAGAGATTAAGAATGTCATACACTTTCTAAAATTAAGCAGCTCATCAACACCTTGTAGATACTGTGTGGTAGGTATTTTGTTACTGAATACTTTAGGAATAAAACAAACTGACTCAAGGGTTTAAAATAAATAATATATTTTTATTTATTTTCTTTAGAGCAAAGAGTGAATCCATTTATATTTGGCATAGCAAAAGTTTGTTAATAGGGTAGATATTGGTAGTAGTCTGGACAAATGTTTGTTTCAGTGTTTTGAAGTCATATGATGATAGGGATAGTAGTAATCTCAGGAATTATGTCAATGTCAATCTACAGTGTTTTTTTTTTCGACCCTTAGCAGGGTGGAAATATCAGTAAAAAAAGACCTCTTAACTGTTTCTTCATGTGTCACGCATGACTTGTTTCTATGTGGTAGTGCTCTTTTGTTCCATCCTCTTCTGGCATTTCTTCTTCTACTAGCCCTAAGGTATCAGGTTTATATTCTTTTGACCGGGTTCCAGCTAACGTCAAAAAATCTCTTTGTGTCAATTTTTTTTTGATTGACCAAATTATTTTATTTTCTAGCATGCCTTTCTCTTTCATTTTTTTTTTTTTTTTTGATAACAGAAGTTATGTGTGAAGCCTCCCTGATTGTTAGGTATTTTCCAGTAACAAATAAGTAGGCTCTCCTCCTGCAAAGTTCTGTTGTTTTTGGCTGGATTCAGTTTTTTCTTCTTCTTCCTCTTTTTATTTGAGGTTTGTCTTCTTGTAGGTTGAGAGAAATATAGAAAGAGAAGTTTAGAGAGAGAGAGAGAGAGAGAGAGAGAGGTTAAAACAAAATGCAAATGGCTTTGAATTCTTTTTATTTTTGTTTATATATTTTATTTTTATAGAGACTCACTGGAACCTAAAACAAAGAACTCATCTGTTTCAGTTTCATAAATAGTGCAACAAGTATTGTGTTTGAAATATACAGTTTAAGAGATGAAATCAGTCAATGAATGAGCAAAGATTTATTGAAGAATATAGAAAGTTTCTTACTTGTGTATCAACCAGGTATTCACTTCTTTTAATTATCTTTCAGAAAAATCAAGTCAATTTATGTGTTACTCTTTTTTAATATTGATGAAAAGAATTTTTATTTTTGAAAATGTTTTTGAAAATTTCAGATATTATAAAATTGACTAGTATATGATGATAACAGTCAATGCAGTTATAAATGTCACAACCCTAATAAGGATAAAGAGAGATATTTCTGCTCCAGTTGCTAGAAAAATTTCTTCTATCTGTGTGCAAGATAAAAGTGTTATTTACTTTCAATTTGCTAATTCTTTTGTGTTTTGTTTGTCAATACATAACATTCACCAGACCAGTAACTAGTTCTGCTATACATATTTATTATTACCAAAATGTATCTGTGTTGTTAATTCTTCATTGGTACATATGAATATTACAGTAGATCAATAATTCTGTAGTCTGATACTGAGTTGTTAGCCATTAATGATGAGGTCTTAGAGAGGTTACAAACAAGGAGAAGGCTTATACTTAACATCAGAAAGAGGCAGCTGAAGTTTCTGGGACACATAATGAGGAAGGAAGGCCTGGAGAATCTGATATTTACGGGTCAAATAGAGGAAAAGAGAGACAAGGGAAAGCAGTGCATGACATACCTGACAAGCTTGAGGATGACAGAACGTGGTCTGGGGGAAGAAGCAGAGGGTAGGAACTTGCTGAAAGCTGCAAGGGATAGAGGGAGGTGGAGAGCTATGATCGCCTACACCCTGAAAGGACATGGCACATAAAAAGAAAGAAGTCTGATACTGAATTTAAATCTGAAATTTCCCCTGTATAATATTTAACTTATGTGATAAATGGAGAAGCATTAGGTTAAGTAAACTGACAAAGAAGATTATACTGAAAATAAATGTTTTTTTATATAAAATAAATACATTTTTCCTCATTAGGCTACAGACATATTGCTGTACATACATATGTTGATACAGATGTTCAGAAATCAAGAAGGCTATATGCTTTCTAAAATTAAACATCAAGACCTAAGAGAAGGCATCTGAATTTATTTTTATGCAAAGCTTAATTTCTTTCCTATCTGGAATAAGATTTCACTTGTAGAGCACTGAGCTAGTTTTGTGAGTAGGTGACCTTTATCAAAGTCATTAAAAGGCTGTAAGTATTGGTGAAGGTGCATGGACATTCTTATTATAAATAAATAAAAATAAAATATAAAATAATAATAATGAAAATGAAAATTATAAATAAAATAAAATAAAACAATAACATTTAAACTTTGTTTAAAATAAATTATGTAAAAAATAAAAATAATAAAAAGTCTCCCAGCATGCAACAAAAACTGTTCCTGCCAGAAATACGGATGTCTCACCAAAAGATGTTAAATTCAATCTCTTCACCATGAACCATTGTACAGGCATCATGTGTCCAACTTTTCTCTGTGATATAGTGTGTAATAAAACAAAGTAACATCTTCCTCTCATTACGTGTACCATGAAACAATTGTAATGTAAAAAAATACACACACCAATACATACAAAAAATATCAATAAATTGTATGAAATTAACACACAATTTACTATGCTTTCCTGTTATTTCTGTACGTTTTATTTCTTGTCAAGTATGCTTTTATCTCCATGAACATGAGGCCAATTTCTGCTGCTATGATGTGAGTGACCCCCCAAAGGCAAAGAAATATTCCACTCAAGAAATCTTAGTTAGCATTAGGAAAACCAAATGAACAACACTGTAATAAAATGGTGTGAAGAGACAAGAGGACATATGTGCAATACAACATTTATATACATATATGAGACAAAGTCTTAGTAGAAGGTATTAAAAACTAATTTATCTATGTTTTCAACTAAGTTATCACATACTGGCAAGAATAAGCCAGGAAACATTCTGATAAAAGATTGAAGAAACCTCTTATTTGAATGTAAAAGTGCTTCACTAGAGATAGCCATGTTGAGCTGATATCTCTCATCCTTTGAGTTTGTCAGGAACTGAGTTCTGGCTTTATTTTTCTGCTTATAGGTCAGGTCAAGTTTAGGCCTGCTACTAGTAACATGTGACTATATATAGTATAGATGGGGGGTTGGTATCTAAACCAGCTCCCCCACTAGCTTTTCTGCTGGTGAGGAGGGTGGCATGTCACCCCACAGGATGAAAAACAAGACCTGTCAAAGAGTGAATGAGCTTCTTATAAGAGCCAACAGCCAACAGCCACAGCCACACACACACACACACACACACACATACACACACACAAATTTAAGTTGATTCATGTATTTTAAAATTGATTGTTTTTTATGGATTATCAGCCCTGCTGGGATTTTGAAAATACACAAAAAAAATGAATAAAAATACATTTTCAAATTCCCTCTACAATTTCATCAAATATAAAAATAAAAGCATAAAAGCAAACTTAGTGCTACCACAAGCAAGTGTGCTCACAACAAACACACACACAAGCACACAGAGCGCATTCACTTACTCATATCATGTTGAAGAAAGCCTTCTTATTTGGGAACTTACACCATACTTGGAGATCAACCCAAGTGATATTAAATACTTGCCTGAACACCTATGTTGACTGCAGAAAAAGAAACTTCCTTGGTGAGTTACTTATATCAATAAATATACTATTTACATTGTTCCGACAATCATCCTCATCTTTGTTGCCATATTTATCACAACGTTTCAGCCGTTGTACACTCCGGCCTTCTTGAAATGTTGAACTGAACCCTTTATATCACTTGTTGGGGTAGACTGTTCTAGTTCCACATACCATGTCTAATGGATGTCAGTTATCAGTTATCTCCCCTCTCCAAGTTCTTCACCATCTTAACCAGGTATTGAACTCACACTCTTTGAGTCCTGTCACTGGATCTGATTAACGCCTTTATCCACTGTGCCAAATATGGCAACAAAAATGAGGATGATAGTCCAAACAATGTAAATAGTGTACATAATACCACATTTCAGAAATATAGACAGATCCATAAATATATTATGCACACACTCTCAAATCTGTACATACATGGACATTTGATTTTCCCAAACTTTATTTCTCTAGACCAGTGTTTCTCAACTGGTGTTCCTGCAAGAGATTGCTAAGGGATTTTTTTTTAGTAATTTTTGTTTAATTTTATATTCATAATTTTACTATACATGTATGACATATTGTTGGAAAATTCTTGGTTATTATAATAAAGGCTTCAAACTGTTATATTATTTAAAATTATAATAATCATAGTGAATGTATTTAGTGATATCTATATAAACCACCTTCACTAGTTAGTGGATAGGACTTTATGTGGAAGATTCAGGTATCATTGAGTGATTCACTCGAGTAGACAATGCATGCACAGTGTCTATATATTATATTTACCACATGAAGTACAACAAAAATATAAAAGGGATAGATATTAATAATGGTATATAATAATTTTTATGCAGGCGTTCCCTGAGACATAAAAACTATTTCAAGGGTTCCACAAGAGTAAAAAGGTTGAGAAACACAGCTCTAGACTTTTTATGAACTTTCCTAAAGCTGTATTTAAATGCTGACAATAGATATTTGCTGTAATTATAACATTGACTGGCAGCACCTCAAAGTGGATCACACCAACGAAATTTCATCAAACACTGATCAATACTTTTTTTTGGTTGGTCAGTAATTTGTCAAAAATCAGTGAGATGCATTTATAAAACTGCAAAAAATTGTGGCTGTCCACTTTTACTTTACAATGAACATAAGTTAAATTATTATGAACACACTTTCCAAATTACAGAAACATTCCATGTTGTTGCAGATAATGGTGAATTATTGAAAGTCTTAAATTCTTTTTGTTTAGGTAATTTTCCAACTGAAGCTATCAAATTCAGACAAAAACACACTACCATTTAACTCAAAAGAACAATCTGTTCATAAGGAATTTCTTAAGTTTAAGTCATCTTCTTTAAATTTCTGTAACTGTCCATGGCAATTTTTTTTGTTTAAAGAATCAATTCTATAAACACCTTGAATATTTCAGGTTACTTCTTATTGCTATTGCCTTTTCTAAACTAAAAGAGCATTAAATATATTCCATTTTTAGGAACTAATTTAGTTGAATTGTATTATGATGACATAAATCATTCTTCTAAAACTGCATGAACATATACTTTTATCATTTAAGCATTTTAAAATAGTGACAATAACTTCAATCTATTGCTATCAGATTTTGTATATTACTTATGGGATGACCTGATATATTTTGCAGTGGTCTGGCTCTGAAAAAATATGGTATAAAATTGTCTTTGGATAAACTCTGCTTCTAGCAATTATATTTCACAGTTTGGCTTCATTTATTATCATTGAATGACAGAAATTATTTTTCCATTATATTAGAATCATTGGGATGTACAGTTTAAAGGTTATTGAATGAAAAGTGGAATCAGCAAGCCAAGTTCAATTCCTACCTAGTCTGTTGCATTCACTTTTGCACAAATGTGCCTAAAAGGGCATGAACCCAATTCTTCTTCTCCTTGCTATAGGTTAAATAGCATGGTAGAATAGGATCTTTAGCCTTGGGTGGTAGCCAATCTAGGAGAAAGACTACTCTGAATTCCAAACCATGGAGAAGATAACAGAGAATATAAAATAATCACAATGACAGGTAGTAGTAATTCTGAATTACTTTATTCTCATACCAACAAGATACAAATGCAAAAGTACACTCAGCCCCTGGCCACTCAGCTGCTTATCTAACACCTCCAGTGTCTGCCTGTGGAAGTCCCCCATTATTTAATGAGACCTTCCATTTCTACTCTACAAAGAAGCCATAGCAATTCACAGATAATAAACAGTATCTGTGAAGAGCCATGATGACCTTCATCCTGAATGGACATGACATTAAAAGAAATTAAAATCATTAATGGATTCATTGGTAGAAAGTATCTTTTAACAGACAAGTCAATGAGTTTTTCAAGGAGTGAAGAAAATGGTACAAACAAACTATATATTGGTAGAAAGAAATGCATGTAGATTTTTCATCTATTTATTTTTATACTAATTCATTGAATTATTGAAAAACTTTGTTTGATACTGAAAAACATTGTTTTATCTTTGTTATGATTTCTTTTTATGATTAGGTATACTAACAATGGTTTTTGACATGAAAATAATGATCAGGAAATAGGTATACGTTTCTTATATTTTCTTTGTTGACACAAGTACAGTCCATATTAATCTCCTGTGAATTCTGCTTGTTATATAGTTTGCCAATCAAAGCAGTTTATACAATATTTTTTATTATGTTTTTCTCTTCATCTTCCACTTCATTTCTCACTTCTATGCTTTTTTCCATTCATTTACATCCCTTTTGAAGCTCAAACGAGGCCATGGTCAATGCTTTTTGTCCACCATTCTCCTCATAAGTTATTGATTTGATGATTGATCAACTGGGAAAGGAATGAGCAAAAGAGATTAGTCTGTGTAAAGGACTGAAATGTTATTTTCAGAATTTTTTCCATAATAAAGTAGAAAGTAGCCGAGAATCAATAAAAAACAACTATTTAGGATGTCCTTGTCAGTAAATTAAACTGGTTTTATTTCTGCATTAGAAGAAGATCAGTATAAAATTACAAGGTAGTTTTGAGTGACCAAGACATGCTACAGGCTGTAAGTCTCAAAATATTGACATTTATTAACTGTGTTAATTAAGTATAAATATCTTTTCAAATTAACTGTCTATGTATTTTAACACTGTGGAGTATAGAATCACAGCTTCACCATGCTAGGTATTGTTGTTTTGGTTTCTATAGTAAGTAGGTTTTTATGGGATGGAGTTGCCAGTCCCATGTCCCACAGGTTTTGAATTCAGAGTCATCCTCTTTTCCTAGACTAGATGCTGATGAGTAGAACCCGGTCTTAACTGCCTAGCTGGCAGTGGGAAGGAGAAGTGATGGATACCTAACTTTTCAAGAGTATTTGAATGAAAGTGAATGCAACAGTCTTGGTTGAATTTTGAACTCAACATAACAATATATTAACTATAGATATTTATTAAGTCAGGGACAAAGCCATAATGCTAGTGCACCTGGTGCGGATCAAACTCCCAATGACTTGCAAGACTAACCTACTAATTATCATTCTATTGGATTTTTTTTATCTCTAAGCTTGTTAGTTTCAAAATATTTTTACTAATTCACCAATTCAATTCTTGAAACTTTCCTTAATGAATTTTATAACCAAAACAGCTATAACTATTATTTAAGCTCTCAAACTGAACAGCATAGAGTCCAGAGTCCACCTGAATAAATTCTTCTTATTTTTTTCTTACAGTATGGTTCACTCAGGATCCATTCAAAGTAGAGGGTTACATTAGGAGGCCATTTGTGTGTATAGGAGTAAAAGATAATGGTTAACCCTAGTCTTGAACAGGTTAAGATTGGAGTGATCAGGGAAACATTCTATTGGGAGTCAGTTCCACACGGCAGTTGTTTGTGGGAAGAAACTGCTCAAGTGGTACTTACTTTGAGCTGATGGAATACAGAGGAAATGTGGGTGATTTGCTACTATGTAAGTGGCATGGTGTGTTTGACTTGGCAGGACCAGGAAATGTAGTTTGTCTAAGCACTTACCATGGAAGTAGTGCTAAAGCACAAGGAGTTTGCCACATCCCACTTGTGGGAGAGAGGTTGAAGGGTGGAGAGTAAGTCATCACTCACCTAGGCTTGGAGACACTTTTGGACTCTATCAAGGCTGGAGAGTGAGGTCTGGCAGCTCCCACCCAATTATGAAAAAATATTCCACTTTTGGCCTGATCTGGCTCTTGTAAAGGTAGAAGATAGCAGGAGGAGTCAGGTACTTACTGGAGTGGTACAACCATTTTAAGCTTTTGGAATAGGGTGGGCTCTTGTTTAATTAGAAGGTGGGACAGGGTAATACAACAATATTTGTTAGCCAAGGATGAAGAGTTCAATCCTTGGGAGGATTAGCATTAACAATCTCCATTATAGTCATCTGAAAGGTAAAAAGCAGAGTTAACAACTATTTTGCCTTTTCTTTTCAGATTTTGTTTTATGCATGAAATATATATATTTTTTCACTATTTAATGTTAAATTTTGTAGACCTTAATATTATCTTAATATGATAGACCATCTGAGTATTTTTCAAATAAAAGGCTTAACAGGGACAGCCCAAGGTGTGAGTTTATGTATTGAGGATGCCATATTAAAACAGTTATAGAAATTCTGCTTGTGTAGTAACGGACAATAGATATTTTGCTGGACATAGCATGTGACTAGTGAGGAAATTTTAAGGAGAATAGGAACTACAAAGAAATGGTTGATAATTATAGCTGAGATTATTAAGATATATAATGAGAAAGAAGGCTTGGAGACTTTAACACTCCCAGGGTATATCAAGAGCAAGAGAAGCAAAGGAAAGCAAGTAACCTTGACAATTTTGAGTAAATGGATACAGGAACAAGTGATATCAAGACAAAGATGGACAATAAAAGGGCAAGAATTGCTGAGAGCAACAAAAGACAGGAAGTTGTGGAGAATCATCATGAAGGATTGTGGTACACAGAGAGAAAGTAAGAGATCATCTCAGAGTACTGTATTTACCAACCTATTGGATGCACATACACATTGGCCACACCCAGATTTTAGCATGGGATATTTAGGAAAATAAATGCACACATCACAGCCAAAAAAATCAAAATAATAACCTTACCTTTATGTGGCATCTCACTAACCATGAAGAAACACTTACAGTATTTGCACAAATTATATTATTGGTACTTTTTTTTAAATAGAAGTGAGGTAAGGTTTAATTACCAGGTCATTTTTTTGGAAAAGAAGAATTTTAGTACATTTCATCATGCATTTATTGAAAAGTGTTTTAGTTGTTATTCAGGGAGCAAAATCTGCACATAAAGTAAATTCATAATCACAATAAAGAAATAAGTATCAGTGAACACTGGTACATATGGTAATAGGCAAAAAAAACAGAAATATGGTATTTGTTGGTAAATGAAGTCCCATGCCATACATGCAGAAAAGCAAATTCCAGTATCTGTATTTCAACAAAAACACACACAAACCAAGCAGCAATATACAAGTCAAAGCAAATATTTCTGTAAAATCTGGTATTTCTACAAAACAAGCAACAAAATATTGTGCAATCCCATAAATTTATGGGTGAATTTTTCAGGGATATTTTTTATTGATATCATGTTTGTTCACTTCCAGGAGTCCTAATTTCATAGATATCCTTTATGCATACACTGATTCCTGGTGAACCCCACATTTTTTGTGGTCTTCATGTCCTTTTCATACATGATACTGCTGCAGGGTAATATTTTTGAAAAAATCTGCATCTAATGGGCCAGAAAATATAGTAATTATATTTTTACTTTTAGGGATTTACAAGCTTATGTAAACAAAAATAAATCAATAATATTTGTTCATTAAAAGTATCTATTAGAGAAGACATTTCCAAACATCATTCAATAATTTATTTGAAATTTAACCTTTTTATTGTTTTTTATGAAAAACTACAAAGATGACATCATCATTATCATTATTATTATCATCATTATTATTATTATTTTTATTCTTACTATCTAGCTTGCTCAGATTTGCTTGACTCCATGATGCCATACTTCCCAGTCATCCATGGAACTTTGTCACAACATGCTGTTTGCTGAATTGTAAAATGCATCTTGGTATTGATAAAGTCACAAAGTCATAACAATTTTAGGAGTTGCAAATCCAACTATGTATTTCAATAGATAATAATCCATTTTGTAATAACAGTCATCTCTAAATTTCAGAAAATGATTCAGAAATTTCTTTACACTGGACAGTTGCTAATGTGATGTCACCTCCTACCTTCACTTCAGTTAAAAACCAAGGTGCATAAATGGTCAACAGATGAGTGGTTGGGAGTTATACTGGATTAGGAGAGCTTGATTTGAAGAGTCAAATGGAAGTTGAATGAGTGACAGGAGTTATGGTTCAATGACTAGAAGTTTTTCTTTCTTGAATTAGATATAAATATATTCATGGAAAGCAAGTGGTGTCCAGTCTATTCCAAGAACAGTTCAATTATACAGCAATTTAAAGAGACAAGTGTCCTCATCTATGTTTTTTTATCATTACAATGTTTCAGCTATTGTATCATCCAACTTGATTAATCTGCCATAGTTGATAATTAATTCATTCATCATAAATCATCTATTAGAATTATTGAATCAGTCTGATATCGAAATTCAAATTGATTAATTAAAAAATAGGTTTTTATAACTGATCACCTTTTAAGATTATGTTTTTTTTAGTAATTTCATCCCAAGCAAGGTGACAAAGCTACTAGGATGCAAGGGATTACTGGGAGTGAAAGAGAATGAGGAGACTGTAGTGAGGAGAAGTAAGGAAAAAGGACAATAAAAGAACAGGATTTAGGAAGACAGAAGATGGTGATTAGCATTGCATTCAAATTTTAAAGCTTGTAGGTGGCAGGGAAGCAAGAAATTGAAGAGTGAAAGAAGTGCAAGAAAAGAAAACTATTAGAATAGAACATACAGTTGCATCTTGGTAGTTCAGCAGTAAAATGATGAGACCTAGTTGCCAATCTAGTAGCATGCTTAAAGGAGGAAAGCTCATTAGAACAATTGCCATGAAAATATTTGAAGAAAAAACAGAGGGAAGCCATGTCACATCAGTGTGAAGTCAAGATGCCTGGTCAGGATTGATTACATTAAGGACCTTTCTTAAAATTTTGTCAAGAATCTCGAGATATATAGTAGGATAGTGGGATGCTTTGATTCTCAAAGCTGATTATCAGAGTCTGTAGTAGTATGCTTTGGTTTTGAGGGAGCTATTCTGGTGTTGATCTTTGAATTGTCACTACTGGGGCCTTGTTCCTCAGGAGAATCCAATAGCATTGTGTCGTCATTACTATCAAGAGGGAAAGATATTGCTTCAGGGGAGAGCTGCTCCTCCCTTTGGTTTGATAACTCACTGGCAGCTCACACAACCACTCCCAAAAAGGAAGGGACAGGAAGAGATGATGATGATGAGGTAGTATCCGAACCAGCAAATGCCAGCAGTGATCACCTGCAGTGACCAGCAATGACCAGCAGTGATCATTTTCAACAACCAGTGATCATCTGCAATGACCAGCAATAATCTGCAGTGTCCAGTGACCACCAGCGATTATCAGAGACCAACTGGCTCCTGCCGACCATGTCTTCTACCAATCCACTCAGCAATTCAGGTTTCATACCCAGCTGATCATCATTTCGCAGATCACCAGTGGTTTCAACCGTCTACCCTGGGATACAACTACCAGCTGGTACCCACTCAATACACCAATTGTTTATCAACCTTTGAGTTGCTTCGATCATCATCAACTGTCGATGGATCTGAAACCAACAGTCAACTACCAGCATGATCACCTAAGGCATTTGAAATATCTGGATACTTTGATTGTATTTCCTCTTTTTTTCACCAATAATAAATTTAAATATAATTTATCTAAACTCTTTGTTCACATCATCCTTACTTTGGCCTGTGTTACTTCTCCAATTTTAATGTTTGCAAGGTTTGTCTAACATTGACTTTTGGACACTGCAACAATACATGTATTCTGGACAGATTCACTAATGGGCAAGATGGTTAATACCACAATCATATTTTAATAAAGCATAGTGTCTGCAGCTACAAGCAATCAGAGTTAGTCATGCAATGGATTGCTACATATAAGCACAGTAGATTTTGTTGCATTATGCAGTTACAGTTGTCCAACATGGCACAACATTAACATGATACATAACACCGATTCATTTTTAACAATAAAATATTTGCTTTTTTCTTTAAACAATGGACAAATAAATCCATCATTAAATAAAGCAAAATGTGCAGCTTATTTCATATTTTTATTAATAGAATGCAAAAAATTAAATATTTCAAAAATAAAGATTTTGATTTGTTAGATCAAGAGCTATTAAAAATGCCAACATCGCTTACCTCCCTTTATACATTACTTGCATTTACTCCCATATTATGATGTAAATTCTACTTATAAGGTAGAAAATGTTTTTATGTAAATAACAAAGCAATATAAGTATAAAGGCCATCAACAAAATTATCATGTAATTCATATTGATCACAGGAGACCAGAATGAACAATAAAACAGTATTTTTAAAATAAATATTGCACAAAAACAAGCATTATTGCCTTGTTGTCAATATCAGTAGAGACATCA
Organism: Acanthosepion esculentum; assembly: GCA_964036315.1. NCBI lineage: Eukaryota > Metazoa > Mollusca > Cephalopoda > Sepiida > Sepiidae > Acanthosepion > Acanthosepion esculentum. The sequence continues at coordinate 90,939,364 of OZ038490.1, read as the reverse complement.
ACTTGGATTGTATACCATGGTGACTCACTAATCCTCTAACAATTGTGTATTAATGTCCTCCTCTATTTCATCAATTTGTCTAGTTATGGTGCTAACCAAAAGAGGAATATCTGTTGCCTTTTTGACTGCAGCCTCTCCTAAAATATCCTTAATAGCATGCAAGATCAACTCTTCACCAATAATGAAGGGTTTCTTAGTCTTGGCAATAGAGTTAGCTCCTAAGAATGATGCTCTCAGTGCAGACACATTTGATAATGTGGTGGCCTTCAATAATTACTTCTGTCCTTTGTGTTCATGTTCTTTTTCTTTCAAAATACTCCAATGGCTTGTCTTTTGATGCAGGATGCTTGATCTGTATATGGCGAGGTAGTTTTGAAGGCTTCATGGCCTCGTTGGATAGGCAGTCACCAATTGTTTATCAACCTTATATTAAACAGAGTGGGCTTGAGGCATGTGAATCAGCTGTTGTGATGAACCTGTAATTTCAGTAGAATGATGGGTATTTTCTTTTAAATGCAGCTTTCTTGTTTTTAGCAGTCTTCTGCCATCTCATCATTTGATCTTTTCCTGTTTTCAAAGAAGCTCTCCAGGAAGGTATATTTTCTACTCATTTTCACTAGTGTTGGCCTGTGGACTTCTGTGCATGGAAAAAACTACAACTGGAACATGTGCAGAAAAGAGGCACAGATGTCATTTTAAAATAAAACATCTGTGATAGTCAATAAAATGGAAAAAAAATTATTCTTTCTGTGTAGCCCAGTACCAAGTGGTCCATAGCCTGGTAGTTGGGGACTGCTGATTTAAATCCAGAAAATATTTACGGAGGGTGGGGGGAACTTTTGGCGATAATAATGATTTGTTGATACAAGTCCTACTATTTAATCTATATCTGAGGAGGAAGATGGGGATCCATACTTTTCCCATACCTTTACCTTGCATGTAAGTAAATATAACGAACCTGACTGGAATTGGAACTTCGATTTTCAATTCTGAACCATTATCCATTACACCATCTGAACATCCAAGCTTACAACATCTGGTATTCCCAAGTGGTCACCTATCTAGGTATTGACCAGGCACAATGTTGTTTAAATTTCAGTGATCAGACAAGAGCCAATGTTTCACCATGAAAGAAGAATAAGAAATTATATACAAATATATAAACACTTATCACTAATTTGTCCCACACAGAGAAATTATAACATATGAATGAAACAAGCAGAGTGGAAAGGCAAAAAGTGTATTTCCTGAAGGAAAAAATGGTTTGGCCAGTGATATGTTCTTCTGATCTCCCTTGGGGCTTGAGATGATGCCTTAGTGGTCTATCATTCATAACTGGTGTGGTCAGAGATGTCTTGCCTCTACACATGTTAAATAGCAACTCTGGTTTTGTCATTCCACAAACTGATGTCATTTACTGGCTGTCAAATGACCCCTGTGACTTTATCTTAACCAAATGGAGATAATTTCCCTTTGCATGCCTACAGTATCATATGCCTTATAGTTTGGTTAAAGTTTGTTGACTGTTAGATTATTTTTAATAATCTGCTTTCATTATGAACTTTTTAATGTACGTATCGTTTGAATTGAAACAAAAAATATTTCGCTTTTTTGTTGCTATTTGATGGTTTTTGTTGTATGGATAAAATAACTATATTTTTTAAGTTGTAATATGGCTATATGTTTTTAAATTTAAAATGGGAATTTTTTTATTTTTCCAGATTGCAAATGATAAAACTGCTTATTAATTTTACAGTATATAATTCCACTTGTTAATATCATATATCATTGTCTATTTTATACACACACTTGCAGTCCACTATCTGATGAATATGGCAGATGAGTAAAAACTTTGCATTTAAGCTGCCATTTAGTGTTATCCAGGTGGGATATTATACTCTTTTTCTGAGTTATTTCTGGAAATTTGGTTTGTTATTTTTTTATATGTCATATATCTTCAGGAAGTAGGCTATCATGGCTCTCCATAGCCATCATGGCTCTCCAAACTCCTTTTCTTTATTATCTGTGAATTGTTATGACTTCTTGGGAAAGATAATGGAGTGGTTTCCTCTTGCCTTCTTCACGGTTTGAAATTTAAAGTAGTCATTCTCCTATTGGCTGATACCCTTATATTTAGCTCATAGTAAGGAAAGATGGATTCATGCCTTTTCCAAGAGCATTTGTGCAAAAGTGAATGCATCATACTAGGCCAGAATTTGAACCTAGTTTGCCAATCCCACAACCCATTATGCTTCCTGCACAATTTACTGACAATAAAAATGAAACATTAACGAAGTAGTATGTAGTATGATTTAATTAAATCTCAAAGTCAAGATTTTCATGAAGTTTCTATAAAATATTCTTTTCTAATTATGATCTTGCTATTATTTGAAGAAGGGTAAAGAATATGAACACAAATTAAATTTATAATAGGAATGAGAGTTTGTGATGGATATTAAGTACAATTTTCTGAATGTCATTTTTGTTAGAAATATCTGTTAAAAAGGCTAAGAAACAAAGAAAATGGAAGTTAAGCATAAAAATGTAATGAAGAAAGTGAAAACTTATTGCTCATTATAAAAACTAGCTGCATCCACTGAAATTATATTTTAGTTTAGAAATAGATTTTTAAATCAATCCAACTAAAAATTCTGGCATTATTATGTCAAATTCATTCTAAAGATAAAATTTAAGAGAAGATATATTGATATAATTTTAAATTTGCTTTACTACAAGGTAAGGTATTTAGAAGATCAACTCTGTCATTGTATTATTAATATCCGAAATATTTTAATTAATTTTACATTCTTATTTCTCTTTTCTGTATTTGAAAAGAGCAAATTTCTACCTTGTAAAAATATAGACTAATATTTAATGAAAAAGAAATACTCATATAAATCTGATATATTTCTCAATCATCTTCACAAATTTCTCATTCAATTTCTTTATCAACATTTTTTTCTTTAAAGTCAGTTTTATGATTTTTACATTATATAATCATATTAAATTTTACAAATCACATTTATGAGAAATTAAAATAAAACTGATAAATAAAATAATAATAATGAATAATAAAACAGAAAAACGAAATACATTTTCACATGATGCTAAGAGTAAAGGCGCCAGAAATATAATTATCCCACTTTGTTTTGAAAAATGTTGTTAGGTGGCTTGGCTGAAGCTTATAAAAATTTAAACATTTCCTGTTTCACTCTGTTTCTCCTCTTTGCTCCAAGATGTGAACCACATAGTTATTACATTCCAACTGGGGAATTTGAGTGTGACCATATTAACGATACTTTTACTGACTTACCCTAACTTCTGGACTAAGAAAAAGAATGTAAGCATCTCATAACCATATTTAAATCTCCCAGTGATAAAGTAAGTAGAAACTTTCTTTTTGGTTGTTTCAACTCTGTGCAAGGCTGACTCGAGCTCAACCATGAATATGATACTTGTACTTACCTACTCTAACTTCTGGAGCAGAAAGAGAATAGACATACCCAAGAGACATTGAGGACTTTGCTTCACTACAGTCACCATAAAAGGAATAAACATTTGTTGTTTAAACACAAATTATTTTATGCTTCTATCTTCTTTGTTTACATATTGAGCATGCACATACAGCTAAAATACACAAAAAACTTCCATACATTTTTATATAAATGAAATGACTTTTGTTGGATTGTAAATTACTTATTCCTTTAGTTTAGTGGAGCAAATGATCTCACCAAATTATCACATTTAAGTTTTCTACATTAACCATTCAGTTATACATGCAAGTAGGTTTGTTGATTAAAAGAAATGAAGGTTCCATTTTAAGTGAAGATTACAAACAGACTATATGAAATAAAAAATGATTTCAAAGCAAAACAATGAATTTTTCCATAACATTTGCTTTAGAAGATAATTTAAACAATGGAGAGTAAAGTTTAATTTGGCATTACAAAACTAAGGGCCTAAAAGTTTATATTCATTATCTACAAGCAGGATACAGATTAAGGCCAGCTGATATCATAAGCAGGCCCACAAAATGTCTCCTTCCTTGGCACTCCCCTGATAATAAATAGAGCTATAGTTATTGCTTTTTTGTAACATAATATATTAATTCAGTTAAAATTACCTCTTTATGTTGTAAATATAAATTAATTAATAAGAAATTCAGGAAACTTGCTTATTATTTCATACCATCCACATCATACCAGATATTTTAATGTATGGTATGATGTGGATTTTATTGGTATTTCAAAAGCCTAAGAAAGGCCGGAGAATGACCTTAGACAATTTCAAGCATTTGTGAATGTTCTTGAACACATAAAATAATGCCATTTTCTACTAGAAAACCTGTCCTTTAAAACAATAAAAAAAAGCGCATGATTTTCTTAGTTTAAGATCTCTACAAATAGATAAATAGAGTTACAAAACAGAATAAGTATTTTTCATCATTTTTAAATATGTTTATACACTTGCCCATTAGGTTTAATCCTAAACATGATCTGGCTACAAGGAATAATACCTTTATAAGTAAAAATCTGTAGTGTCTCCTCTTTTGATGGCTTAAGTATGTTCTTATTTTATTTAAGATTTAGCCTACCTTTGTTTCTAGGTCAACCATATTACAATCCTCACTTTCAAAGCAGCTTACAATGGGGTAGACATATACAAGGTAGAAATAATAGAAACTTTAATTGCGAGGCAAGTACAATTCAATGCTACTAAAAATATCATCTTCTCCACTCTATCAAATGATCTTGGCCAAATATGAATTTAAATGATGACAAGCTGTTCCTCTATCTTGCTCTTCCAGTTCATTAATCTCCAAATCTATTCAACTTTTTGAGTGTTTGATAAAATTACATTGGTGACTTGCTATGAAATGATGAAAAACTGATGCATTTAAATTTGATTGTTGGTGGCATAATCCGGCCAACAATCTGAATAGATAGTTGGTCCTTCAGCAACATACTCTGTAATAAGATTAAAAACAATGCATGTACAATTACAGGTAGCACATAACAAACATTATGGACAAATATTGATGGTTGTATCAGATAATGAATAGTGGTAATCTACAGAGATGTACAAGTTCTATTGTATTTGATTCTGAATCCATTTATCTTTTCTAAACACAGTATGTGCCAATGAAACAAACTGATACCTTTTTTAATCATTTCACCCCAAGCAAGGTGAGAAAGCCACTAAGATGTAAGCAGTTACTGAGATTGATAAAAACTGAGAAGACATTATTAAATAGCAAGGACAATGAAAGAAGAGGATTTCAAAAAGATATAAGATGATGACTGGTGTTGCATTTAAATTTTTGAAGATTGTAGTTGACAGGAAAGCAAGAAGCTAGAACAAAATTCAACAGGTGATAAGTGTGAGAGAAGAAGCTATTAGAATAGAACTTACAGTCTAGCAATTTCTACAGTAAAATTATGAAACCTAGCTGACAATCTAATATTGCACTTAAATTTGTAAAGCTGAGGTACCAAAGAAGAAAGTTCATCAGAACAATTACTATGAAAATATTTATACAAAAATTACCGAGAGGCTGTATTACAGTGGTGGGAAAGTGATTGAAGCTGAGATGACAAGTCAAGAGCAATAACATTGCAGATTCTTCTTTGGATTTTGTTAAGAATCTAGACATATATACAGCACAAGCAGCAGACCAGATGTGGCCACAATATTCAATGCACAGATGAATGGTAGATATATAAATGTGTAAGATAGATACTGGCAAGAAAAATTGTCTAACAATACAGTCAACCAAATTTCCTAACAGCAGACTTAGACTCGGAATGGAATTTGGTATCTTCTAGTTAGTATATTTCTTTACCAGACTTCAAAATGTTTTGTGGTTAGTCAATTACTTATATTTATTTAAAAACAGTCTCATTAAATTGAAATTGTAATACGCTTTTATTTCCCGAATTTTCTATTTTGTAACATTTTCATTGATGTAGAGCTTAATAATTGACCAGAATACCATCATTACCAATAAAATGAAAAATGTTCCAATGTATAATTATATAAAAAAATTGTAATTTTTTTCATTCTATTGACTATATTTTTTTGATTCTACTGACTATATATAATTTCAAAATAAAAAATTCTCTTTAACTCTCCTTTAGTACCTGAGGTGTTTGGACAGCACACAAAATTTGTTTCCTTAATATTTAGCAAGTGGCAAGTCAAATTATCCTGATTAGAGAAGTAGCTTTCTGAATACTTTTGTCAAGTACCTTCATGGAGTTTCTAATTTTAGTCATAATAATTACAAGCATATAACCATAAGGGCTGTCTGTAATAATTGTGGTAAAAGCATATGCAAATTGTTCATTGCTTGGAATGTGAAAAAATAAACAGTTTAAGATTTGTAAAAACTCACAATTCTTTGGATCTAGTCACTGGATCTAACCAACATCTTTATCCACTGGGCCATGTGTCCTTGAGTTCAATACCGGACCACAACAGTGGTGAACCAAAACTTGGAGAGTTGAGTTAAAAAGGAAATAATTGAGACATCTGGAAGAGGCATGGTACGTGGAACTAGAACAATCTACCTTGGTGGATGAAATAAAGGGTTCGGTTTGAAATTCCAATCACCTGAAGAAGGCCGGAGTGTACAATGACCAAAATGTTGTAAATATGGCAATGATGATGAAAATAACTGTCTGAATAATATAAATAATGCAAGTTATTATAAATTGTTTTAAAAAATCAGTTGAAAAACAGAAAATTTTACTTTTCAAAATAAAACCTTTTGTTTTTTTTCATTTCTATTTATCCTATAAAAACCCAGAAAGAACACTTGGGATAACATATAACATGAAAATTAAGAACTTAATGATATATTTGTAATATTTTAAATGGGGGTTTATGAAAATCCCATTTAAAATATTATAAATCTATCGATAGTTTCCTCTTTGGTACCTAGACTTTATGAATTTACGTTCAGTACCAGATTTGCAGCAAGGACTCATCATTCTAAAAAGTTGAAATGGCTAGATATAACCATAAGTTCTATACTGACAGTTTCTTCTCTACACTTCTCACTTGTGGAACTCTCTTCTGGCTTCTTGCTTTCCAGTCAACTTTGATTTTCAAAAATTTAAATACAATGTCAATCGTCATATTCTGTCTTCTTAATTTACGTTCTTTTATTATTGTCTCTCCTTAATAGCATTTTTTTTCATATTCTCTAACACTCAGTAACCCCTTGCATTTTAGTGGCTTTATTGCCTTGCTTCAGGTGAAATGATAAAAAAAAGAAAACTCCATGGTACTAATACTGTAACAATGCTCCACCGTACTAACAAATGGTTAATATCAGAATGTATACAGCAATCCTTAATTTCCATTAAGGTTTTGGGAATACATTACAAATATCTATTAAAACTGTAATTTAAAAATATTTGATTCATATCTATCTGGCTAAAAGAATACATATTTTCTGTACATGTAATATGGTTTGTAAACTATCAGAATACATTTTTATGAATGTGACTCTTGTTTAAAAATATTGTCTTCAATGTCATCTGTTTTAAAAATAGAGTTAAAAAACATCTAAGCATTTTGTTTATCATCTAATCATATTCCTTACAAATTCAAATCCAGTCCCTATCGTCTCACCTCCACTAAACAGCTCTTAAATGACCTTGTTGGGGGTGTTCTGGTGAAGTATTGGCTTTATTTGAATGTAATTTTTTATATATGTATTTTTGGGGAATTAGAAGGGCATCATCAGCCCACAGCAGGATTATAATATTACAAACAAAATCATATATGGAATACAACAAAATAAGCATAGACAAAAATGATAAAATGCTTTAGTATACATTTCAAAGAAATGATTGTATATTTTAAAGAACATATATGTATACAGAAATAAATAAGTTTTACTTATCTGTTGGTAATATGTTTTATCAGAGAACTGTCCAGGATGCTTGTCTCCTTTGGTTGTCAAAAAATGAAGAGAAGGAAAGTTTTTGATTTTTGTTTCATTTAGTGATAAAATGTTTGTTCTGATGAATCATGGGAGTATTCTATATGTATTTAACTATTCTTTTTTATAATCTAACTTTTTATTGCTTAACATTTAATTTTTCTTTTATTATCAATTATTTTTGTTCCAGGCTATTACATAGTCTAATAATAGAGTTGGGGGTTATTTAGTAATTTATTTGTTGCTATCACTACAACCTCAAGTCATATCCATAAGCATAACAGAAGACAAAAAACAGAGTTTTTTTATTTTTACTAATGAGAACACACTTGACTTATTCATTTTCAGAGCCTAGCTGAGTTCATCAGATCATATAAAAAAGTAAGATACAATCCAATAAAGTTAGTAGAGAAAATGTCTCTCAAAATACATATATTACAGGGAGATCAAGTTATCAATCCTACTGTTTGGCCAGTCTATTTCTTTTGATTCTGGCAACTGTAAGTTGTAAAATTACAATTATCACTAGTGGCAATTAGTTGCTCTACTCCCTTCACACTACTTATCTTCTATGAAAGATTTCACACACAGATATATATGCATCAGACTTTCAATGAAGGCCATAATTTTAAAAAGGTCTTTTATTTGGATGGAACTTAAAGCTCATGTAACACTCATTTTATTGTAATATAAAGACATTTTATTTCAGAAGTATACCAAAACCATACCTGATTTTGTATACTTGTAATATAAAATTGGTTTTGTTGCATTTGAAATGCCTGGATTTCCTTATTTATTACATTTATGTCATTTCTTTTCAGAAAGGATATTCTCTTTACTGCTGAAATGCTTGGAAAATGCTGAATGCAAATTATTATTGTGGGTGGTATATTGGCACGTAAAAAGATATCGAATAAGGGAAGACAACAACAAACAAAATGAAGACTTGAGTAAAAATAAATATTGCTCAGTTTATTTTTGTTAAAGAAAAATACATAAACAAAAATGATGTTAGTGTTAACTAGGCAAGCTCATGCAGAGGGTAAGAAATAGCGTTGTCCTGAGAATGACAGTTTTGTGGTCACAAGAGAGTGGATGTCCTGAGAAGGACAGTTTTGTGATCACTAGAGAACGTTGTACTGAAAAGGACAGTTTTGTGATCACTAGATAACATTGTCCTGAAAAGGACAGTTTTGAGTTTTGTAGTTGCTAGAGAGCATTGTCCTGAAAAGAACAGTTTATTGCATATTGTTGGCTGAAGATGGCTGTAATGGCAGGAGCTGGAGACCTACTGGAGGTGGCTGGAGTGGCAGGAGCTGGAGATGGCTGGAGTGATGGCTGATGGAAAGCTGGAGATGATGATGGCTGGCTAGCTGGAGCTGCTGACCAGAAGCTGTGGGCAGGCAGTCAACTGCTGCTGGAACAGATACTACACTTTGATCCTAGTCAACCGGGCCATGGAACACAGCTATTTATCCATGACACCACACTAAGACGGGATGTGACACAAGGTCAGTTATTTACATGAGGAACCCGAGCACATACACTTGGGTCATTGGTCAAAATTTACCCAGCCACTGCTTACGTGGGATTGGGCACAAATCTTGTCTGAGCTGGTCATATCTGCAGAACAGATACTACATTTTGATCATAGTCATCTGTGCCATGGAACACAGCTATTTACCCATGTATCATATTACAATATGATCACAGTCTTTGGGTTGCAAATCACAAGTATTAATGCATGCCTCTCCACAAGTACAGAATGTGACACAAGGTCAGTGGTTTAATGAGGGATACCCAAGAGCATACACTCAGGCCATTGGCAATTTTTACCTAGCCTCTGCTTGTGTGGGATTGGGCAGAAAGCTTGTCATAGCTGGTCATGGCCACAAAACAGATACTACAATATGATCATAATCTCTGGAACATGGAGCACAGGTCATGCCTTCCCACCGAGAAATTATGTGACACAAAGTCAATTGTTTAACATGGGGTAGCCAAGTGCATACATTTGGGTCATTGGCCAGTTTTTACCTAACCTCTGCTTGCTCGAGATTGGGTAAAAAGCTTGTCTTAGCTGGTCATAGATGCAGAACAGATACTATAATTTGATCATTGTCTCTGGGGCCTTTGGATTGCTTTTGAGGCCTCTTTATATCCTGAACCAGTCTTACAACACCACTGGTTAAGCTTTTACTTCTAGTTGTTTTTAAAAAATATGTGAGTGCTGACAGGATATGACATGACCTTTCTCCAGACATTATCTCTGCTATAAATATCTGATTTATATATCTTGTTAAAAAGATTTTTTTTCTCTGTAGCCTAAAATTTGTATGAATAAATTTTTATAAATGTAACCATTATTAAAAAAATATTATTTATATTTTGGTGGCTACTCACTTTCACCAGCTCTTCACTATATTCAAAAATGAAATTGTAATGTTTATGAAAATATCTTTATATGTTTTAATACAAAAATATTTTTGAATTCAGCAGTTTTCATATTTGATGTTGGTTTTCTATCTGTTCAAAAACTGAAATTTGAATTATCAAAAAGTATTGTCCTTTTAAGGGGGTACTTGGAAAGAGAAAGGAAATATCTTGATCTTCTCCACTCTCCAAAGTTCACTATAGGCATTAATATATCTATGATATACTAATGCCTTAATAAGACAGAAGAATGGACTAGAATAACATAAAGAAATAAATTCCCAAAAATGAGTGATGCATGAAAAAAATTTCTTATACAACATTGAAGTATATAAATATAAATTAAACAAAGATGCAATGTATATATATATATATATATATATATATATATATATATATACTTTTCTTTACAACTGGAATTAAGATACCTTTAGTTAATGACCATTTTCACATACAAATTTTAATTTTATAATTTGCAAAATCTCACTACAAATTGATAAAAAATTAAAAATGATAGGTGAAAATGGTCATTAACTCAAGGTATCTAAATTCTCATTGTAAAGAAAATTTTGCTCTGTTTAATGAAAATAAATATTGACCGCTCTTTTGTGAGTCAGTTTTAACATATTTCAAATTCTGTTTTGTTAATAGGACCTGCCTGGATTATACCAATGGATTACTATGTGTGTGTATATATATATATATATATATATATATATATATATATATATATATATATATATATATATATATATATATATCACAAATTGTCCCACATAGAGAAATTAAAACACAAATATAAAAAAAACAAACAATATGTGAAGGGTACAAATAAAAATGAAGTCTTACTTGTAATGACCTTAAGTGGGACATGGTACAGTTTTTCGATATGTTTTAAATTCCTATTTAGGATATATAGAGATTGTACTGTCTGCCAAACCACAACTGAATCTTACATCAATCCCCATCATGAACTAAGCTACAACTGAATCATCCTCACTAATTGGCTACTACATGACCCACAAGGTCTCCTTAAAATGTCAGTAAATCAGACGTTATAAAAAACACACGCACCGTGCCCGGCCATCAGTTATAAGCTGGACAGCTGTGAGAAGGATGGAAGTGTAAAAGAGATCTCGTTCGGTGCTGTTTGCTTTACGACTTCAAAGTGGGCTCATCAGCAGTTGCATCAAGTCGCTGCATATGTCAAGCGTTTGGGGATAGTGCTGTGAATGAACGTACTGCAAGGCGTTGGTTTCGAAAATTCAAGTTGGGAGATTTGTCTCTCTATGATGAGCCTCGCAGTGAATGACAACAGGTCTTGAATGACGGAGTCCTGAAGGCGGCCATTGAAGAGGCCAGTAGTCTAACGTGTGGTGAACTTGCAAGACAGTTCAAGATTTCCGATGAAACAGTTAGACTTCACCTGCACCGCCTAGGTAAGACGTACAAACTGAGCAAGTGGGTTCCGCTGTTGGAGGTTCACAAGGGGCAACGAGTGGCAGCCTGCATATCGCTGCTTTCTCACCACCGTACCGCATCCTTATTCAATAGAGTGCTTACCAGTGATGAAAAGTGGGTTCTGTACAAAACTCCCAAGCATTTTAGACATTGGTTGTCTCCTCAGGATTCTGTCCCTCACACCGCAAGAACGCCTATGCACACATGCAAGATTATGCTTTTTGTCTGGTGGACAGGTTGTCAAGTGGTTCATTATGAACTGCTACCAATGGGCCAAACGGTCACTGGAGACCTATACTCGCAGCAATTGAAACGTGTGCAACAGGCATTGCGCCAGAAGGAGCCAGCACTGGTGAATCGCAAAGGTGTGCTTTTCCTCCATGACAACGCCAGGCCGCATGTCACGCGAGTGGTCAGGGATACCATACAGCAACTTGGGTGGGAGACTTTGTGCCATCCACCTTATTCACCTGACCTTGCACCATCCGGTTACCACCTCTTCCACTCCCTGGATAATCATCTTCATGTGAAATCCTTCACCAATGAAGCAGACTTGCGCAAAGCCCTCACAGACTTCTTTGCGTCAAAACCCCCCGAGTTCTACTGCAAGGGCATTGAACAGCTGGAGACATGTTGGCAGAAGGTGCTGGATGCCGATGGCGATTACTTCGAAGACTAAATATAAGTTACACATACTGTGAAGCATTTTCTTTTTTTCCTTTAAAAAACGGACAGAACTTTTTTGGTTACCTTGTAGATTAAGACATCTTAAACATTTAACAAAAGAAAAATGACTTTGGTTAACTCTGTCTGTCCCAAAGCTGGCTTGGCAGATTTACCTGACTGTCAAGATATGGTGGAAGAAATGGTTAAATCACACTTTCTACAATTTCCATAAAGTTTGCCCACTTTGGACTGTATTTGGCAGCTTGCTTGGCATTCAGTCATTACTGAGCTATAGATGTGTAGAGCTTACATTTGGTTTAACTATTTATAGTTAAAATGCTACTTGGTATTTGATATAAAAAATAATCAATATATTGCTCATCTTATGTGAAATCTATTTCTATGTATACACTGGCAAATATGTGTGACAGGCTGTGTGTGTTTTATTGGTATGAAGCCCTTGTAGTTGTATGCTTCATTGGGCATTCATCACTGATATTGGTAAAGACAGGTGACAGATGGTATATACAAACTGTGAGCTATGACAGTTGAAAGATACATTGCTATTATACATCAACAACAAAAATGCTAAGATTTAATAGGTGATGAAATTTACATTAACAAGAGATTTAACTTATTAAAATGGTTGTGAGCATAATGTTCAGTTTGTTTATAATGTATTTGAATGCTTGTTTGTGAGAATATTAATGGTAAAATTAGTCATTTTCACATAGGAAACATTCTGTATTTATTGACCAAAGAGTTAATGTTACTATTAAAATTTATAAAATCTTTTTCTTAAAATAGTTTTTCAGGAAATTAAACAATTCAAGTTCAGTGTTATTGCTCTTTCTAGTATCAATGAGAGTTTTCTTATAAACTTTTGTTTTTGGTAATGTGGAAGGTAAAATCATCAATGATAATAGGATTTTATCATGTAATTTGTTCATATAGTTATGAAGTTGGAAATCAGCAACCATTTGTTAATGTATAGTGCTGAGTTGATGAACAGCTCTTGAGATAAATGCTCTGCTGATTCAAAGAACTTATTGGATTCAAAGTGTTGGTGTATTTCAATAAAAGTATCATGATGTGAATAACTTTGGTAACATTTCAGTAGAGCTACCTATTTGTGTGACTGTTCATAAGAGCATGAAAAGACACCAGAGAAAAAAATTGAGTCTTCAGCAGATCATTTTGATTGGTTAAAACAACACATATTAGAATATTTGCTGCCAAATTTGAGTAGTTAATTATAAGTGCTTTCTGGATGTTTATTGTTGAACAAATGTGAAAGTTGTTATTTTTTGATGACTATTCTATGGCCATTAGTAAGCAACATGAATAAGTAAGACCTGAACTTGCATTCCTTTTCCTTGGGAACCTTGTTTTAATGTGGCAGCTGCTTTACTGATTAGGACATGGAGACCCACCAGCTGCAGTTGTTCAAATCTAAACATATAACTACTCTTTATAAATATGCAAAATACTCACATTAAAATGTATCCACTATATTGAGTGATACTATTCCTAGCACTGCTATTCCTGGCTAGAAGGAAAGAATAAAAATGAAGGAAATCTTCAAAAATAGCAAATTGTTCTTTTATCGTGATTGGATTATTCCTTTTAAAAACTAACTTAAAGTGAATATCAGATGTGATAGGGTAAGATTAACTTGAGAAAATTTGTAATCTGTTTGAAAGGTGGTTGTCTCAGGGTTTTTTAAGAAACTATATTTCCAAGGGGAAAATTATCTTTGGAACTCACTCCTTAAACAAGTGGAGAAGAAAGAGTCCAAGATACACTTTACCCTGTTTCTTTTAATTGCATATAGGAATATTTTAGTTTTTTTCTTTAATCAAACCGATAATTTTCATTATGAGAAATAAAAGTAATTTGAAATTGGCTTGCTGCAGACAATTGTTTAAAGACTATTAGTTTTGAGTTGAGCTTGATTTTCAGTAGGTACTTTACATTTGTAGCCTTATTCAAGACTAAGCTAAGCTGAAGAATGAATTATCTAAATGTTTATGGTGACAGTATGTTTGAAAGAGACCAATTAAGGCATGGTAGTGTACAACTAGTCCATACCTAAATTGGCATATAGTTGAATGGTTAGAACATTAGTGTTCTAGCCAGGGCTAGTGCATGTTACCCCCAAACTCTCCAACTGGAGGTGGTGGAAGTCTGATTTCTTTTATTTTCTACCTACATTTTCATTATTTATACTATTTACATTGTTTGGACTGTTGTCCTCATCTTTGCTGCTCTGTTTACAATGTTTTGGCTGTTGTACACTCAGGCCTTCTTCAGGTGATTGGAATTTTGAATCAAACCCTTTATTTCATCCACTGAGGTAGATTGTTCTAGCTTCATGCTCTATGTCTCTTCCAGATAGTTTCAGTTTCATTTATTTCCGTTTAACTCAACTCTCCAAGATTTGTTCACCTCTGTTGTGAGCCAAAGAGTTGTGAGTTCAATACCTGGTTACACCAGAGTTGAACTTGGAGAGTTGAATTTAAGCGAAATGACTGAAATTGAGTTATCCAGAAGAGGCATGGCACGTGGAACTAGAACAATCTACCCCAGTGGATGAAATAAAGGGTTCAGTTTGAAATTCCGATCATTTGAAGAAGGCAGGAGTGTACAAACATTGTGAATATGGCAACAAAGATGAGGACAACAGTCCCAAAAATACCTCATCTCAGAAATATAGACAGTTACATTTATATACATTACAAATTAAACTAAGCATATTGGCTATTAAAGGATGAAAATTTTCACAGATTTTGACAGTTTCTTTTTTATTTTGCTCATGCTAAGTCTCAAAAAAACACTGTATAAAATTCACTACTTTATATTCATAATGTTGAATGCATTAAAATCATTTAACTTTTTAACAAGAGAAAAAATTGGTGTAAAACATTGTTGACTTATTTAAGCTGGAATGATCTATTATGACATGTCTCTAATTTGTATTTAGATACATTGTATTTATTTTTAATATTTCTAGTTGAATTGTCCACCTATATTGCATATGATCCATTATTGTACAAAATTAGGTTACAATAAAATTTGTATTTTATATGATTACTACCATATGAAAATTGAGATGTACTAGAGTGGGGGGGTTGTTGCATCACAGACGGTGGTACAAGACCCTTGCACTGGCCCTGGTTCCAGCCATGAGAACTGTGTTCAACTCTCATCATGGTCAGAATGTTATGATTTATCTCATCATGGTTGATTTGTCATTTGATGTTATCACCCTTGGGAGATGACTCAGAATTGTAGCACTGTTGGAAAGTGTCTGAAAATCATGCCATGGGTTGATCCAAGCCTTGGGACTGAAATTGGGTTTGTTCAGAAGCTGTTGAGGGTTGTGCTCACACAAAGTCACAAGTCATCATGACTGAGGGTTCAATCACACTAATCCTACCAGATTGCATGCTCTCTCCAAGCAACTGTAACTAATGCCTGCTCAGCAGAGTTGCAGTATAAACCACTGGTTGGCTCTGTGAATATTGAAGAAAGAAAAATTTGTTTGTGCAGACATCTGCAATAGTCAACAACTAGCCATCCTAGTAGATAACATAATTTCCCATGCATTAGCCTTGTACTAAAAATATTGTGTTGAGTTAAGAAATTGAAATTAAGAGATTGTGATTGTTAAGAACCCTTTGTTAGGCCCATTTTATTTAAAGGTCTGTAAATCTTTTAACCCTGACCAATTGAAATTTCTGCTTAAAATCACTGTATTAAGATAGTTGACTGATAAATTATAATCGGTAAATGTAGAATATATTAAATTTCTGAGCGGAAACTTACAGCTGTTGTTTGACCTTTTATAAGTGATAGATCTTACTCGGACTGCTTTACTGCTTTACAGAAGAAGATAGCTTGCTCAACACTCTCCTGTCAGTGAAGAGTAGTTTGGGTAGTTTGTGACGTAGACAGCAGCAGCAGACATGGAGGCCGCCAGGAGTTGGTGGCACGCTGCACGCACCACTTTCTGGAGTGAGTGGTTTTGGCTGCCTGGGCATCTAACATGGGACGACTACCGAAATACCGATCCCGGGATGTACAAACCCCAGTTGGAGGATCTACTCTGGGTACCACCTCTTGCGTTACTGTTGTGCATTACGAGAGTCATATTCGAAAAGTAAGTTTACTGTCACTTTTTCCTGTTAAAAGTCGAAAGGGGAGAAGCAGCGTGACTGACCTCCTCTCTCTTTTAAAGAAGTATTTAAATTTCATTGCTTGAAAATTTTCCTTATCGAATCAAAAGATCTTTGGATTAGAAAATGAAACTAACGAAGTTATACTTGAGGTTAAACAGCGTTTTAAATATCTGAATAAAGGTCTTGAATTGTGACGTTCAAGAAAATTTTCACCTACTACTACCTTTGGTTTTACACTCTTAAAAAAAAAACCCAAAACAGGAAGTCCGAATAAACATTTCAGTCTTTTCTTTAAAAACTGCATTTTTTTTAAAACGTAAAAGAATTATTCAGTCGAAGGAGTTGCGCTCCAATTTTTACTTATTACTTAGTAGTGTTACTTTAGGAGTTGTTTAAATCACGCCTTCCTCTGAGATAATATTTTTAAAGTCATACCTCTTTATCAGTTTTTCTTTTTTTTTTCTTTTATAGTGAGTAGAAAGCGGAACAAATTTAACTTTGCTGAAGATTACTTAGAAATCCTAAAAGCAGTCGAATCATTTTTTTTTTTTTTTTACAAGCGCACTTAAGTGATCACGTGACCCGTAGTACCATGTCTATCTACTTATTTTTATTTAGCAATTTCTCTCAAAAAATAGTATGATTTTCTTTGCTTTTATTAATTTTTTTTTTTTTAAATGAATTAATCTGTATATTTTCTTGATTTTTACGTCCTAGAAAGTTAGATTTTCAAATAAGGCGGATTCGCAAATTCTGTTAAGAAGGTGGGGAAAAATCTCATTAAAAGCAGGCGTGTCGCATTTTGGGAAAAAATAGTTACCAAGAAGAAAAGAAACTCTTAATGGTTAATCAAAAAGATTTTTTTTTTTTTTTTTTAGTGAAAGATGCTCTGAAAGATACTCCCCTCGCACCTTCCCTAAAGAAAAGGTGTAAAACTACGGGTGATTTTTCTTTTTAGATAAAATAAAAAAAAAATGTTATTACAAAATTTTTTTTTTTTTTCTTTTTAAGATACTATCTACAAAATTAACCGAGCAAAGAGAAGCATTTAATTTTCTGAAAGCTGGATTAGATCTAAAAAAAAAGTGTAAATTTAAAACTTACGAAAACATTCAGCTGCTGAATTGAATGAAACCATTCAAAATGTTTATTTCGTTGGACCCGGCGTTTAAATTAATTTTTAATAAAAGAAAAGCAAAAGTTATTGCAGTGAATTTGTGAGATTCAATCCATTGTTTTACTTTTTTAATGATTAAAACATTTTTGACATTTTATTTAGTCTTGTCATTGTCAAAAAAAAATCGTGATTGAGATTACAGAAACTTAATTTAACTGACACACTCCTTCTGTATTGAAATTTGCCTTTTGACATAGGTTTTTTTTTAGTTGGTCTCTGAACCATAGCGACTCGGACATAATTGTCATTCACTCGTCTAAACAAAATTTGAAAGTTGTTTATCAGATTTCTGAATACTTCAATGCTATTAGAGATTTTCAGGTTAATTTTAAAATTTGTTAATTTTTATATAGTTAGACAAACCTTTTTTTTATGTGTCCCTTCAGGACATATGCGATCATGACTCTCTCACAGATCCTTTTTCTTTATCTTTCCTTCTTGGGAAAAATAATGGAGTGATTTCCCTTCTTTACGGTTTGGAATTAAGTTTTCTTTCTAAGGCAAGAGAGCCTAGTCTACCTTACTATTTATTTAACCTGTCGGTAAGAATGGAGAGAAAAAAATTATGAAAGTGAACACAGAAAACTGGCTCGCCGCTTCCATTTTCTGTGCCAATATCCGTTACACTCCCCACACAGCCAAATAAACGTTACTAATCTAGATTTTACTGGGTAAATATAGGAGCGGTAGCAATTACTTTCACAATTCACATTGATCGTATTTTCAGAATTGAGACTGGTATCATGAAAAAAATCAGTTAAAAACAAAGGTGCCATTTTCTTCTAATTGTTGCTCTCTCAATATTGAAAAAAAAAGAATGAGGGGACAAAAAGCGCAAACTGGAATGTTAGAAACCAGTTTGCCTTTAAGTTAAAAACTATTTCAATTAAATTTGGTTTACCTAATTTCTCAATACATTGAAATTTTAATTATATCCAGTGCATAATTTTTTTTTTTTAATTTTTTTTTTTTAAAGACCCCAAATTATTGAAGGAAAACTTGTAGGTAGTGAGGAACCATCAGGGGTTTTCTGAACTGGTTCTTTTCTAATGAACGAAAGAGGGAAGTGATTGAGCGACTTGAACATACACAATCATTTTTATTTGTTACAAATGCGGAAGCTCGTTTGTCAAATATTGGATTTTTCTTCATACATGTAAAATTATTTAAATCTTTTTTGCCTGCCTTAAACACGCACTTGTTTTTATTTAAAATTGAGTAATTGTAAAATTACAAATTCTAAAAAAATCAATTCAAGTATGTGTTTTTTTTTTTTTTTTTTTTTTTTAAAGTTCCTACATGAAACACCAAATTATAAAATTGTATGAAGGATAAAAAAATGCAGCTGATGATTTTATTTCGGTTTTAGCAATAATAATGTTGCAAATTTTGAAATTAAATGTTTACAAGAGCATTTTAATTGAAATTTCTACACTTATTTTCTGAATTGTGTCCGCAACATGAACTGTTAATTAATAGCAGACAACATTATTCAGGAACAGGCAAAGCAGCATGGGCTTTATACGGCTACATCACGTTAAAACACCGGTTCCCGAAGTTAGCACCGAAGTTAAGTAACGTCGAACCTGGTCAGTACCTCGATGGGAATACCAGATGCTGTAAGCTTGGATGTGCGTGTAAAGAAAAAAAAAAGGATGTCTCGGAATTGTTACGGAGAGCAGAGTTAGTTCTAATTCCCGTTGATTTCGTTATATTCTCTTACGCGCAAATACCCTTCTTGGGAAGGATGAATCCACCTCTTCTCATCTCAGCTATGGGTTAAAAACTTGTATCACTACAAGAAAATCATTATCTAAAAAGAAATCTTTACTAAAAATATTTTCTTGTTTTAATAACCTGCAAAAGCAAAAGGTTGAGAAAACGAATCCATCAATCAAGAAAAACAGCATCTTTGAAGATAATTGCTCAGAAAACAAGAACTACCAAAAACTGAAAAATATTCTGAATTTCAATTATTATTATTATTATTAATTAAAAAATTGGTTACTGCATTAATTTTAATTCATTTTTAAATTTTATTGAAATAATAAATGTGCATGACAATTATTTACAAATTTTGAAACTACTTCAACTTAATATTCTAATTTTATTTTCCAATGTTTAGTCAACTGAATTCTCTAGTTGATATTTTAATTTTCTTTCCACCCAGCAGGAAGAGAAAAGTTATCGAGTACTTCCTCGATTATCCGGAAGGGTTGAATAATGTTCGGGTTCAATACATACATTATCGAAAAGAATGCAAAAAAAAATTATTTTTTTTTCTGAAAAGAAATTTTACATTTATTTAAAAATTTATTATAATCAAATGACATTTTCAAGTTTTAGATTTATTTTTTTTAATGAAAAACTGCATCAATTCTTGTCAGTTTCCTCACGTTATTCTGTCGCTAACTCCCGAAACTGGATTAAAAAGTAGTAGACACGTATTTGTAAGGATAGCTTCTGGTTGAAAGCGCAACTAAAATATTTTTCGATGTTTGCAATTTGTGCATTGGGACTGTTGAACTTTATTATCATCCTCCCCTTCGACATTTTCCGAGACGGTTAAGTTTAAGAGTTCAACAATACCTTGGTCACTGATGATAATTCAAAAAGTAAAACGTTGACTGGTTTTCTAAATTCTCAAGCAAAAAAAAAATACTTGTCTGATAGTGAAATGAATTTTTTTTTTTTTTTAGGTACATATAATCGAAGTAGTACTGTATTTTGGTTACATAAAAAACACTATCGATGTTTCTTAATTTGAAAATAACAAACGATAATTATTCTCCATGAATTAATTTCATTGGGATTTTTTTTTGGATTTTAAATGAAGTTGGTTTTTCAATTCTGTGCCTTGTTTTTACGGATCTTTTTTTAAAATCCAGTCGTTATTAAACGAAAAACAGTTTTTTAAACGATTAAAAAAAATCACTTTCTCAAATAAAAATGTCACTTGTCTTTACCTTTACACTTTTTACTTTATGAATTAAAATGGAATGCATAAAAAAAGGCTTATTTTGATACACTAATTAAATACATTCATTATGAATTTGAATTAGGATTTGAAAATCAAGTTTAAAACGCATTAATCTGCTTTAGCTTTTGATTAAAAAGTAAACTTAAAGACAACACTTATTCAAAGACTTATTGTTAAAAATAAAGACAGAAGAATTAGCCAGCAATAAAAGAAAGGAAACTTCATTTTTAACTTCATTTTTTTTTTTTTTTTTTTTTTTTTACGATTTTAATTTGCTACAATACATACTTACAATTAATTGATACATTATCTTCAAAGTGGAAATGTAGCAAAAAAAAAACAAAAAAACTTCTATATGAGGAATTCATGTGTGCTATAAACATCCTTAAAAAAAAAGGAAATTATTATAATGCTTAATTCAAGGAATATCGCTCATAATTTCTGAAAATGGGATTCACTTTAACAACCCCTTCCCGGACGTAGACGTGTATATACGTTTTTTTTTTGTTTTTTTTTTACCGAAAGCGTCTTTCAGACATGGACGTAAACACGTCCAAACATAAAGTTCAAAAACCCGCTACCGACGTGTTTAGATGTCTATCTTGATTCTTTTATGCTCTTCTGAGTTTGAAACTTAGTCCAATTGTCAACTCATACGTCTGGCAGAGGTGTTAGCCACCATTCGGGTAATTCAACGTGCCTCAGTTTCTTAGTTACTATATTAAAAAATAAAAATAAAATTTCGTCTGAAAATTAAACGTTTTTACTTTTTTTTTTTTTTTTTTTTTTTTACCAAAATAATTGGCGGGGAAAGGGTTCAGAAGGATGCACATAACTAACAAATAAATTACAAATGCCAATTGTTGGATACTTTTGGAATTTGCTAATAAAAAATAACTACATGTTTTTCTGTCTGTTTTTATTTTTATCTTAATGGTTTCTATGCTAAAGGTTATTCATAGAATTCTTAATTACAAGAGCAGAATCTTTTGGATGCCTGCAAAAAATGTTAGTAAAAGTGAAAAGGATTCCTAATTTGATGAATTATGCAGTCTAAGAAAAGGTAAGGGAGTACAATACTGAGAGAAAAATGTTAGTTATTGGCTATGTAATATGACTTGTGTGAAAATGTTTAAGCAGCATAGTAGCTGAAATTTCTTCAGAAGAGAAATTAGTTACAAACTGTGTACTTTAGAGAACCTACTAGATTATCATAGAGAATCTTTGGCTTTTTGGAAATCGGAGGTAGGTGGGAGTAACACCAAAAGAAAACTGTTACAGGCAAGTTATTTTATCAAAACCTCTTTATTGTCAGGTAGGGTAGAATATTATCTTGTTTTCATGATGACCTTTTTGCTTCTCAGTTCTTTATAAACCATCTGCAAATCTTCACAATGCTTGCTCCTGTATGCTGATTGGCAGTTTTTTTATTTTCCTTTATTGGATAAAATATAAAATATTCGTTGTTTTGTTTTTTTTTCTTTACATTGAAATGTATTTTGTTAACATTATACTTTATTTGAAAAAAATCTTTTTTTTTTTTTATAGAAAAAAATTGATTGCATTTGGTAATCTTTAAAATAGGAAATATTGTATTCTTTTGTTTAAAATATTTACAAAGGGATCCAAATTTGTAGAACCTTTCCAGTAAATGTTGCTTCCTGTTTCTTGAGCATTTAGGAACTTTTACTACAGTTATCTAGAAATAAATATACCTTTCTGAAAAGCTGTTTCAGAATTTTTATTGAAATTGGCTATTAATAGAACCTGCTTTCTTATATTGATCTTCCTATGGTTTAAACTGCAATAATTAAACCATTATAGGTAAGTAATTATAGAAGAATAATATTGGATAAACTCTTTTTATATTTGGTATTTGTTTAGCAATAGAGTTCCCACAACTAGATATGGATTGTCACTTAGAATTGTTAGTAATTGGAAAAGTTTTTATTTTATTTTTTTTATAAATGTTTGACTTGATGAGCAACCATATAAAAATCAAAAGGAAATATATTTCATCCTATGCCAAATATTGATTATCGCTTTCAAATCATAGTGTTCTCAGTATCTGCTTTGCATTTAAATCTCATGGAATGTACATTTTTCTTTTCATAATTTCATAACATTCTTCCTCTCTCACTTGAAATGTAAAGCTGGTAAGTAATTATTTGAAAGTAGTACCAGGATATCGAAAGTCAGGGTCTGAACCATTTTAGGACAGCATGACTTAAACTAAACACACTGAAATAAGAAAACATTTGATTTGAACCAATGAGGAAAGAAAAAAATCCCTTAATTCATCTTCAATGAAGCTGTTCATAGAATAGTTGTGAATATAAGCACACTTGATGATGATTGTGTTTGTTTTGTTTTTTTTATTTTATTTATTTTTTTTTTAAAAGTAATTTTTATCTTATATTTTTGTCTATTAAGAGTAAACTTTGTTCTGTGGACATTCTTTTCTGTCATTCAAATTTGTTAGGGTTTTGTTTGTTTGATAGCAAAAGTTTTACATACTTCAAATGAACATTTAAGACTAAAGCTGGTACCTATCTTGAATACCACCCCTATCCTTTTATATTTTGCTATGGTTTTTTTCCCCAGTAACTACCTTCAGATTATATTTCACTCTTTGGGGAATTGCTGCTGAGTTAGTAGTTGTAGCCATAAAATATTTTCACTGTGCTTTCTTCTGTATCACTTCCTACTTATAGGTAACAATTATTAATATGTACTTTTAAATTTGATTTACTCAATTTTTAATTATGAAAATCCAAGTTTGCAAGTTTTTGTATCTTATTACTCTTAATTTCAAATTAGAATTTGATTTTGTATAGCAAGAGACTATTATTGACATTTCCCATCTTTTATGTCATGTCCTCTCATAAAGTGAGCAATCATGACTCTCCATAACTTCCTGTTTTTCATTGCTCTAAGTAATTTTTACTCCTTTACCACACGTTGGCCTTGTCCAGTCATCTATTAGCTGAAACTCAACTGGGTTACTTGCTGTTTACTTGTTCTGTCCTTTGTATTTTCAGTATTTGTTGCTAGGACCACATCTGCTTTTGAAGTGTCTTCATGTAAAGAGATTGTCCAACATTCATTGTCATTGTAGGAGATTAAATGTTACTTACCAATAGAGCACTCTTGTTTCTAATGACATTTTCCTATCTCTTAATTTTTTGCTTAGTTTCTGAAAGGTATCTTTTGCTGTACCTATGCATTTTTGAAACTGCTGAATAGTGGATTGAAACAACTTTCTGCAAATAATTATTAGATGAAAAATGCAATAATTCACTTGTTATATCTGGTAACTAGAAGGTACTTGGCTGGAATAAGAGTAAGTTATATTTTGAAAGTTTGGATATTAGTGACATAAAGAACTTAAGCTCGGATTTTGCAAAATATTTTATTTTCATGTGGTCATTGTGAGTGCAAATTTAATTTTTTTTTTTTTATGTACAAAAATGTTATCAACAATGATTGTGGCTTTTGAGCTGTACATGAATATTTTGTTTTTGATACTGTAGATAGGTTTTGTCAAACTACCTTTATTTTCATTAGACCTCTTATTGATACTTTTTCTTGCATTCACCATTAATACTGTCAGATAACTGTTTTGTATGATGGCTTGCACTAGGTAATGTTTTTGAAAATTTTCAATACTAACAATTTCCTCTAATTGCAATGAGGTCAGTGCAGTTTATTGTAATTACACCCTCTTGGGACTGTCTATACTACTATTAATTGCATCATGTTACTCAGATTGTAGGTGTATTGAGTAAATGGTATTTAGAAGTACATATGAATATTTAAAGTAGAAAATGGAAAATGAGGCCTGTTTGCTGGGTGGGTAGATAGAGGCAGGTCAAATCGGCTTTTTTTTTCCTTTTGCAAATAACTATTGAAACACATGGAGAAAGGCAGCAAATACTGATTTGAAGTGAAGAATATTGTATATACAATTTATCATAATTGTTTAATCACACTTAGTTCTATTAACTCATTAAATGTGATGTAAATTTGTCATTTGCAATTGGTGGTTTAGGCTTGTTTATAATCTACAAGTTAATGTATCATTAGTCATAGATGACATGTAAAGACAGACAGAAGAATTAGAGCACATCTTCAGTTAGTGGTAAGTAACTGGGAAGTACTTTACATAGTTAAAAAGGAAAACCTAAATCAACTATGAGAAAGACAACAAGGAGCCATTCTTTTGAAAATTAGGAAAGTTATATACACTAATAATAAATATACATCTTTTTTTTTTCACCTCGCCATTGAGGGTGGATGTATATTTATTATAAATGTTAGCTCTGTTATACATTGAGCATTGTTTTATTAACACTAGCATTCAATGTGCTCTATATATATATATATATATATATATATATATATATGAGAGAGAGAGCTAGCTAGCTATCTTATTAAAAAAATGCTAAACCCAAACAATTTGAATATTTTGGAAAAATCTATAAATCTGATATTGTTTCTCAATTTCATTTCAATATCTGACAATTGTATAATTTTTGCAAGCCTGTTAGTAGTTATTACTTTCATGTTCATATTAGAGATCTAGTGCTTTTTTTTTTTTTTTTTACATGTTGCATATCTCATTTGAGATGTCAGAATGACTTTTTCCCTAGTCATTTCTTTTCATGTAGTATTGCAATTTGTGCAGTTATTGCTGCACTGCTTGTGATTGGGCTAGGAACTCCTTTTAGAGTTCACCTCTGCTCTTAATGCATTATCTCAAACATTTACATATTGATAAAATTGAGCTTGTTGATATTGCTTCCTATGTTCAACTGATTTTTTTTTCTCGGCAACGGGACAAAAAGTTTTGTATTTATCCAACTTTTAGATCGTTTGAGCTTAGGTTAAGTGTTACTGATTTTCAAGATCACTCTAGAAAAAATATATGCCTGTGTGCCACGTTCTATAGTTAGTGAATATACATTGCAAAATCAAATTAAAGTACTGTTGTGTGCTAAATATAAGTGCAAGCACTATTAATTCTCATCCTTGGCATGGTGCTTATTTTGCATGGGCTGCTTGTTAGTTTTCAAATAATTATCTTATTAAACTTATATAAAAATTTCTGGTGGAATATTTATTTGAACCATCATGCTTATTTTATAAGTTAAAAATTCCCACTGTCATGATTATTCCAGATAACACTTATATATTTTGGTAAAAAAACATTACAAAAATTTACTTTTCTTTTTATCAATATGTAAATGCTTGAGGTTTTTTTTCTTTTAATAATACTAAAATGATTTTAGTATTATTGAATGTTAAAACAATGATTCTAAAACTGAAACACATACCTATTTAAAGTTGCAATAAAGATACTAAAAATACTTAGGTATTCTGTTTTTACTAATTACTGTTTAGTTACCTTATTCATCTTTATGTAATATACACAATAAGTGTTGTAGACTTGTATGAATGCTATTAACTCGGTGATACCTCATGGATTCTTGGAGTTCATTCAACTTACTGATTTCTTTTTGAATGGGTTATCTGAATGCCATTACCATTAACATCCAGATTTGTAATAGGTAAACTCTTTCAAGTACATTCTCTTAACATACAAACAACATTGTAATTTTTTTTTAATATTTACTGAAACTAATAAAAATGTAATCTTTTTCAAAATAAAAAACAAACTAATTCCTCATTATTTCTGATGAATACTTTTATAAACAGAAAAAATAACCCAAACATTTTAAACATAAATTTCATAATGGGTAATATAACATCACCAATAATAATCCAAATCAAAACTATTGATTTATTGAAATTGATGAATAAACAAATCTTATTTTAATGCACTGCATACAAGTGGGTGCTGAAAAATTTTCAGTCACATACTTTAAAAAAAAAAACATTGGATATTTGGCATATTTTGGGAAGTGGGTCAAGCCAAAATCTTTTCCACACCCACTCTTAATTCTGCTAACTCTGCTAAAAGGGTAAAAGTATTTCTGGGTGTTGTCTCTCCCATCCCCTCATATTTCATTTCATTACAGATATTATAAAATTGAGAGATTAATTATATCCAGAAATTAAAAACATTTAGAATTTAGTACATCTAACCATTCAAATTTTAATGGCAAAAGCTTTTGAAATGTACTTTAATAACTTATAGGAAACCTTAATAGTGATTGCCTTTAGTTGTTCCATTTGTTTTTTTTTCTTTTCAGGGTTATAATTAAAAAAAAAAATTGTTTGGATAATTATTTGTATTTTCTTTTATACTGATTTCTAATCCTTGAAATGTCGTTTCATCTTAAATTTAAACCATTTGGAAGGAAAAGATATATTTTTCTCCTTAATTTTGGATAATATAATCAGAAATGTTATATTGATTATTTAGTATTTTTCAGATTAAGCTGCACTTGACACTTCATTACAGGCCCAGATTTTCTGTAAACTGGGAAAGTTATTTTTCTATTTTTTTTCCTTTAACTCCTAAAGTGCGTAGATTGTACTCTTTACCTTCTGTGATATTTTATTTTTTTAATTTTATTTCTTTCAAAAAATCATTACTCATTATCTGGGAGTGTTTACTATTTAATGAAGAAAAGACTTGAGATGAGACTGTTGATTTATATAATTGTGTTCAGTACATGTGTTGTCATGCTTGTATGTTTTATGAAGAGGTTGGTCAAAGTCAGAGAATAATGTGTTGGTGGAAAAGAAAAGGGTATTAGATGAAAAAAAATACCATGTGTTTTGATCTTGTTTGGTTGCTGAGAGCTGCTGACGCAATTCTAGTCAACTGACATGGCTACTAAACTTTGTGTGGGTGTCTAGTATCGATACAGAAGAGAGGTACATTGCCAGAAAAAAAACAAAACAACTAATGATTGCTATTATTAATGGAAATCTTGAAAACCAAAAAGAGAAAATAACTTTATTGAAGTGCATACAAGAACTTTCATTACTGAACTCACTTAAAATCCTCTGGCTTATTAGTTGGAAGGACATTTTAGCAATAATAAACTGCATATTGTCCAAATTGCTTAAAATGCTATTGTATTTAGCATCATTGACAAGATAAAACAAATTCAGAAATAGCCTTGCAAACTTAATAATACATTGTAGCTAATAAATTGTCTTTCATTCTATTAGTACAGGCATTAGTTGAATACCAAATGATTTGCTCAGAAACCATTTTTGGTTTAGGCTTGTCTATTTCAAAGACTTAGATAAATTGATTGAACTAATTTTAAGGGTATGTTTTCTGTTTATATATTTGGACTGCCAAATTAGTCTTTAATATCTGCATTTTGAACATCTGAAAACCTTAATTTAAATGTCCTTATCAGATTCTGAGGGAAACGGTTCAAATTAATATTTTACTCAAAAGTTTTTTTTGTTTTGAGTTCATTCACTTAGTTCTGACACTTAAAATATTAGGTTAATTTGTTGCATTTTTCTATATTTTTCTATATTAAATTCGTCCTTCAAGGTCAGAACCACAGGTTTCCCACACTTACAGTCTGGGTGCACCTGAAAGTACTTGCAATCAGTTAGCACTGTATTTTAATGCACATTAACACCCGTCACATGATCAATTAAATTAGAATTCTAAAACTTTCTAAATGTTGTTTTACTTTTTTTCCCCCAAAAGCATATCTCATCAGTACTTGAAAGAGAAATCAATTTACTTTCATATAAAATCAACTTGCAAGACTTGATTTTCAATCTGAAAACTCCTGGGATTTAACAACTTGAAATCTCTTGAGGGTTGATAGGGTTAGAAATTTGACTCTATTATAATAATAACAATAGAATTAAACTTCTAAAAACATTTGGAAAATAGATTAATTTTAGAATAGTTGATGAATTTTTTTTACTGTTAGTGCTAGCAAAATATCTAACAAATTTGAAAAAAAAATATTGAACACCTTCTAATGAACAAATTATTGGTTTGCTAAATAAGATTACTGTTTTATAAAAAGGTACTGCATTTAGTAATGCATCAAAATAAATTACTTGGCTGTCTGAAATTTAAACTGATTACTAAAATAGAATTCAGATTAATTGTTCTTTTGAGATTCAATCCTCTGGTATGAATTTGAGATGTACTCTTTTACTCTATATTTAATTTTGCTAATAAAATTATTTGTGAATAAACAAATTTACATATGAGATATTTTACTGGTATTTTTTATAATCTTGTAATATTTTTATCTCCATTCTCTAGCTGGGTGCAAGATAATCTATGATGCTGAACATAGAATGTGAATTATAGGGAATTGCAAGCATTGAAGGAAAGGATAATTCAATAGATATTTCAGGTAACTTAGAAGACCATAATGTGAAACCTTACTTTATATAGGAATTTGCTAACCTTTTATCACTATTCCAATTAAAACAATTCATACGGCATTTAAAATTGTTCATTTAATTATATTTTTGTTATTCAAAATTACAAAATTTTTAACAATAATACTTAATTATTGTCTGAAGTTCAGAGATTATACTTTCAGTACATTCTCCTTTATATATTAGATGTATGCAAAAACTTCCAGAATTTATGATTATAATAATAAACTTATTTTCTGTGTATTCAGTTTCTAGTTTCCAAAAAAAGAGGTCCTCTAAGAACCTTTACATGTGCTTGATACTTTTAGAATGTTGACTCATATCCAAGCATTTGAAAATTTTCTTTCAAATCAACAGCTTATACTTTACCAAGAGCTTAAAACATTTTCTTGATTTATAACTGTAGGTTATGTAACATGCAACTATCATAGTATCATGCGGAAAGTCAAAAGTTCAACCATTCTCTCTTAAGTTCAAGTGGATGATACTATAATCTATAATACAGAACATTATAGATAACTCTCTTGTGCAAGACTTGTAATTTTTATTTTTTTATTATGTAGTCTGAATCACTTCAAGTTAGATTATTTCTTACAATTGGCATGTTGTAACCCAGTACAGCCTCTCTCATGTTCTTGGAGAGAAGAGAGCAAAGAAATTGTCATGAGCAGTCCAGCATGGCACACTAGTGTTTCTAGATTATGGGATAATTAGAATTTTATTTTTGTTTTAAATACACTTTTCAAAACTGAACAAATTTGGTACCTTTTCTGTTTCCTGTAAAAAAAAAAAAAAAAAAAAAAAAAATAATATGAGCAAATTAGTGATCTCAATTGCAATTTTTAATGAAACAAAGTATTCTTTATCATAAATTGTTAATGTAATTATTATACTGTATGATTGATACAAATAAATTTATGGGAAGGAGAACTATTTTCAATATTTTACAAACAGGTGACTCTTCATGTTGAAGTGTGAATACTAAATTTTTTGATTATCAAATTCTTTAGCTTTTAAGGTTACTTAGTAATAGTATAAATTAAACTATAAAAATGAATGACTCATCTGATGCTATAAGTTTTTGAAAGGCTGAACATGTGACAGTAACTTGTTTTCTCATGGAACAACTCATGAAGAAATTTAAAATACTGACTGACCACATATAATTTCATGCTATATAACTATCAATTAATGTGTGTTACTGTTTGTAAATGTATAACCAATTGAGAAAAATCCAACTAACAATTTTCAATAGTTTTTCAAATCATTCATCTTTTTTAATAATTGTGTAAGTTTAGTTTGGCCTAATTTTATCATTTTAAAGTTCATGATAGTTTTTGGTGCAAGTTTTCTATTCATCTCCATTCCTGTGTTATATTAGGTCTCTTCTGGTTTGACAGTTCTTGTCTAGATTTAGTTAGACAAGGTGTCTGAATCATTGTATATAGAAAATTAGTTCAAACCAGCCACCTACAATGATTAAAACACATCAAATGAAATTCTGACAATATACATATTGTGAAAATATTAACCAGTCCAGATTATATTGCAAGAATTTCAGTTAATTTATAGATAATGATATTAGCTGTTTTCTTATAAGGAAACATTTAGCATGCATTGACTGAACAGACAATGCTAGTTTTGGTTGAAATTCATAAAATCTTTCCCTGAAGACAATTTTTCAGGGAAATAGACTTCTCAAGTTCAATAATTGTTATTCCTCTTCCCAGTACTGATAGGAGCTTTCTTTACTTTTTATTTGAAGCAGTGTTGAATGTCAACATCTTGATTGTCATTATTTTCTCAACTTACATGTGCTATTCATTTTTAGTTGTTGCTGTTGTTGAAAGGTCTAAAGTGATGTGGCTTATTTGGTGCAGTTAATGGTTCTGTAGCACCAATATGCAAAGTTCAAAGAATGGTCCTCACTATGAGTTATAGGTTGATATATTCAGCTATATTCACTCAGACATTTTTAATCATTTATCTGAGAAAGCATTTGTATACAGCTGACAAATATTTCTGAACATGTCTAACATCATGCATGAAATCCCCATCATTCTTGATCTGATGTACCTATTGAAGAACATAAAGAATGGTTATCGTAAATAAATAACAAGTAAATAACTGATAACATTTAAATAAACTGACTGCAGCATGAAGCCAAACCAATAATTTTTGGTATTTAATTTTTTTTTTTTTCTTTTTTTTTTTTTAAATTTCTGGTTAATTTATTTTGCATTTGTCTTTTATTTAAGAATAAATGATGTTATCACATGTTCAGAAGAGATGGTTAATTTTTTATATCTATTTTTATCTCTGAAATTTGACAAAAAAGCAAGAGAATACATAAAATCTTGGTTTCTGGATTAGCAAAAGCTATAAAAAAAGTTATATGAAAAACAACTACAAAGTATTTGTTGGATTAGTTTCTTTTAATAATTCATATCTTGGTAATTAGAGCCAAAAATCTAAAATAAATGCACATAACCATAAAATCAGATTTAAAAAGTTTAAGCAGGAATATATTAGTTTTACATCTTTTTATTATTCACATCATGAAGTTGTGTTCACTAATATGTATACTACTAGTGTGTACCTGTGCTTTAAAAAAATGGCTTGTATCTTGCATTAGCTTTTTCTATTTCATTTCGTCTTTGTGTTCCTCACTCAGGCTTGCTCTCCTACTCTACTCTCTTCTGTCTCATTAGTTTGCCTCTGAGCCTTGCATCTTCTGGTTTGTGCTCTTATTGCTTCATGGTGTTCCTATAATGCTTATGAATATCTTACTTTATCAGCTTCCTGTTGTGCCTGTACCTGATTCTGAGATAGGAGTAATCACTGTCTTTATTTTTGCTCTTACTTATCTCCTTTTTTAAGGGAATTTTCCATTTTATGATGTTCACTGGACATTTTCTAAAATGTGCAAAAGGATATAAAACCAGGATTATTTAAATTCAATTTTGCATTTATAGAGCAAGTTTATGTTGAATCTTGGATATCAATGCAAAACTAAAATGTATTTAAATGATATAACTTGTAGTAACACCTACCAAGTAATTAAATTTCTCTTCATAGTTTTTCAATATATTTAAAAGATGTATTGAATTCCAGGATACCATAATTCATAGAATATATATATATATATATATATAAAATTCATTGATTACTCCTGTTATTATATAAATAGCTTTTTACTCAATATCTTATGTTACAAATTTTATGTGTTGATGAAATGGAAATATCTCACGAAAAAATAGATTAGCAACCAAACAACAAAGACAAAATTATTTCGAGACCAAGTTGAAGCTAGATGATCACTTAACAGACAAAGGTATCTCGGTGTCTCACATAAAAGAAATTAACAAATAAGACTGCAATCTAAGAAATATAGGAGTAAAGGGACTGATTAATTAAACAGTTCATTTTTCTTTGGGAGTAATTTTGTCTAAATGCAGATATCTATTTTATTTGTATAGATTAAAATGACTAAGGGGAGTAATCACTTATAAATTTACTAACTTGATTTATCTCCCTTTGCACTACTGATGGGACAGGAAATATATAAATAAATACACGTTGATAATTATATGGTTTGATGATTGCGTGGTGATATAGCTTCTTTCACTCAAATATTTATTTTTAATGTGTCATTACAGTGAAAAGGGCAACCTTTTCATGATAATGTAGTTATACATTTTAAAAAATTTTTTTAAGGCAATTGATATGTGAATGTATGTCTTTGTGTTATTTTATGATGAAAGAACTTGATGCATATGACAAAGAATTAGAATGTTGTTACATAACAATACCAGTTTATGTCTAAATATTTCTTAAACCAAGATTTTAATTTTAAAATTATGTACAAATCCATTATATATGTAACAAGAATACTTTTTCTAAGTCGTATTTGAAATAATAAAGGCAAATAAAAAATGAAATTACATTTTTTTTTTTTTTTTTTTTTTTTTTACTATTGGTGGTGCATATATAGGTACATCAATAAGTTTGTACATTTCTTTTACTGAAAAATACTTATTTTTCAACATAATCTTCTGTTTTGTCAATGCACTGTTTTTTCATTCATCACTTATACTGAATATCAAACTGAAAATTTCAGATTAAATTTAGCTGTGTCTTGTTACAAACTTTCTAATCAACGTTCACATATGCTGCCTAGAATTTTCAACTTAAACTTTTGTTGTTTAAATTGAAGTCATTAAGGAATTTTTATGAGGTTAGGAAACACTGTTGAAAGACTTAGCAAGTATTCCATTATGTGTTGGGCTATTTTCTAGCTAAAGGATTGTTAGTTTTCTTACAAATATGAACTTTAATTTTTGACCTTGGTTGTCGATCTTAAATATATGCTTATTGAGATGGTTAACTTATATTGATTCTTTGTGAGTTTCAAAAACAATACTTTTTAACATGAAAATTAATTACAAATAAAGATGAATATAAACAATTTAAATTACAAGTTTTCTCAACCTACACTGATATTAATTGTAATTTTACTTTGAAAATAATAAACAATTTTTTTTGTGTTAATCTCAAGAATGTAACTCCTTACAGCATTAAAAATAGCAGATATGGAATCGAAGATTAAGGTCATTGAGGTCGTTTGACAATAGATCCATACAAATTTTAATGAAAGAAGCCAATGTAAACAGCTGGTAAGAGATTAATTGGACTGGGAGGCAAAAGATATAAAGGGAAACCAAACCTGTATATAGTACTTAATAAAGACCAGAGTAGCTATTTCAGCAGTTGCCTAATCAATGTAACAATTCATTTGCTACATTTTTTTCTCTATACAAGAGATTAGAAGCGGGCACCACCAGTCTTTTGAATAGACATTTGAAATTCTTGAGCACTGTAGTATCAGTAATATTCACTGTGGAGACAGTTAAAATTGTTGTTCAAAAACTTGACTCAAGAATGTTAATAAAAAATCTGGATTCTGAACATCAACTTTTTTGTTACTTAATAAACATAGTAAAAAGTAAATGAAGGTTAAGTCTGCCAAATATAAATTAGCATGAAGTAGTATCAATATAAGATTTGCAAAATTTATAGGAACTAGTATTTAAATTTTTATTTAGACCTGAATAAACAGTTAAAATCATTTCTAACACTCAGCTCTTATTTGATTACTATATATGAATTATGTCAGTTATATGAAAAAGATAAAATATTGCTACAATTAGAAAAATTCTTTTTACACACACACTACACTTTTTTAATCTTTTATTTTAGGATATTAAATCAAAATGTGATAAATGCTATACAAATGCAATCGTGTTTTGATGCGTATTAACACATCAGGCATTAGTAAATAACTGTTAGTAGACAATTTATTGAGATTTAAAACCACATACCTCTTTTCACACAAAAGAGAAAGAAAGACACAAGATATAGTCTTCTTTTCCCGAGAAAAGGAAGAATAAGGAAAAAATTAAGAAAGAGGGAGATAGCTGAATTTGTTTTGTTTATAATCGGATCCATCAATCAAAATGGCGTACACTAAGTTCAAAGTAAGGGAAGAAACAAGTTAAGAAGCAATCATAAGTAGGAGGTCATGACCCACAGATTTAAAATCGTAGACAACTACTTCTAGACATTATATTCGATACAAATGTAAGTTTGCTACAATGTTAACATAAGACAGATGATGTTTTCTATGAGATAGGAAACGTAATTTAACAAGATATTTGACGAACTGCGTACCTCGTGAGTTAAGTTATGATTTCACAATTTTATAGTTGGTAAATAATATGGTTCTTTAAGAAATAAATGAAAAGTTTAAAACAAAATGATCTAGCAAAATTATTTAAGCATATAGATCATATAAAATTATTAAAAAAAAATATATAGATCATACAAAATAGAATTCAACTGTTAATTAAAGGGTCCTTATATAGGGTGTTAATAAAATCAATCAATGGAAAATGTCAGCCAAATGCATATACCTCAAGACTAAATATTACCAGCAGTACTAGAAGGATAATGTACAAGTTATACTATGTCAAAGTTGATCTTGCTGACAAAAGATGAGTTTTGTATGTTGCAACAAGGTTTTTCTAAAATATAAGAAGCAATTGTCAAATTTCAAAGTCTAGCAAGATTGTAGAATCAAGGGTAAGATATGTTTACAATTAACTGTTAAATCATCCCTATTCAAAAACCTGATAATCCGCATTTTCTCCTGTAGACACAGAAAACAAGGTTCATATAAAGTTTTAAAATTTACCATTTAACTTTAGGAGTTTTTTAATTTTTCAACATTCCACAAATATTTTGAAAGTGAAGTATTATTTCTATAAGTATTATTATTGTAAAAGATATGTGTTGATACCACTGGAATTTGAAAGAATTCTTAGTACTACCAATATAAAACTTTTCAACTGTCGGATTTTCTATTGTAGAAATAAATGTTTTTCACATGTTTTGGTGTAATATTCTAAGATAAAGACTTGCTCTACTAGTGTATTGAGCCGCCTTTTAAATTTAATGTTACAAATGTTAGAATTTGTATTGGATTTATATATATATATATATATATATATATATATATATATATATATATATATATATAAAATATACATACACACACACACACCCCTCCATGCGATCGCTAAAAAAGAGCATAGCATGATAAAAAAGACGCCAAACTTGACAAACAAAATTTTATTGTCTAAATGTTCATGTTATTCTTAAGAGGAAAGATCAAAGTATTTTTGGTATTTTTTTAATTTCTTCCGAGCACGTCCAAAATTTTGTTAAAATTTTTTTTTTGAGTCAGCAAAATTGATAGATAATTGATGATGCCACAATTTTTTTCCATTTTATAAAAAAGATGAAAATCTCACTTTGAAATTCTTTTTAAAAATCAATTATCATTTTTTCAAAACTTATTTTAAGAAAATCAGAAATTATAATGTTTATTTAAAATATTTTGAACCAAGTTTGACTTAGTTTCTGTGCCAAAAAGATGTAATTTGAAAATAAAACAAAGCAGGTCATAACCTTTCACCTCACTTGACAGGTGTTGAATGACGGATTACGTGATCATAATTTGTTCTACGGAAGGCGAAAAGTGAAGTTATTTAGATTTAAGTGAACAAATTATTTACCTCGTTATTTTTAAGGAAAACTTTCAGCGCTTTTAATTTTTTTGTACTTAGCTTTCACCTTTACGTTTACAATGCTTTATGGAAAATATATTATAAAGAAATTAAAATAAGATGGTTAAGAGTGAGAATAAATTTCATATTTCATAAGAAAGGTATCTAATTAATTTATAGGTACCTTTCTTATGAAATTTTATTAGAAGTGTACATAAAATACTATAATTTTATCTACATTTATTACATTTTACTGTGCTATTTGTATTTCCATTCATTTTATTATTAATTTTGATATTTCATTTATGGAAAAATGTCATAACTGAGATTAATATAAAAATAAGATATCAATTTCATAAGATGATACTGATACTTGTAGGTACCCTTCTCAGTTGAAATTGAAAAATCAAATTAACTTCTCCACACGGGTATTACAAAAGTAAAGCCCTTAACAGCAGAGAACAATGCTTAACTTAAATAACGCAACTTAATTGTATTCTGGTTGGTCTTCTGTACTTTATAATTACAGTCCAATTATAAACACAAAATTACATTTCTTAATTACTGCAGATCTTCTGATTAGTCAAAATGATACAATTTACAATGCGCTAAAAAAAAAAAAAAATCTATCTCATAAGGACATTTATGAAAGCTGATGTGGCTTTTAACTAATTTTATAATATTTTAACAACTTAAATGTAAAAATCTATTATAATTAAAGAAAAAAACAAATAATTGTATTAAAAATTCATTTTTCATTGAAAAAAATCTTTTGCTTTCAGAAAATATTGTCCATATTCATAAAAACAAGTAAAAGTAAATAAAAGCATTTGAAATTAAATATCGTTGTTTTATTGAGTTTTGTATGTTACAATTCAGAGCTGATTTTCAAGTAGGGGGGGATCCAATTAAAAACAAAAAAAAACATGATTTACATTCCTCAAAGCTTTGTGCTTTTTTTTTAACTATTGTAATCACTAAATCTGACTTGATTGAATTTCTAGTGTTTTCATAAAATTAGTTATGGGGTGGGGTAATAAATATTAAAGAAAAATATTTCTGACATGACTTTAATAAAAAAAAAAAACATTTCGATCATCTGTGAATAGTTTCTGAAAGTTTCATTAACATTCCGACAATTATTTTTATTTTTGCAAGATTTTACAAATTAATGTGTCATACAAAAATAAAATACGTGCTAAAAATTGTATGTTATTTTACTAGTTCTGGTGATACAAAGAAAAACAAGGTTTTTTTTAATCAAAATTTAGAATGTTCTAAAAAGAAAGATTTTAAATAATTAAAAGAAACTTTGGTCTTTCCTCTTAATAATAACATAAGCATTTAGATGATAAAATTTTGTTTTCATCAAGTTTGGCATCTTTTTCATCAGGCTATGCTCTTTTTTTCAGCGATCTCATGGAGGTACATATATATATATATATATATATATATATATATATCACCCCACTAGGGGTTACAAAGAGTAAGGGTGTCAGGACAAACCATGTTGCATATCCATCTCTGGATTTTGTCAAGGACCTCTGGATAAACAGTGGGAGCACCAGACCATATATGGCAGCAGTATTCCATGCAAGGATGAATGATTGATTTGTAGATTTGAAGGGTGGAGTCGGGCGAGAAAAACCTTTTGGCACAACACAGAACCAACTTTCTTTGTGGTAGATGAAGCTATAGATTCAATGTAGTTGTTCCACTTTAGGTCCGTAAACAGCGTGAGACCAAGCAGGTACAGAGGTGCTCTCATGGAGTTAGGTATCAACCATACTGATGGGAGGCAGGGAAGATTCTCTATGGTGGGTAACTGAGAGCAGTTTCATTTTAGAGGGATTAAATTTTACAAGCCATTTCCTGCTCCAGTCGACCACAGATTGGAGGTCCTTGAGGCCTACAGCCAGGTCAGTTTTGTCAACGATGCTGGATTTACTATTGAGGCAGGAGTAAATAGTAGTGGTCAGTGTAGATGTCAACTTGGGAGTTGATGACATCAGGAAGATTGTTGAAGATCAGAAGCAGTGTAGTACCTTGGAGAACACCAGCATTTGTGTGAAAGGAACTGGAGGAGAACCTGTTTAGGATGACCTTCATTTCATTTGTTTGACAGGAATGATTTTATAAAGTCCTTCCTGTAATGATGTATCCCTGACACTTTCAAAGATGGTCGGTGTGCCAGACCTAGATATCCTTGTGCGATATCTAAAGCTACGGCTTGAGCTTCTCAGTTATTGTCAAGTCCTTGGTATATATAAATTCAGTTATGGTTGTGAGCACATCAGTGGTGGACCGGGCAAAGCAGAAACCATTTTTGTCATTTTTTTTTTTTTCTGTTTTCCTTTTTTTTTTTTCTCTCTTTTTGTTTTCTTGTGCTTTCACTCTCACTCATTTCAAACCAGCAAAGCAATAAAACCACTAAGATGTAAGTGGTGAATGAGAGAAAAGAAAACATTGAGAGAGAACAAAGACTAAAGATGATGATTGACATTGCATTCAAATTTTTGAAGTTCAAACTTGTCTAGAAAGCAAGAAGTGCAAGAGAAGAACCTGTTAGCTTAAAACTTATGGTCATATCTAGCCATTTCAACAGTAAAATGATGAGACCTTGACTGCGAATCTAGTAGTATGCTTAAATTCATAAAGTCTAGGTACCAATGAGGAAAGCTCATCAGAACAATTACCATGGAAGTAAGGTACTGAGGAGCTGTGTTACAGTGGTGGAAAAGTGACTGAAACAGATGCCAGGTCAGGACCATTAACCTTGCAGATTCTTTGTATTTTATCAAGAATCTCTACAAGAGCTTAAAGGTATTTGCATGAATTAAATATTTCCAAATTTGTGCATTTTATTTATTTATTTATTTATTTTTTTTTTTGAGGAATGCTTTGATACTTTGTGTGTTACTTTAAAATATCTTAAAATAAAATTTCTTTTGTAATTTACCATTTGCAATCCAATTGGTTTAACTTGAGAAAATATGTAATAGTATTTGTGAGACAGATATCAATGAATAATTATCCTAATTTGATTAACAAATTGCTTGTCCACTGTCATGCTCATGTGTTTCTGAAGATATATTGAAATCTGACTGTATTTTTCAAAACTGAATTGGCTTAATTTACAGAAATGTATGACTTGATAAAATGACTATTAATATAGAGGCTTAAAACTCCATGTGTACCACCCTTAGCACACATGAACCAAATGCCTAACCCTCATGAGGTTAATTAATATTTTGGACTTGTGGACTAAGTTTATCTAACACGGAAAAAAAAATTGTCATTACACTTTTATTTGCATTAATAGTTACAAAAGCTAATATATATATATATATATATATTCCAGGTATTGTTAGATTTGAAGCTTGAGTTTTAGGTTAACAGATTCATGTCTTTGGTAATTCAGATTGGTACTGTTGTCTCTTTTATCACCTGATGGCAAGCAATGTGATGACACTAATTTAGCAAGCACTTCACACCTTGTTGAATAGATATTATTTCCATGTAAATCTTATCAGATATTCAGACTATAGCTGTTTGCTTGGTTTTGCCATTTATGAGTAATCTATTTTTCACTTGCATATTATAAAATAATTAAAATTTCAAGAAATGTTACTTGATTGAAAACTCTAGCAAAATACCTACTTGCTTCTACTGGGTATGACAGAAATGCCTCCCACATCAGCTAGAAGAAGAAACCAGTGCCATTAATATCTTACGATTATGTGGGAAGTATTTCTGTCACACCCAGTATAAGAGGCTTATTTCAGCAAAAAGCAATGTTTTTTAGTAAAGACAAAAGTTAAAATCTAAACTCTAGCATGGTTTTGTATAACCTAATCAACAGCTGATTTTTTTCCTTGTGAAATCTGAATTATAAAATATTTTTCATAAGCTTAAAAATTACTAAGATATTCAACTTGATTTTCATTTGAATACAACTGCTTAATTTCTTTACTTTTTTTTTTTAAGCTTCCTTCCCTCTTAATTTAACTTGAAAATCTGCTTATGAAGTTACAGGCAAGAATGTATTTCTCTATCTTCAAAGCAACTATAACGTAATCTTAATGATATATTTGTCAATGCTGAAGTGATTTAATACAGTTAGTAACTCATAGATGTTACTGTAAGAAAACAATACTCTGAATTTTGTTGGATGACATGTTTCATTGTATTTGGTTGGTTCAAACTTTTTTTTCTTTATTTTTTTATATATATTTCTACCATTAGTGTGCATACTCTTTCAGAAGATTAGACAGCATTCCAAAGTGCAAGCCACTTGAGGATGACTGGTGAGTGCACAACTGAAACATTGGGAAAACTGAAGTTAAATGTAGTTAATCTGTTCTTTAACCATGTCACTGGAATTAAAATGAACTTTATCAATGATCTTATGGGAATCCAATTTCAAACATAAATTTTGTACTTCTTCTTATATTTAAATTATTGGGAACAGTGGAATGCACTCCCTATAATTAGTGGGTATTGGGATATAAACATATATAATTATACATTTCCAGTGGAACCTGCTAACATACAGATTTGAGTATAATGCTGGCATTAGTTTACTATATCAGTGTAAATATTACCACTGACAATACTGAAGATATTATTGTTAATAATGATGTTTTGTTTATTCTGCCATCAAATTTAATAATGTCTTGAGCTCAAACATGGGTTTATTACATTCACTTACACACAAATACACTTGGGGAAAGGTTTGAATCTATCTCCTCTTCCCTCAGTGGGCTAAATAGTAGGACTTGTCTAGAAAAATTGTTGATCTCAAAATTGTTAATGCAATATTTGCTCACAAAAGAAATAATTTTTCTTACAATCCAAAATATTCTTATTTGAAATATTCTGCAAAGGGTTGATAACCAGTAAAAACAAAAAAAAAAGAAATCAATCAAGCTTCATCATAGAGTAATGTGATATTTCATCATAATGCTTATTGTGCAGCCTGTTTTCTTTAAATTTTGTTTATCTAATTTTTCTTTATAAATTATGTGAATGACTGTTTACATTTCCATCAGAAAGTATGTAGAAGGCTGCTGCTTTTACTCAATCCATTTTTGATGACTTAAAATCTTTCCAAGTTTGGCATATGCTTTTTTTTTGTGTGTGTGTGTGTGTGTGTGTGTGTGCGTGCGTGCGCGCAATATGTATTCTCTGTGTTTTTGTTTTGTAAATACTTTAGATTTTGGACTGAAGTTCTTTTAAATTTTTACTTTAATGCTCTCTTGGTTGATATTTCTTTCATTCTATGATCTTTCAATAATTTTACAGTTGAGACCAAAAACTTAAGATATCTTAAACATGTGCACCATTATTTTATGATTTATTTTTTGTAATTCATTCTTTAAATTTAAAATGGGATGCATGAACTAAACTAAAAATACTGAAACCTAATTCTCAACTATCTGTTGATCTGCAATATATTTCTCTTGATTTGCTTTTCTTTTCTTTTTTTTCTTTTTTCTTTCCTTTGAAATATTGATCCAATTGCTAGTGGTTTTCATATTAAATCCAAAATAAAGATCATTTTTTTATGCTTTTAAGTAGCATTTCAT
This sequence comes from Acanthosepion esculentum, assembly GCA_964036315.1. Classification (NCBI taxonomy): domain Eukaryota; kingdom Metazoa; phylum Mollusca; class Cephalopoda; order Sepiida; family Sepiidae; genus Acanthosepion; species Acanthosepion esculentum. The sequence continues at coordinate 90,897,454 of OZ038490.1, read as the reverse complement.
ATTCTACACTCAAGTTGCTAATTAAACTAACATGTTAATAAAACTTGAGTAATATGGACTTGAATTAGAGAAAAAAAACCTCTGGAAACTTATTCTTTATTTCTGACTATTTGCTTACTATCTGCAGTAAAATGACAGTCTGACAGTTTCAATAAAAAGCAACTGAAAATTATATGAAGGAAACACTAAGTGAAAAATGATTAATTTAGAATAAAACCTGGTTTCAAGTTAGTTAAGAGGAAAAATTTGTTTTGTAATTAATTTATTTCTCCCTTAAAAATTAACTTTGTTAGAGGACAGTAAAGTTATTGCAAGTCTGTGTGTGTGTTTTTTTTTTGTTTTTTTTTACTCACTTTCACCCATATCAGGTGATGAAGTTTCAGTGATCTTTGATAGTCTGAATATAAAACCTGTTTCATTTTGAGTATTCCTTTTTCTTTACCCTATGACTCATAGGGCAATTTTTTTTTCTATATTTCCTACTTATTCATAAAAGGAACAAAAGGACAGATTTATTTAAATCTCTGTATAAAAGAAAAATGATGACCCATATTTGATCCAATAATGTTATTTTCTGAGTATTAAATTTATTAGTAATAATATCTGTTAAATGTGATTTTGAATATTTATAGTATACAATTGGTACCGTGTAATATGGTGTTTGGAAAGTAATTACACACTTCACCACTATGAAGTAGGAGTCAACAAACCCAGGCAAAGCAAAGAAAACTGCATCTAGAATTAGTTTATCACCTCTTCTAACAGTGTTTTGTTTATAGTGTTTCAGAGTTTAAAACCATGGATTATAACTAAAAAAGCAAAGTACTGCCACAGAGACATTTGTATAATGTATATGGATAGTGAAAGCTTGTATATATGAGCTGTGGTTTAAAAAGTTTAATAATGGTGATTGTGACATATCCAATAAGCTTCACTCAAGATGATCTATTCTGAATTTTTGAAAGATACTATTGGATTGGATTCACATCAAAGCACCAGAAAATTGGATCAAAACCGTCATATTCAGCTGCTCATGAACATCTCAAGTGAATTGGACAAATTTGCAAAGAAGGAATTTGGCTTTCTCCTAATGCCTTTTGAGAACTGAACACAAGTTTCCACCATATGTAGCAGATGCTCACTAGATTTAGTATCTACTGACTTTAATCTGTGATCACTAGAACATTTCATAAATGACAATGATCAGAAGCAAAGTTGAAAAGAATCTTTTTAAATCATTTTTTATGTAGTTGTTGAAAAAAATAGTGATTACATTTTTAATAAACTTGCATTTGTTTTATGTCCTTTCCATAATTACTTTTTAAACACACTAATAAACTAGTTTAGCTGTCTTGTCAAAAAATTGTCAATATTTTTCCAATTGCTTTGGATATTGAAAATGTTAATTTTCTATTTATCAAAAATTGACTGATTCTAAAAAGTAATCATTTCATTCTTTGAATATGTTGAACACTTGCAGTCTCTTGCTTATAAAAAAATCAATATTTTCACAAAATTGCTATTAACAGAATAGATATTAGTAAAAATTTCAGGGTGTTAGGGTAAATATATCATGAATTTCAGCTTATAGCATTTTTATTATCAATATTTATAATAATTTGATGGTGGTTGTTGCACAACAAGAGTTATTTATATTGTAAATAAATATATAAAATAGTTATTTACTTTTAATTTCAGATATAAAAAGATTGTCTTGGTTCATAAGATATCACCATAAAAGCTAAACAAGATATTGTAGTGTTATTGAGAGATGAAAACAATGTTGGACAAAAAGTTGAAAAGATCACAGAACAGTCAAAAAAATAAATTGGAAATATTGGCCAACTAATAACTAAAAAATATGGCTTTAAGAATGTCACAAAAATGATATTCGAGAAAAGTTAAGAGTAATAAGTACGAAAAATGGGTTGACCAACAAAAATCTTTGAGGAAGCTGATGTTGTGAATGTAGAGAGAAATTCTAGTATTAAAATTCACAAGCAAAACATTAAAAAAAAAACCAAACAAAAAAACAATAAAAACAGACGGAGAAGGAAAATTCTGACTTGTGACTCTAGATCACCACAGGCAAAAAATTTTTTCAATTAAAATTGTCGACTTCAAAGGAGCCCTGAAAATAACAAATCTTTGTACTTATCTTTTATATATATAATTTTCTTTTTTTTTTTTTTTTTCCATCAGGGACCCAAGACTAATGTTTTAACTCAAAAATTGTCATACATTCAATCTTGTCCTGACTTGATAGCAGGATGATTATCAAGATAATATACAATATTTTCAATTGGCTGTTTTGCGTTACAGAGCAAGCTTATTTTCATAAGATGGGTACTTGAATTACTACAAGTTAGCATGAACTAGTCATTAATCTCTTCATGATTCAGAGGCTACTACAACTGTCATCTCCGAATTACCAAAAATTTAATTTTTATTGTTCACTTAGATGGTTTACTTCTTGTTCAGTATTACATGTAGTATGTGAAAAAAATATTTTAAGGAGTAGAGCTACTCTTACTTTTTCTAGTCTCAGCTGTATAGGTTGCTATTCTGCCAATTGTTGCTGGCAGACCATTTGCTACTAAATAAAGATATTTCATTCATATCATTTTTGTGAGATCACTTTCAGATGTTTTGAAAATGAGATAGTGACATTTGGCATCCTGTTTTTGTTGAGTTTGATTTAAATTTTCCAAGAGGTGTTCAATTCTTAAATCTGATACTATGTTCTCTGCTGTTGTGCATAAATCTTCTTGCAACTCTTTCTGCTTGCTACTCTGTTGTTTAAATAAGAAAATCAAAGCATTCAAGTATCATATTTCTCATTGATCCCTAAAACCATAGGACTCAAATATTCACGTTTGTGCTGTGACTCATTCTTTTTTATCAATTTTAGATGCTTTTGAGACCTAATTTCAATGAATCATGCATTTAGTAAAAAAAACAAAACTCCCAAATTGTTGAATAGTATTAGCATTTAACTTAATTGTTTTGGGGAATTAAGTCCCATCAAGTGCAACTTAGCCCATGTCTCTCAACTCATTGAGCATAGTGTGGGAGGGAGTTATGACTTGAATATCTAAATATTACTCAAGGTTTTAAGGAGTTCAAATCTTACGATTTCCAGATGCTAGCATCATTTAGTGAATTTTTTTTTTTTTTTTACCAGCCCCTCTTTCTTATGAGGGGGGGTAGTCTATTTTTGTTTCTCTTGATAGTTCATACTGTTAAACCTCTTTAGATAAGCCACTCCTTATCCTGTTAATTGGGATTTGCACTTAAAATCTTATCTAAGAAGCTTTTAAGTTCATGAGTATATTCATGCAATAGAATGGGCCTTCACATTCATCAAAACTATTGCCCACCTTGCCAAAAACACTTCAAAGACATCAGATTAATAGAGTGGTTTCCAGACTCTCCAGATAGTATTATATTGTGGTTTATCATTAAAAGATGGAATTATTCAAGTGAAGATTTTTGGGAAGCAATAAAATCTGTTTCAATTAATGTTAAAGTTGAAACAGGAAAAGTTAATCACACATGTAGCTAATATCTTTTAGATAATATAAATAAAAAATTGTTGCCTGTTATGCAAACAAAACTAAACCACTTGAAATAAGTCTTTATCAATATTTTTGAAAAGGGGTAAACATAAGCTAAAACTATCTTAAATTTTAAAAACATCAGTTGATTAATAACCAGTTTCATTGTTTAAACATTGACTTGACATAGTATAAACTTACATTAAGTGATTAAAGTGAAATCAGTTCTACAGAATAATTTGTGTAGACACATGACAATTTTTTTCTGTGGGTTTTACCAATTTTTGACTATTTTTTTGCCTTTTCTCTCCTTTTACTTTTAAGGTAAATTTGACATTTACTGTGACATGCAAAGTAAAAAATGTCTTGTAAATGCAATAATATAACTTATGAAAGTAAATTGTTATGGAACAATTTTTTGTATTAATTTCTCCCTTCTAGAAAGATGAAAGCTTAAATTACTTTCTGTTCTCTTGTAATATGGATTTTAAAGAAGCATTTGGTTTTACTTTATTTTTATCACAAAGTTTAAATTTTAGAAGCACTTAAAATTAGTTAAATTAGCAATAGTACATAACATGAAGTATTGAATTATGAGGTGTGTGTGTAGCCTAGCATTTGGCATGCAAATTGGGGTCATTGAGAAAAGTTCAAATTCTGGCTAATGTTATATTCACTTCACACAAATACACTGAGGAAAGGTCTGAATCATCTCTTTTCATCTACTCTAGCATTAGGTGGTGACCAGTCTAAGAAATTCGGAATTCCAAAATTACGAGAGGGCAACAGGAAACTACTTTATTTATCTTTCCCAAGAGTACATGACAATTTATCGATAAAAGGAATCTATGATCCATGATTGTCCATTAAAAATGGAGATATTTGCAGAATATGTTGTCTGTTAGAATTATTTAATCTAATGAAACTTAAGATTTTTAAATTTTTTTTTTAAATTAAATTTTTAGGAGTGGTATTACTAAAAATAAAATTACTTTTTGAATGTTTCCTTGCTTGTTACATTTATCATCTTCACTGCCAAAGGCTCCCTTTTCTCATATCTTTGATAATCACCTTATTGCAAATCTTGTCATACCTTGTTTTTTTGTACTTTCAAATGATGTGCTTTGATAATTTTGACTTTTTTTTTTTATAAGTATTCAAAGCACGTAGATTTAAGATCTAATTAGTATAATTGAAATATGAACAGCTTGAACTCTTTTAATGCCATATTGGTCTTGTCCATAATTATCAAGTCAAATGCTTAATTATAAAATTGCATCTTTTTCCATGATGTAAGTTTTTTGTTATTTACTGACAAAAATATTACATGAAGATGATCTTTAATTCTATGTCTGCTTTCTAATTTTATCTATTTTTAGATTCCTTGCATTTAAAGACAAAATTATTAATTCAAATATTTTAAGTGATTAAAAATGACTTGTTAAATATCCCAAAAATACAATGTTATATAATTATAGCACTTAAGCTAAAGTGGAAATATCTTTTTTTATTTTTATTTTTTTATATATATACTTTGTCTAAAGTTTGCAAAATACATAGCTTAAATAAAAGGGGTATTAATAATTTGTGATTATTGAAGATATATTAAAAAGGTCTAAGTGCAAGGTAAATAAAATAAAACATTTAGATTTTATGATATATTTTTAAAAAAGATCCATTTCTTCCACTATATTTTGTAAGGAAAAAATAAATTGTGCAAACCAAAATTAAGTAATGTCTTTTTATGACAATGATTCAAATATTGAGGTTGGAAAGGAAAGATTACCCCATAACTCTTTAAAAAATTCCTAAGATAATAAATTCAGGCATATAAAGAGGAATTTTTCACAAACTATAAATTTTATTTTTTTTAATTTTATTATTATTATTATATAAAAAAAAAATCTGTAATTTTCAGAAAACAGTTTGTTACTCTAGATATTTAAGAATTGCTAAAAGTAGCAGACAAAATGACTGGCTGTAATTTTTCATCTTTTTTATACTTTAATGCTACAGTGTTGTGATGAAATTTGTAGGTTTAAAAAAATCTATATGCAGAATGCTTAAGTCAGTTTAGCTTACGCATTTTATTTTTCAATGCTATTTTATCATTGATTATTATTAGTTAACAAAATTTTTTTCCAAATAGTCATTCAACTTATGATTTGAACCAGTATTCATTTCAATGTAAACTTCTTTGATGCTGCCTGAAAGCATTTTTTTCATTCTCCCCATCTTTCTCTTTCTGTACAATTCCAGTACCATTACCTGCTTAACTATCATGTCATTACTATTTTTTCAAGAATGGATCGGGTCTCGGGTTCCCAAGATTCTGTCTACAATACCAGTCATCATCAAAGTGAACGTTGCTTGCTTTTGTAAATATCAAGTGTAACTATGGGGAAGTTGTTGCAAAAGGTTAATTCGAGCAAATTACTTTTAATGTAAGATATTTTTATTTTTGGGAAGTTGGATTTTGAGATGTAACTTTGATAAAATATTGAAATTCTTCCGAGTTTGTTACCTTGAGAAAGTTCTTGGTTATTTTTTAATATTTATTTATTTGCTACATGGGCAGTTATAAAATTTTTTATTCAAAACATTTTGCATAAAGAAATTAATTATTAGTAATTATCAAAAACTATTTCTGCATTCAAACATCTTCCAATTAACAGAAAAAAATTGAAAACCTTTATTTAAATGAGAAAGCATTTTTCATTAAATTGAGGGCTTAATAGCTGCTATTAAGTACTTTTTAAAATATATTTTTACTTCCGGTATGAATTGTATGCTATTTCATAGTAAAAACATTTTTCCTAAAGATATCTTATTAAATGATATGGAACTATGATACTAATTAGTTTTAGTTATACTGCAGTATCATGTAACTGGCTCTTTGTCTTTCTACTTTACCATTATCACTTTTAAAATTATCAGTCTATTAGGACATTTTTGTTGTGTATCAGAATTCTGTTTATAGTTTAAATTAACTTTCTTACAAATTTTTGTAGTATTTAAAAAAATTTATAAATCTCTATTTTTAATATAAATATATTTTGCTTGTAATTTGAATTAAGGTTGTTTAAAGATTTATAATATTTTATGAACATATTTCTTGGTTATTGTTTTTATTTATATTGGACTGCTTTAAATAGTACAAGTTGACCATCACTTATACAGCATCATTGGTATCTGTAGGTTGTTGGATAAGTGATTCATTTTATTTTTTCTTATTTTTCATTTTTTTTTCTATTCTAGATTACTGGTGTTTATATTAGAATACAGCTAACCATTTCATAATACCTTTAAAATACCCTGTAAATTAGTACATGTTAGTTAATTAAAGAAGCTTGAAACTCAAGTGATGTTTGTCATAGACAACATATAGTGTTTGTGCTTCACATGATATGCACTTCCTGTATTCATTGGAGCTAGGGCTAAACATAACCAGGTTATAATGGTCAAATAGAAATGTCTTAACAGTGTTTGAAAGATCTCAAAAACATCTGATAGAGCAACTAGCAAGCAGCAATGACAGGTGTGTATGGTAACCTGGGAAATCTGAAATTAGTGCCAGATTGCTGATTACCAATCTATACAAGGAAGCTTAAATTATTTGATAGTTGTTGTAATATCAGATTATATGCTTTTAATAAGTTTTTCTAACAAATTTAAAATTAAGTAAATCTTTGACTTGAAATTTTAAAAATTGAAATCAATTGCAAAGACAAATGATGCTGATGTAATTTTTAGGGAAATATAATTTGGCATGAATTTTGAGCTACTTATTGAAATGTGAATGAAATTTTCAAATATGGAGAAGTTAAAACATTTTGTATATTAAAATTTGATAAAATCAGTTACTTTCATTTATAATAAAAGCAATAAATGAAAAATTTAGTTTGGAATTTTTATTATAACAAATGTATTAATATTGCAAGTGTTCTGTATTTTTATTCAAACAAAAACTGACATGGTTTACTTTGAGAAATATTCAGCAACCTCTTATTAATGCCATTGTAGTTTTTGTTTTTAGGTACTCTTTTCTGTGTACTTATAACACTTGAGAAAATTTAAAATTTTACAGCATTATTTCAAGTTTTCATAAGATTAAAATGAAAAAGTGATTAAAATTGCTGACATTAGGAGAAAGTATAAAATTCTTATGCTAAAAATATTTCAAGAGGAATTTTTTTTTTTCCTCTCCAATTTTACTCCTTTGTGAGGGAAGTAAACTAATTTTGAAAAGAGTTGTTTAATGTGCATTGTTTTAAATACTACTGGGATATATAGAAAGGTTTTAAAATGATTATCATAAAAACCATTGGAATTTAGTTCTACAATCTATTTTGAACCTGTTACTATTAAATAATTTTTTTCCAGATTAATATTTTCTGTGCTACTCTAAATATTAATATAAGATAAAGGGAGTAACTGTAAAGATTTGCAGATTATGATAAATGGGTGGAGAAGAACGTATTGGTTGAAAAACTCTACTAACTTTGCTCTAGAGAGATTGCATTAATAGCAGTAAATAAAAGTACTAGAAGACTATTCTTATTGCTTCATTGTTTCAAATCTTTAAAAGTTTATAATTAGCTGGAATTTGTACTAATGTACTGACATTTTATTTGGATATATATAATTACAATATTACCGAGTTAAAAAGTAGGGCTGTTAATGTTTAACAATGCTATTTAAGAGTTTTGCATTATATAATTTTTTTATTTAATCATTTCATTTCGAGCCAGGCAACAAATCAACTAAGACACAGTGGGTTAGTGAGTGTAAAAGAATATAAGAAAGAAAAACATGAAGGTGTGAGAACAAAAGAACATGAATTAAGATGGAAGATAACAATTGACATTGCATTTAAATGAATATCAAAGTTGACTGGAAAGCAAGAAGTTGGAAGATTTCTTCAAGTGTAGAAGTGTGACAAAAGAAACTGTTAGCATAGGACTTACTGTTACATCTAGCCATTTCAACTGTAAAATGAGACCTTGCTGCCAGTCTTGTACTGTGCTTAAATTCATAGCGTAGATACTATAGAGGAAAGTTCATCAAAACAGTTACCATGAAAGTATTTATAGAAAAGGCAGTGGGAAAGTGATTATCTGGAAATTCCACAATCATAACTTAAAACATGAAAAATTTTTTCAAAGGTTATACATGTTGTATTCAGCTTTTATTTTGTTTTGGTTTGATGAACTTTTGTTCCAGATTCTTTGGTAATGTTCCAAATGAAAAAGATTGAATTAATTGAAATTTTCATTAATTAATGGATAGTTGATATAAATGTTTCAAAATGTCCTTAAAATTCTTAGCTTGTAATTTAAATATTTGCTAAAAGAGCAAATGCAATTTCAATTCTTTTTTGCAAGTAATGTTCCAGTGTTAAATATTTCCAGTGGTTGGCATTTTTGTAAAATGGCAAGTGCCTCCTTGGTAAAAATTGTTTTCTATTTATTTACTAGTTATTGTTTTATATGCTTGCTTATAATTTTGTTACAGTCACATGACAAAACCTACTGCATATTAACTATACGTGATAAACTTATCAAATGATCTTTTGTGTAGTTCCAATTCATTTTGTATTTTTAGTGATGAGAAAATTTAGTGTTATATATTAAAAAAAATAAATTAGTATGGTGAAGCTTGGTCTATTGCTTCAGATATCTCCAAGGCATTTGATAGGGTTTGGCATATTGGTCTTCACAAGTTGAAAGCTTATGGTATTTGGGGATGAATTTTCAAAATGATTCAATCTTATCAAATCATAAAATAAAAGTTGTCTTGAATAGCCACTATTCTAGATCTTTTTACTTCCATGCCAGTTTAAAGGGCTGTATCTTTAGACCTATATTGTTTCTAATTTTCATCAATGATCTTCATGATAGCATCAGCTCTCAACTCTGTATTTATGTTGATGGCAACAATTTACTCCTGTCTTAATAGTAATAGGTTCAATAAGGTTAAATTGGCAGCTAATTCTCAAAAATTACCTAGATTCTGTTAACTGAGCAAGGAATGGCTTGTTAATTTTAATGCCTCCAAATTAAATTAATCATCGAAAAAACACTTTTTGCCTTCCATCAGCATAGCTAATGCTAACCTCCAGGAGAGTGACTCATGCCTTCTTGGGCCAATGTTTTTTGATGACATGAAGTACAAAAGATTAGATTGAATCAATTGCTAGGTCTGCTTCTTGGGAAGTTAGTTCTCTGTGTTATGCTAGACCCCCCCCCTCCCGAATCTCATATATTTATAAGTCTATCATTCATCCATGCTTAGAATATTTCTGCCACATATGATCTGGTGCTCTTGTTATATATTAAGAGATTCTTGATAAAATCCAAAGAAAAAATATCTGCAATGTCATTTCTGGCATCTCCATTTCAGTCACTTTCCCACTGCCCTGATATTGCTTCCCTGTGCTTTTTTTTCTATAAAATCTTTCCTAGTAAATGCTCTGAACTCTCCTCTATGGTACTTAGACTTTATGAATTCAAGCACAGTACTAGATTTGCAGCAAGATCCTATCATTTTTTTTTTTTTTTTTTTTTTTTTTTTACAGTGGAAATGGTTAGATATAACAGTAAGTTCTATGCTAACAGTTTCTTTTCTCACTTGTGGAACACTCTTCCAGCTCTTACTTTCCAGTCAAGATTGATCTTCAAAAATTTAAATGTGATGTCAATCATTATCTTTTATCTTAATTCTGATTCTTTTATTCTTGCTCTTTAATTTTTTTCTCATATTCTTTCACTCAGTAATCCCCTGTGTGTTAGTGGCTTTATTGTTTTGCTTGGAATGAAAGGAAATGGAAAAAAAAAAAAAAATTATGCAAATACAATGTATAAATCTATAGACCAGTCCTTTGTAAAGCTCTGAGAGAAATAAGGTTAATTCAATATTGGTAGGTGATTCTAGTTTGGATTATGACCTTTCTTGTTATGGCTAATCATTAAGAATTGGATGGACACACACACACACACACACTTTTATTTTCCATTTCCACCTCATCCTCAACATGATCTTGATAACAGCTTGTTGGGTACAGATAATTTGTTTGGAATAAAGTAGTTTCAAATTATGTTCATACAAGTGAATTTCTAAATGTTGACATAACATTTCAACTAATCCATTCTTCAAACTTAGTCATGTGTGTAATCTGTAAGAGAGGGGGAAAAATATCTTATTTTTCTGAAATAATAATAATAAAAAAAACAGCTGTTTTAATACAAAATGGACCAGTCCATATGCACAGACAAAACCACATACACTCTGGCAAATTCAAAGAGGGGTAGATTACCTTGCTAAACAAAGGAAATTAAATCTTTATTTGCATCTGACATGCATCTGGCTAATGCTAATATATATATATATATATATATAGCTTCTTTCAACTTTCTCTCTCTTCAAGAGAGAGATCTCCAATTATCTCATAGAAGGTAATTTACCCATTTTCAGATATGATCTGCAATACTGTTTTTCTTTTCCTTTTGGTTATGGCTTATGTTGCTCATGTTTGATTTGTATCCCCTTACATACCCCAATTTTTGCATGAGATGTTATAAATTTAATACTTCATCACACCCTTCTCTCATAAGATCTTATATGGCAATTTTTAAAATTTGTTGTCTATATAGTTCTCTGGTTGAGAAAATCATTACTCATTCTGTTATGATAGATAAACATTCTAAAATATAGACAAATATTTGAGTATTTCTTTTGATAATTTTACTATGTTCAGAGATGAAGTTACTAGTTTTTGATCTTCATAATTGAAAGCAAAAAATCAATGAAAATTGAATAGTTCAGCTTCAGGATTGTAACCTTTTTCTGGCAAAATGTTTACCTTATTTACAATTATGAAATAATTGCTGTAATGTATAGAATATAGTACTCGTAATAGTTGTTAGTAGCTTCTAAAAATTCTTGGCAGATAAGTCATATGATAATTTTTTTTCCTTTTCCCTGGGGCACCTTATTTGCAACATTTGATCTTCAGAAAATGATTTATTAGTGTAGATGCTTGTTCTATTATCATATATAGCATACTTTACAAGTAAAATATCAGTAATGTTGATAGCATTTATGTGAAGTGTTACAATTTTTGCTGTTGGTTTTGTTTTTCCTTGCTGACTCATTAAATATTAAATTCTATGTACAAAAAAGAAAAAACTATTGAAAAACAAATGTATATAATGAAGTATTCTTTTTATTTTTTATTAATTTGGTTACATTATAGTTAGTGGTCAGTGATTTGGTGATCCCCCTTAAATGAAATCAGCAAAGATCTAAACATGTATAAATAACTTAGTATGTATATGCTAATTTGTCCTTGAATATTAGGAAAGTCAAGAATCAAAATTCTACTGTATTCATAAAAAGCATGTGAGAGTTCCTTGCTTACACTACATGGGAATAAATAGATTAAAGTGGATGAAACCCCAGTTTCGATATTTTCTAGTTGGTATTCATTGTTTTTACTATTCAAGTAACGTTGCTTGTATTATGTTAAATAGATCAAATTTTTTGCAAGTAATATAAAAAAAATGGGTTATATAAAATGTCTGAAGAAAATAGGTTGTTGATTCTCTTAATCTCTTAGGTCCAATGTGTTTTGTGTTAATCAACATTTGAATATAACATTTTGATTAATTTTATCTTTTCTGTTTTCATTGTAATAGATATTTTATTCATTTAATCATTTGTGCCTTTTTAAAAAATTTGGATTTAAAATAAATGTATTTTCTAAGTGTTAATATGAATGAAATTCACACTATTTAACGGTTCCTTCACCTCTCAGCTTTCAGTCTTATCTATGTCTGAAGTGCAAAGATTACTTCATAAAATGTCATTAAATATTTGATTTTAATCTGATTAATAAACTAAGCAATTAAGTCAAATTACTTGTGCATTAGTGTATAATTTATATAAATTACTATATTTTTCTTTTTGTAATGCATTTTTCACTTTTTGTTAAAAAAAATTTAATGAAACCAATTTATATATCAAGTGTTTTTTTTTTTTTTATACTAACCAATATATTTTATTTTTTTTTTTTTGCTATTTGCAGTTTTCAGATGAGGATAAAATATATTTTATGAATGTCACCAAAATTATTCAAACATAATTAAAAATTAAGGGAACATGCAATATTCCTAAGTTGGTACTCTTATTACCTCACTTGTGTCAACTCATTGAATTTTGAATAGATATAATATCAAAATAACTTAAGTAATTGAAAAAGACAGCATGAAGATATCCTGGGTACACTTTGAATTAGAATATCTACGTTGTCCAATCTACAAAGAATGTATTGAGTTTACATCTATTCTGGATTCCTTGAATAAAAGAAGGTTAAAATAGTTTAAAGTAACATTACTCTTTCAGACATTTTCATTTTAGTTATATTGAGCACAAATATTTTGAATTTTTTTTCTTTTTTGTAACGTATGTTTAATAAATATTAACAGTATTCTTCCAATGGTGCAAACTTATTTAAATAGATATACAAGTCCTTTATTATCTTGTATAGCTTTAAGGTCACAGTGACACATTCATTTGTCATTATTATAGTGATAAAGAAATGACACCGAGTGGTATAAATATCTCCAGGAAGTTTACTTTGTATAGAATTATTTCAGATTATTACAAATATTATTTATGATCACATGGAACCTAAAAAAAAAAAATACATATGTACATCAATGAGTTCACTGCCTAATGAAGAAAAGTTATTTTAAACATATTTTTCAACATGATCTCCTTTATCAACTTTGTCAATATACTAAAATTGGTGGTGAATTATAGACATGGTGTTGTGGGGGGGATAATAAAACTCTTTGCCTGGCCAAGAAGGACCCCCCCCCCCCAAAAAAAAAATGTTTAGTCATTTGTTCAGATTTTAGGAAGTGGGTTGGCCCGAGAACTTTTCAGTATTGCTACCAACAGGTAATTTGAAATCTATAGATCTCTTGGTGTAATTATATTTCTAAAGAATTGATGTATATTTTATTTATTAATCCAACAGATTTTATGTCTTTTAAAAAAAATCCATTACTTTAGAAATGGTTTTGTTTGTTTGGGTACAAAACTAAGCAGATATGAACTTTCAAGAATCTGGGAAGCATTTACACTTATTGGACACTATTTGGTTTTGCTTGATTGGCAAGAGCCTTTGTGGCCGAATTGGCCTAAAGTAATGTCGGATTTAATGGTAGCTTTTCTTGCAAAGTGGAGTACAGGTTCAAATCTTGCTGGAGGGCACATCTTTTCTTTAATAAGATTTCTTGAATATTCAGGCCAGTAGATGAAAATAAATATACTGTTTAATAAATGGAGCTCAAATATGAGTATCCACTAAAAATAACATTTAAAGTGTAGATCAATTTAGCCCTTAATCCTTGATTAACTTGTGTGTATGCATAGAATCTTAAACAATTCAAATTATAAAAACATTTTTCTTGATTTTATTTGGCAAGAGTAAATTGTATGATTTTCATGGATATATAATTTAGAAAGTATTACTTACTTGAACAATTCCTTAATGCTTAATTTCTTTCTTTGTTTTTACACTTTTATATACTTGAATGACTCATAATGGGTTTTTGTCTATGGTTAAGAAAATAGTGACTTAGCTTGTCAGCATCAAAAGCACTTGTTTAGACAAGTTACTAGGCATCCTGGTATATGGGTGGGCAATGTTCTTTGTAAGACAAATACATTTTATGGAATGGATTTGTCTTACAAAGTACATTGCCCACCTGATACCAGGATGCCTACTCTGTCAATGTATTACTCTTTACCTGATCCAAAGAAATTTTGTTCACCATATTGATTGTGCCAGTTCAACTTCCTCCTTGATCTGATATTTTGAACTCTTGGACTGACTTTTCAAGAGTGCTGAGCCATCTTTGAACCAGCCTCTTGCAAAACCACCACATATTCTGACTTATCTGGTGAGCATGTCAGCCCCATATGTGAAATCTGTGAAGATGTGCAACTTTGTTGCATCCCATTGTAGTGCTAAGTTAATGCCCTTCAGAATAGCATCCAACTCTGCCAGGATAAGTGTGTAACCAACTATTATCCAGCCATGTATATAGCTTTCATTCATATACCTCCTTGACATATGAGATGCTCAAATATTTTGTTCTGTAAATTCTCTGGTGTTTGACCACTTTCACAATATGGCACAAATCTTGTCAGCATCTAATGCTGTTGCAACATTTAGCAGTTAGATGTTTACCAGCTACTGCTTCAACTGGCAAAGTGCTAGCCACAGCTATTTTCTTAGTCACCATCTGATCTTTCAGTATGGCTTGGGTTCAATAGTTGACTTAATTTCTCCCATCCTGGAGGATACATGCAACAGTTGCTTAACTTGATCTGGTAGTCTTGCCACAAATGCACATGCCAATCTTTACTTGGATATTCTACCAAATAGTCTTGCAAGCTTCTTCAGATAGCTAAACAGACCGGACTTGTTTGGGCACATCTGCACATCCACAACTTGCTTGTTTCAATAGCAATACATAGAGCTCATTTTATCTGCTCTGTACTGAGCTTCTGATGAACAGCAAATGCTTTGCTGGCTAATCACAAAGGAAGAACTCCTTCAATTTTTATTTCCCAGAGATCAGACAAGTTTTTTTTTTTTTTTTTTTTTTTTTAATCCATTTGAGAACTGGTTTCTCAGTCACAGAACTGTCAAACTTGGAGATGTAAGGAAGACCAGTCAATTTGGTCATTTTACTCAGCCCCAACTTGTTGCCACAAGGCAACTTAAGTGTGAATGAAGTATAAACCCATTCTCTCTTATATAGAGAACATCGTGCAAATTTGTTTCACATCAACCAATCAGTGCCTTGATTGAGGGAGTTTTTTTTTTTTTTTTTTTTTTTCATTGTGGTGTGTGATGGAGGATGATTTTGTGACTTACAAACTACAGACTTGCAACTTTTGACCTGTGGATTTTTGTTTATTTTTGCCATTTCTAGAACTCTTCAATTACACTGTCTCGGTTATAACTGCATTGGATGAAAAGTTTCATTGAAATATTCTTGAAATAAATGGTATGTGTATTTTGGTCAGTGTCTGTTAGTGGTTTATAACTGATTAGTTGCAAATATTTCTATTGAAATCATGCAAATTAAGAAATTAATCTGAAATTCTTGACTATTTAGGAGGAGTTTTTCCTTCTTGACATGTCAGCTTTTTCAATAGGCTTGTCTCATGTGAAATTGTCAAGAGAAATATTGCACCAATAGTATTAAGTTCTGGCAACTTCTTTGTATCAATCTGATTAAAGTATTGTTTATAGCAATAAACTTCATGAAATGATTTATATACTGAAATAGCATTAATTTCATTAGATTATTCAGTTCTTAATTGATGTAGCAAGTTGCATTTTCCTGTATTGATTATTGAAAGCAGAACAAAGAATATTAGGTTTAAATATGTTCATATATTAATTTGAATATTCTAATTCAATAGTAAAGACCATCTCTTTGCATAAAAATAAGTAAATCTTAAACATTTTTTAACCTATTTACTCTTATTGCCGCTTATAACTTTATCATACGATGATAGAAATTTGAACCAATTGTTTAACTTTGTTTTATAGATTGTAAAGTTGATTATCTGCTATAATTTTATATCAGAAGCAGGTCAAGGAATCTGGTACACTGTTATCAGTCTGAGATACATTGTTGTAGCTTATGTTAATTTAATGTTCTGAAATAATTCAGAATATTTTTTTTTTTGTTAAATGATAGTATGAGATTGCTTGCTTCTAATCTTGGCTTCATATTATTGAAAACAATCAATTGTGCTATTGAATTTAATTGCAGAAGAATCTTTTGTCTCTTGTATTTTTTTTTTTTTTTTAAATGCCAGTTTTTAAAAAAAAAATAGTTCAGTAAACCCTTAAATTCTCAATTTATTTATATTGCTACTTTTTATCTGAACTATAAAACAAATTAACTTTGTGTGTAACTGAACTGCTGTAAAATGTATAATGAATAATAGAAAATTTTGTTTTACTGAGCTGGGTTTTGTTTTGTCTAATTTTTAAAATTTATTTTTCATTGGTTTTTTTTTTTTTTTTTCCTCCTTGCTCTTCAATTTAAAAATTTTCTTGGTTTAATGGCTATAGTTACATTTTTTTTTATTTGTTTTAACCTTAGACATATTTCATGTTTGTATTTATTTTTTCTGGGGGTAGTTTCAATATCTTTTATTTGATTTAGTCTTTATTTTCTTTTAACAGAATACTTAAACTTTTATAATGATAAAGATTTTTACTTTTTCCCACAATTAAAGTTCTTGCAAAAGCCATGCATAAAATTGCATGTACAATTGTTGTTTTAGGCTCTTTTTGTCTGGATAGAATGCATAAACACTTCCTAAATATATGAATATGGGGGGGGGGACTTATCCATTAAATGTTTAAGATATTGAATTTTTAAAAAAGTTTTATCTTTTATTTCAGGAATATTTTGTCTACTTCACATATTAATTATCTGAAACACTAGATAGAGATCTCATTTTGAAAGTTGAATATGAACCTCCTACTTAACAAAAAATAAACTTTAAATTTGAAAATATTTTAACTTCAATGCTCTTTTTCTTAATACAGTTACATATCTTTCAAAAGACCAGCAATAGAAAACAATTAAAATTAAAAAATCAGTTAGGGCAGCATTTAAGCTAGCTCCTGCAGAGCACTCTTGATTGGGCCTTCATCACAATAAGTAGGGAGGAGTAGATGCAATAGGCAACAATAAACTACAGGAGAACTGAAAATTGATTGTTGCATTTAAGTATTGCATTAATATCTAAACTTATATTTTAAAAGTTCAACGATAATTCTCCTGCCAACACTTAAAGACAATTGGATGTATGCAGGTCCTTACTTTCTGTACAAACAATTATTTTATTTCATGTGTAACTGTCACTGGATTTCACAATTTTTGATTATTCCCAAATTTATTTCCAAGTTATAAAAATTATGATACAAAAATATTTGTTGCAAAAAATTATATACAAAAATTGCTGAAAACAATCACAGTAATGAAAAATTAGGAATCCAAAATTTCAGGATTGTGGGTCCAGAGTTGGCCCGGAATGCTCACAGTCGACCTGATTCCAAAATTGTATAATATGTTGGGCTACGGCCTCTAGAAGTAAAGTTGAAAAAGTGTGACATGCTGACATTTGCATTTATTATATAGAAGATGAACTATTGAAAGTTAGAGAGTTGGTTCCCTTTTTAAAAAGTGTGACACACTAAGATTTGCATTTATTATATAGATGTCAAAATGGAACGAGTCATCAAACATTGAAACAGAACTTATCAGATTTTGAACACGGCTATAAATAATAGTAACAAGGTAGAGAGATTGGACATGGAATAGCTAATGTCTTCTAAACAATTCTGGTTTCTGTAAACATTATCAAAAAATTTGTTTATTCAAAAATAGTATGGTGATAATGCATTTGGAGATTTATTTTTCATGTATTACTTCCATGAGATTGCTAAAAAAAAGCATAGCATGATGAAAAAGACGCCAAACTTGACGAAAACAAAATTTTATCATCTAAATGTTCATGTTATTATTAAGAAAGATCAAAGTATTACATTTTTTAATCATTCCGAGCACGTCTGAAATCTTTGGTAAATCATTTTTTTTTTTTTTTTTTTTTTTTTTTTTTTTGAGGTAGCGAAATTGACAGATAATCGATGATGGCATCCATTTTATTTTCCATTTTATAAAAAAGATGAAAATCTCACTTTGAAATTCTTTTAAAAATCAATTATCATTTTTTCAAAACTTATTTTAAGAAAATCAGAAATTATAATGTTTATTTAAAATATTTTGAACCAAGTTTGACTTAGTTTCTGTGCCAAAAAGATGTAATTTGAAAATAAAACAAAGCAGGTCATAACCTTTCACCTCACTTGACAGGTGTTGAA
Organism: Acanthosepion esculentum; assembly: GCA_964036315.1. Taxonomy (NCBI): domain Eukaryota; kingdom Metazoa; phylum Mollusca; class Cephalopoda; order Sepiida; family Sepiidae; genus Acanthosepion; species Acanthosepion esculentum. The sequence continues at coordinate 90,878,908 of OZ038490.1, read as the reverse complement.
TGACGGATTACGTGATGGAAGGCGAAAAGTGAAGTTATTTAGATTTAAGTGAACAAATTATTTACCTCGTTATTTTTAAGGAAAACTTTCAGCGCTTTTAATTTTTTTGTACTTAGCTTTCACCTTTACGTTTACAATGCTTTATGGAAAATATATTATAAAGAAATTAAAATAAGATGGTTAAGAGTGAGATTAAATTTCATATTTCATAAGAAAGGTATCTAATTAATTTATAGGTACCTTTCTTATGAAATTTTATCAGAAATGTACATAAAATACTACAATTTTATCTACATTTATTACATTTTACTGTGCTATTTGTATTTCCATTCATTTTATTATTAATTTTGATATTTCATTTATGGAAAAATGTCATAACTGAGATTAATATAAAAATAAGATATTAACTTCTCCACACATGTTTCACAAAAGTAAAGGCCTTAACAGCGGAGAACAATGCTTAACTCAAATAACGCAACTTATTTGTATTCTGGTTGGTCTTCCGTACTTTATAATTACAGTCCAATTATAAACACAAAATTACATTTCTTAATTACTGCAGATCTTCTGATTAGTCAAAATGATACAATTTACAATGCGCTAAAAAAAGATCTCTCATAAGGACACTTATGAAAGCTGATGTGGCTTTTAACTAATTTTATAATATTTTAACAACTTAAATGTAAAAATCTATTAAAGAAATAACAAATAATTGTATTAAAAAATTTTTTTGCTTTCAGAAAATATTGTCCATATTAATAAAAACAACTAAAAGCAAATAAAAGCATTTGAAATTAAATATCGTTGTTTTGAGTTTTGTATGTTACAATTCAGAGCTAATATTCAAGTGGGGAGGGATCCAATTAAAAACAAAAAACCCCCGATTTGCTTTCCTCGAAGGCTTTGTTCTTTTAACTATTGTTATCACTAAACCTGACGCAATCGAATTTCTAGCGTTTTCATAAAATTAGTTATGTGGGGGGGTAATAAATATAAAAAAATATTTCTGCCATGACTTTGATAAAAAAAAACATTTATAATAATTTTGGTCATCTGTGAATAGTTTCTGAACGTTTCATTAAAAAAACGTGCTAAAAATTGTATGTTATTTTACTTGTTCCAGTGATACAAAGAGAAACAAGGTTTTTTTTTTAATCAAAATTTAGAATGTTCTAAAAAGAAGGAAAAATTTTAAATAATTAAAAGAAACTTTGGTCTTTCCTCTTAATAATAACAAGCATTTAGATGATAAAATTTTGTTTTTTGTCAAGGTTGGCGTCTTTTTCATCATGCTATGCTCTCTTTTTAGTGATTTCATGGAGGTACCTATGTATTACTTAAAAGCTTTCAAAACACATCAACTTGCAGTGCATCTCATTTTATATGTAAATTCTGTGTGTATAACACAGAAAAGCATTTTATACTTTTTACAAGAAACCTTATAGTGAAATGAAGTGTTGGTTTGTGAATTTGGTGACATGGTAATTATGAGTTCAATCCCTGAGATGTTTAGTACAGATTTAGACTCTGTGGAAACAGACTGACCAGTACTAAATAAGATGCATGGACAGTGGAATGAGACTAATCTATTCCAAGAGTTTAAATATAGGGTTCAGTTTGAAATTTGGTGAAGGTTACCTGGATTGACAAGAAACTGATGAAGTCCATGTTATACATGTTTAACGTAGTCTGCATGTAGAAACCAACGTAAGTAATTTGTTCAATGAAACAACACCAATATCTAGTAGCAGCTGTTCAGTCATTCTTAAGGTCTTCCATATCAGAGGTTGGCAGTGAATATTCGGAGAGTGTAGGAAAGCATAGTTCTTCAGGTCTTTCATCTGACAGATTAGCAGTGGATATTCCGAGAGAAAACAAAATGGCCACCTTTATACACGTCGGATTGAATATTCCAAGTCTTCTGATTGGTTAACCTTCTCTTGGTAAACTATAAAATGAGTCAGCTCATTTTGGTTGGCTCACTAGTTAGAGTATCCAAAAATTGTAACAGTCCAGAGGGTTCAGTGGCAGAAAACTGATAACAAAGGTGAGGACAATAGTCAGTGTAAATAATGTAAATAACTCCTCATCCCAGAAATTTGAACAAATTTCAAGAAATATGTACAATATCATCTTAAACAGTCCAAAAATTTAAATGCTTTAAGTGTTCTGGTGAACAAACTATAAACAATGGAAGCTGATGTTTTGGTTGTACAAAAGACAATTTTAAATAAAATTTCACATTAAATAAATTTGTATTTTATATTTTAAACTCTGTAGTTTTTTGCAGTAATGTTGGTACTATAAAAGTTTTTATGAATTTTTTATTACTTGTCCTTTTTGACTCCTAGTTTTTTGTTTTTTTTAAAAATTATTTTCTAACAATCTTGTGTTTAATGATTTTATATTAAAGGGTTTTTAAAATAATTATGCAAAAATCTAAATTATTTTTATAACTTATTTTCAGATGATTAGTGCTTATCTCTTCTATTAAAGTAAAGTGAAAGTAATTTGATATTGATTTTTGCTGGTTCTATAAAAAAGTCTTTTACCAACTGAGTAACTTTATTCTTTTTCTTTAGATCAACATTTAAACATTTTTATTAAAATATGGTATTTCATTGTTCTGAAATAATTTTTTATAAAATCTGAATGCAATAAGACCTTTCTTTAAAATGTTTTAAACTAGCAAAGAAAATTATAAACCTTGGTTTTTGTGTAACAACTTTTTTTTCTTTTTTCAAGATATACTCTATCATTTGATATTTCCTTGTCAAAAGATGTGAGTAATAGACTGGTTTTAACTAGTTTGACAAATGTAAAGTAGAAGTAAAAATATTTGAAAATAAGCACTTTCATATAATAATTGTTTTTTTGTTTAACATTTTTAAACCCACTTTTCAGTGAGTAACTTATTTTTCACTATTCTCTATATATTCTATTTCTACAATGGATTCTTTATTTTTCCTTTTGACTTTCTCTTCATTTTATGTCTTCATTTCTTTCTTAACTTTCTTTACCCCCTTGATTCCTTTTCTCTATCTACAATCTTTAACTTTATTTAATGTTTTCTTGCTCCCTCATGCATCCCTTCTTTGATACTGTTTCTCTTTCTTTCTGTGTTACACTGAGAGACTTTATGCATATGTCAAAAGCAGACTGCACAAATACCATGGTGCCAATTATTAGGATGCTGAATATTTTAGTCTGGAATGTTTTTAACTTGTAGCAAAATGATTTTCTGGCCTTTCATACTGTTAAATGTTTATAAATCATCTGCATTTCTGCCTTTTGTCTATTTTGTTAAAGTGCATTGTTATAAGTTTTCTATTTCTCTCTCTCTCTCTCACACCTATAAAACTAAAGTTGTTGCTATTCTTTTTGTGCCATTTGACAATACTATTGTCACTGCTTATTTCAGTATATTTTTCCTGAATGAATATAACATGACAATATGAATTTTTTTTTTTTTTTTTTTAAATATAACCATTTGTTCTCATTTAAGTTGTTGAACTTGGGAATGCTTAACATGAAAGAAACCATAGTAATCAGCAACAATAATTCCTCATTTTGAACTCCAAATTGGTTATAATCAGATGTAATAGAATAATTTACTTTCCAAATTTCACATGTGGAGTTGAACCATTTGGAAACATTCATTGCTATTTGAACTTGTATTTTTGTTCTCTTATTTTTATTGTTCTTGATTTTACCATAAAGCACTTAATATCCTGATAGACTTACAACAACTATTAAAGACAATTTGGGTGGTAAGTTAATGTAGCTAACATTTTAATATTATTATTTGTGGCTGTCATCACTTTTTTTTTTTTTTTTTTTTTCTAATCATTTGCTATCTGATGTTAGTCAAGAAAGCATATGTGAGGTTAAAGTTGATGACTTGGGGAAAATAGAAAAGCTTAAGTATTTACATGTTTAATTATCAATATAGCTGCTTAGGGAGAAAAAGCATAATTTCAGAACTATCATAGGTAGCCCAGAGTCTTTTTTTTTTTTTTTTTTTAGAAACAAATTGAAATTTCTCGACCTCATAGAGAACCAAGCATACTCAGTTAATTTTTGATCTTGTATTAATGATTTTTCAGAGATAATATATTTAGTGTTAGCATAATTTGTACTTTTTGCCTAATATTAAACATGTCTTCCTTGTTTTCAAAACTTAAAAACAAATTTTTAAAATTTAGAAAACAGAAAAGATATTATGCATGATATTCTTTTTCATAATGTGCATGAACCAAAACATACACTACTACACATATATGCTTGTGTAAATAAATGTCTTGTGACTAATGCATGGTAAATACTGGAACAATGTTGTAGCATCTAATATACAATGTTTGTAGTATTATGTTAATCTAAAAATCATGCTAATCAAAATTTGAGAAAATTCTTAGAGTCACTAAATTAGGTTTTAGAAGTCATAAATGACTTAATTAGCCATATAGGATACACTAATTTGTTTTGTTTTTTTTTTTGTAAAGAAAATATCAAGTTCAGCTTGTACAAAAACAATTCCAGTTTGAGTTAAAATTTAGGGAATTAAACCTTTTGATTCAAAGAAATATTCTTAATTTAGACATAAAGACAGTAAATTGCAATCATTCTGTTATGTCATTCAATGAAGCCTTGAGTCAAGTTCTGAAATATTGTTTTGAATAGATGAGCAACAGTGATAATCTTATATAACTCGTATAGCTTTTTTTTTTGTTTGTTTTTATCTGACGGAAATGTCTCCCTCTTCCTTATCTCCCTCTCCACCCAAGCTGAAATTTATATTATTGATATAATTATATTCTGGATACATACTAACATTGATTGGCTAATACTAATTTTATTATAAAATTGGACATAATAGATTACTTTTGAAACTTACAAAAGTAATGAAAAGTTGTTAGTCTTAATAACTTCTCAACTTTACCAAATGATGAAACTTTTTTTTCTCTCTAAGGGTTTCTTGCTTGGATTTTAAGACTTTTCAGTATAATTTATGACTTGGTTTCATAAAGAGGTAAAAACGAAAAACTTGGATTGTGTGTAACTGTCTTGAGTTTATATTCCTTTGGTTCCAGTAAGATGACTATATCTGTATACAAAAGATGAAAAAATATAGCATGGTAGTTTTTTAAAGATGAAGCTTAAATGATAGCTTTCTGCTTATTTTATTTTACTTATAATCCACCTGTTGAAGAGAATTGAACAAAAAAGTTTGAGAAAATGTGCTTTGGTACCATTCAGTTATTTTTATATTACTTGTCATTTTAAAAAATTTTTACAATGAAGAAATTTCTCTGATGGTTAGATCTGTAGATTTGTATATTATACTGAAAGTTCCCACATTGAATCTAAAATCAGATCGTTGCATAATTGTTTCTATAAAAAAAAATGTATTGAAAATGTATATGCATACACGCAAGATGCATGAAGTTATAAGAAGCTTTAGTGGTTGATAAACAGATAACATATGCGGCATGTGCTAAATTTTAACATTCAAATTTCTCTTTCAAACATATCAACAGCATTAATATGACAACTTCCAATCTAACAAAAGAAATGAAAAGGCATGCTTGTAGTGATAGCTACAACTCATGACCAAGATATACTGAGTTTCTTTGAAAATTGCCAGGTGAATAGGAGGAACAATAGATTTCTCAGGGTAGCACCTACAGAGGTACCCATAGTGATGTACACAAAGTTCTTATCTGCAATAGTCATTAACAGTCAGGGCATGTCATTCTGTCTCATTTCTTGTAGGGATTCGGTGTCAATGCTACCACCTACATTGAGGTGCAAGACACAGTAGTAAACCTCTGGATTGAGTTTTATGGCTTCCTCTGGGCTATAGATGTTTCAGCAGGACTCTGCACCATCCTATGAGTGGCTCTGGCTGAGAATTTTCATGATCATATCCCCCCCCCCTCCAAAAATAAACCAAGTACCTTGCTCTCTTGATTTGAATCCTGGACTACTATTACATTTTAATATTATCTATATAAAATATTAAAGCACAATTAATTCTTAGATTTTGGTACTGCTCATTTCCACATTTTCTCAAAACTTAGCTGAATCAATTTCTGTTAAAAATAGTTAAGATTTTACTATAACTAGCCTCCACTTTTCCTTAATGCAAAAAAATTAAGTGTTAACTGCCAACCAATATAACAGGGTTCCAGACTAACTTTTTTTTAACCTCCCACCAATTTTTAAACCATCCCAAAATTAATTCTTTTTTTTTTTTTTTTTTTTTTTTTTTTTTTTAGTATAATAAAAACATGATTAAAATGTTTAGGGAATAAATTAAAGCTAAAACATCAAAGTTTTAAAAATGAATGTATACAAAAACAACTTTATTTAAATTGTACTGCTATTTATATAAAAATTACAACTTTATTTCTATTTAAATATTTTGGCTAAATCCCCATGAATAATTTTATATGGAAATGTTCTTAATTTTCATGCTTAGAGTAATTTTATATACATTAAGGATTGTGGGCTATGCACTTTTTTTCCATATAAATGTATTAGCATGTTATGATTCGCAATTAAGTTTTTAAAGTCTTTATCCAAAAAAATTTTTTTTTTTTCTTATTTTTAAAAATTATTCCTTGTCAATTTAGTTTATAATTAGAAAACCGAGCACAAATGTTTGCTAATGTTTCATACAAGTCTAAACCAAAAATTAAACAGAAAATATGTCCCTTTTTCACATTTAGAGATAATACAAATATCTAGATTTAAGTTTTCAACTTTCATTATTTTAAAAAGAAGCATTTAAGTTTGTTTTCCATTTATTAAAAGCCCTTATTAGTGAGAAGACTTTAAGTAATTAGTTGCTTTTAGAATAAATATAAAAGCTTTAAAATGTTGCATTGTCCCAAATTAATGTTCTATCATCCCCCAGCATGACATTAATTTTGAACCGTGCAAATGAAATGCAAATGTTTTTTGTTTTATTTATGGATTTGATAAGAGACATATATAAATCAGCATTGAAACTTGTATTTATTGTGTTTATTTTTTTATATTGTTTTTGCATTTGTTTTTTTTCAACTGCAACTCATTTCTGCTTTGTTTCTTAAGCACTTTGTTTTTCTTCTTTGCAGAAGTATAGCTACACACATAGGAAAGAAGCTAGGAATTCGAGAAATTGTACCTCGCAAGCCTCCATCAAACCCTTACCTTGAGGATGCATTTAAAAAAAGTAGAAGCCCTAGTTATGATGTTATACAGGTATGTATATTTTTATTAGAAATATATTTTCGGTGACTATGTAACTGCTGTATTTTCTGTGATGTGAAAAGCTTAAATTGCTTATCTTGCATATGACTCTAACCTTACTATTTTAAAATTTTAGTGAAATTTCAATTCTATTTGCACTCTTTAAAATAATTCTTTTTGGATAAATACTTAACGCATGATTAAGTGTATTGTGATAGGCTGACAAACGATCTTGTGAAGATTGAGGCTATTTTCAGCAAATTTCAATTTCTTTCACAGACTATGCATTATAAAACAAAAAGGAAAAAAATATATAGTTTAATGAACAAGAATGTTATTCACTTTTGTAGTTTTTAAGATATAGATTTATTTCTTTGTTAAATATCTAATGCTACATGAAAGAATGCATTACTTAGTAAATTATTATTCATGCTTACACCATAAAAAACAACTATGCTGCCAACGAAGCCTTCATCAGATGGAGCAGGCATAGCTTTAGTGCTGAATCATATTTACCATGAACTTTGAGCATTCCAGCTGTACCTTACACTACCATTACACTTTATTGGGTTTTCTGTTACTGTGTATGAATTCAAGATGAAAATTCCGTTTCTTCATGTAATAAGTTTTTCAGTTCATGTTTAGGAGTTCAGAAATAAAATGTTAATTCCATATGAGATTTAAATTAACTGACCAGATGACAAGTAAGCATGAACTTCAGCTGGAAAATCAAGACAATAATATCCTGTCATAAACAATTGTTTTTCTTTATTTTATCATTGGTAGCTCATGCCAACAAAGGAAGCGTGTATTGTGGTCTTTTCCTGATACTGGCTCCCTTCATTCGATTTATAACCTCCATTTTGAAATTTGTTATTGTTACTACAAGTGAACAGTTTTCATGAGCTCATTATGTACTGTTTTCTCTCATTGTTATTCTTTCAGAAAATTGTAAGGACGTAGTTCATTTGTGACTTGTTAACAAATGTGTGGTGTTCCAGTTACTTGATAATTTTAAATTTTGATTATCAATCCTTATCGCTCTACAATGTTTTTTTGTTTCTTAAAATATGAGCAAGATATTTTCTGAGCAATGTTATAATGCTAAAATGCAAAAAGGGTATTTTGGGTTACCAAAGGTCCATACTAACTTTAGAGTACTGGTAATGAATATAGGTTTTTATTAATATTTCCAACATCTAAACATCTCAGATTTTTAATGTTTGATAGTGATTATGATTTACTTAGCATATGATGGTGACTTTTGTTTGTTTTTTTCATTATATTATATCCACATAAGCAAATGTTACTTTTACAAATGCTACATTAACTCATTAAAGCTCAATGAAAAATCTGGTACTAATTATAGAAGTCTGTTTGGCATTATAAGTTTTTCTTTTTTTTTTTTTTTAAAAAGAAAAAAAGGTGTTAATTATAGGTTTATGAAACATTTAAAAAAAAATCCTTTATTAAATTTGAGACCATGATCAACTATCAGAATGGTAGTGCATTGACCCAAACACTCCCTTTTAGATTGTCTTTTGTTGTTCTCTTATTTACTCAACTTGAGCAGTTGTGTGTGAAACTATAACCAGTAAAGATATATTTGCAACTCCATAATGTTGCAATAGTCTGATATTCTTAGATAAAGCATTATTATTATTTCCTTTGATTTCTGGTGTACACATTTCTTTCTGGGTCCTGCCCTAAGGTCAGAAATGGCATCATGACATTTTCTGCTGACCAATTAAAAAAAAAAAATGCATGTGCACATTTTATGTAGATGAAACCCATCATATGGTGTGGGTTGGACTTGTGAGAACAATTTTTTGTATTTCTTTAAGGGTTGGGCTTCCAGGGATCCCTTTAGTGAGTCTATTTGACTCTTTACCAACCAATCCGAGGGCTCCAAGTCCAACTACAACAAGGATTGTTGATGTTCCCATGTTCCACATTTTTGAGATTTCAATTTCAAGATCCTTGTATTTTGATAGCTTTTATTATTATTATTAATAATAATTTTTGACTTCATCTTATTTCTGTTATTCTTAGAGAATATTGCTGTTTTAAACCATCTTTAAAGTAGTATATCCTGGATTAAAATGGAATTAATTAAAAACAAAGTATTAGAAGCTATATATGCTTATTGTCAACAATAAGCAAATCTGTCTATTTGGGTAGCATAAAATTATGGAGTCCTGGAACCAATGAATTCTTTTGGTGTTTTGAGCTGTTGTTTGATTGAAACTATTTCTTGCAGAAGTATATAAAAAGTTGTCTATCAGTGAAAAAAGTTGAGTGAGATAGTTTCAAAGCCAAGTTTGTTCAATTAATGCAGAGTCCTTTGTGAAACATGCATCAATGCTATCATGGAGAATAATTGGTCTTTTTGATTGACCAATGTTGGATGTAAAAATTGCAATTATTAGTGAATTTTGTCTTTCTATACCTCTGTTGTAATAGTTTTGCTGGAATCCAAGAAGTTGTAATGGATACTTTCACTTGCTGACAACCAAGCAATGACCATAACCTTAGTTTTTGGGAAATGTTTTAGTACTTCACCTCAGTTTAACCAGGATGATTCTGGTTGTGTTATAGAATCCATTTTTTTGTCACATATCACATGATAAAAAGAAAAAAAAAATGGATAAATTTTGTTGCTTAATCCAGAGCAGATTTCGTAATGGTGAATTACTTTCATTCGGCTTGTGCAGCATGAATTTGTTAGGCTTTTTATTTTCCCAATCTAGTACAAACCTTAAACAACTGCTGAATAGTCAACATTTAATTCTTCTGCAACCTCTAGAGTTTTTTTTTTTGTGTTGATTCACTTCAATCATTGCTTTCAGTTGGTTGTTAAATCTTCAACCCTCATCTTTAAAGCTCTCATCCCCATTAGATTTTTGGTATTAATGTCAAGATGTACATTCATTGACAGCACCCTGACCAGATGATTGGTTAATATTAGTTTCTATTGTTTTCCATCTTATTTTGCACTCTTTGATTTTTTTTATTTTTTTATTTTTTATTTTTATTTTTCTTTTCCTATCTTTGATAGTTTAAAATCCTATTATAATTGCACTTGTGCAAACTAATGAAGGGAGGGACAACTATTATGGGCTACCAATATCTCAATGGACTATTCCATTTTGATCGTGTGGAAAGAGGGCAAAATACACTACTTGGTTTCAGTGAGAAAATGAAAGAAAGAAGGAAAGATAGAAAGAAGTGTTTAACAGCTGTTTTGGTGAAATGGAAAAAGTTAATTTAAAATCTTTTCATTTATACCCATTTCTTAAAATAACCACCAGCATTCATATGATTGTTATTGCAATACTTTGTTAAAGTTAAGCTCAAATATTTAACAATGAGATAGGATTTCTATGGATATTTATTGTTGTAGAACTTGCCATGAGCTGACTCAATCATTAACTTAAAACTTAAGATTCATCAAAAAATTAAAATAAGAAAGCCATGAAATTTTCACAGGCTAAAACTAGTAAACAAACATTGAAAACAAAATCATTAGCATGAATCACTAAAATATGCACTTTAAAGTGATATTACAGGAAGCCTGTCTTATCAGTCACAGTGCTGCCTTTGTAAGATAGGCTCTTAAGGATAAAGGGTATATGTTCAACTCTTAGCTGGAGACTTAGTTATATTTGTGATCTATGCTGCTTATGTAATGATCAGAAAATAACAATCGAGAATTGCAATAAAAAGTAAGAAAAATAAGATTGAAGAAAGACTAAAAAAAAAAAAAAAAAAAAAAAAAAAAGAAAATAATGCAGCAGTATTGCATTTAGTTTTTCCCATCATATTGTTGATTGTATTTAATAGCTGCACAATGATTATGCACCTTCTTTTTTTTTCTCCCAAAGTTTGACTTGTTACAGCAAGAATGTACTTAGAATAAGATTCTTCATGTGTATGTCTCATAACTGCTGAAGGTCCTGTAGCAGCAGTCTTAGGAGAGATAGTTGTTGTATCCTTAAAGAGGTTACAAACAAAGGTGGTACTTGAGTGAAGGAACAGCAACATGCATGTAGATGAAAGAAGATAGATTTATTGTAAAAGTGAATACTCTACTCAGAGACAGGGAATTGGGTAGCAATCCAATCTGTACCAAATAAATTTGTCATACCTGGAAGAACATAGACTTTTGATTTGAAAGTCTTCTCCATAAATGATATGTTGCAGCTAAATTCGCCCCTGATGTTTAGCTTTTTACTAGACACTCATCTAGCTACTTTTTGGTACTCCTCAATGATGCACTTCCCTGTTTGTTCATTCACAATAGAAATGTCACTTGCTGTATCCAACAATAACTTCACTGTATACCATTTATTTTCGTATTTATGTATTTCCTCTTTTCACCATTTTCAATTTCATTCTTGGATAAAACATTTACTTTTGATTTAAATTTTTGCTTCTTTTTTTATACCAACAGTGGGAGCTTTTGTGACCAACATAGCCACACTCAAAGCAAACCTTATCCTTAAAAAAAGTCCTTTTTAAAATGAAACCCCCACAAGCATCACACTAGGATGTTTTTGCCTTATATTTTGTAAATTTTGGTTGTTTTATCACTTGGACTTGAGAAATGTTTTTTTTTCAATCTGTGTTTGGTCTCTTTTTACATTTATCAGCCTCTGGCATTCCTCAGTCACCTTCTGTAGTGTAATTTAAGGGTCTTGCTCCTTTGAAAAATGCATAAAAAGGTTAGTTTAAGGAATTGGTGATTGCTAAAAAAGTTTTAACAGTATTTACTGTGTCATTGACAGAAGTGATTCAATGGATTGATTTTGTACATTTATTCATATTACCTTCACAGAAAGAATATCCGAATGTATCCCATTGTTCTTTTAGCAAATCTGTAAATGATAGTAAGATGATAGTTTTTTTTTTTTCTTTGTTATAAATTCATAAACACACTAAGTTGAGAACTTGACTAATATAGGTTTTGCTATTTTAGAAGAAGCAATTTGTTGAATCTCCATATTTGTTGAAAGTCATAAACTGGGTTAAATGTGATTTTAAAAGAAAAAAAAAATACTGCAGAAAATACTTATGCACCTGTTATCTTTCACAATTTGTTGTCAGTTGCTGATTGAGAGATCAAGTGATAAAGTTGGGTCTCTTTTTACCAAAAACGTACTGCTATCAGTTTGTGTGTACTGCTTTCAAAGTTAGCTTTGAATATAAGTTTTATCATTCTCAAATGAATAAAATTAGAACCAAATGATTTTATAAATGACTTGACAAATTAGGAAGTTTTACTATTTTTTTAATAAATTTTTCATTTCTGTATTTTGCACTTTTTCAAATTCAATTTTTCCAATATTATATACACTTGAAAAATTTACTTATTGAAATAAATTAACAGACTTTATCCTTGTTAAAGATATAAAAATACTTCATGGTTGTATATATTTGCATCAAAATAGATTTTATCGCAAAAACTTTTTTACTTTTTATTTTTACATTCTAGATATTCTAAAAATATGATTATGGTAAAATTTGTCTCTCAATCACAAAAATGCAGTTCTTTTTTTCCCTGAATATTTGGAATTCCTGTTAATTATTGGAAGGATAAGCTCTTAGCTCATTTCTAGGTTTGTCAGGCACATATTACTGGAAAATAATTGTTTCACAATTCATACTTTGTGAGCTTTAATGCTTTAAAAAATGCAATTTTGTTATACATAAATCAATGAAAGTAAAAAAATATGAAAATTCAGAAATTCTTAAAGTATAATTATAAATTACATTTCCATTAAAATAATATCTTAAAAATTTTGGTCTTCACTAAGATTAAACATGTTATGAATTCCATGGTAAGGCTCAACTTGACATAAATTGTAATTTTTTTGTTTTAAGGATGACAGAAGTATAAATGAGGAAGTACGTAGAAACTTCTCAGCTTAACTCAATTCTCAAAATGTGACCAAATATCAGAACCTATTTTGAAATTCTATTTTGGTTGGGCCAAGAACTTAACACTTCATGAAATATTTGATTGTGACAAAATTTGCTTGACAAATGCAATTAGTTAATTCCACAGGTAATTTAGGGAACTTTCTTTATAGGATTGGTAATCTAATAAGCTAGGATTTAGTTAGCTTTCATTTTACCCTTGATTCATGGACAAAACAATCTTTGATTTTCATGATGACTGCAATTACTGCCGGACAACAGGAATTTTATTTAACAATTATTTAATTTTAGAATGTGAACACAATCTAATTGGTGTTAGTAAATTGAAACTAGCGAGCCTATTTCAAATTCCAACCTCATCTGTTGCATTCATTTTTGCACAAATGCCCTTCAGAAAGGCATGAATCCATCTCTTCTTCACTTAGCTATGGATTAATTGGGTAGACTGGCCTCTCTAGCCTTGGGTGGAAAACAAGACTGAGAAAGAAATGTCTTAATTCCAAACTGGAGATTGCAATGGGAAACTTACACCACTATCTTTCCTAAGAATGCTTGGTAATTCAGATCTTAAAGAAAAGGAATCTGGAGAGTTTTGATCACTCAAGTCCTTAAGGGACCTGAGATTTAAAAAAAAAATAATTTAGACATAATTTTGCTAATAAATGTTTGACATGCCTAGAGAATTTAAAGTGTGGAAAGAGTAGGAATTATAAGTGGTTATGATTCTATTAAAAAAAAATGCTGAACTATTTTAGAAATAGGTGTGAATTTGTATGATTAGTTATTTTATTCCACAAGTTATTTGGACTAATAGTCTCATTCTTGTTCATCTTGTCACTGTTTCAACTAATGTATTCTTCAGTCTTGTATAATTCATCTGACAGGAGAGAGTTCCTATTATAGTTATAGATCTGGGTATCAGATTGTTGCAGGCTGTATAATTATCTTTTCTTCTGAGGAGTGGGAAGTGGAGACAAAATTCATCCAACTCTATCACAAAGCAGATAAGAATATATGCTAGTCTTCTCTGCATTTTCTAAGAAACTTTTTTTAGTTGCAAGGCTTCCTGTATTTTTAATTTGTTCTATTCAGCATAGTTACTTGCATTGTAGTACTTTGTTTTTGCTTATGCAGGTTCACTTAAGTCATCCTTTGTGTCCTGTTTGGCAGTTAGATACTCTGTTTTATTTGGATATCACCTCAAAGAGGGCAGTATATTCCTTTCTCACTGCAAAATATGTTCTAATGTTGACTAAAAAAATATTGATACTGGCTGAAGGACAGCTAGATCTATAAACTATATACAGTAGGAATCCCTTTCTAGTGGATGAATTATACACTGGACAATGAGAATTCAGGGATTGGACTGAAATGTAATAAAACTAACGTTTAGAATATTAGTTCAAACAATTTGTTGAATACTGATAATGACTCTTGAAAGAATTTCAGCTAAATATACATAAACATGAATTCAAATTATCTTGTTTCATTACTATATTAGTAATCAAAAATATAACTTAATATAAAAAAAAAAAATCAAGATTAATATATAAATATTAATAAATTATAGAAAATAGCCTAATACTTTGTGGATGGTATTATTTTAGTCCAAATCTTAGTTTTACTACAATAGTTCTGGAACAAAATTTATTTTAGTTATATTGATATTTGTCACATATCTCTTGAACACTTTTCATTATTGGTGGAAGTTCTTAGACTCTGCCATTAAATTAATAATGAAAAGTAATCATCATACATGAAACATTTTGATAAGAAACTTTTACAATATTTAGACATATTTGGAATTTGTTTCACAGGAAGATTTGTGATATAAAAGCTATCTTTGTTAGAATGAAAGGATAATTAGTCAGAATATTGACCATTGTCTGCTGTTCATATAAATGCAAATTTTTTTTTTTTTAGTCCTGTTCTATTTATTAATTTTATGTTAATAGTTGAATCCGATTCAGAAATTGGAATTTTTTGTCTGATTGACTACCCATCACTAACTGCTTTTTATTTGATATGATTTGGCAGGTGAGGCCTCTGTAATTTTTATGAGTTTTTTTTTAATCTTAAATTAAAAATGAATACTTTATGCTGTGTCTAACTTTTTCACCATTACTGTTGGTAAAATGTCACTATTTTCTGGATTTTTTCTAGTAATGCAACTACAGGTATGTATATAGTTGTGGTCAGAACAGTTCTTGAAGCTGTTCAAATATATATGATGATGCCTCTGACAGTATGGTACTTTACTTTCTTTTCACCCAGTTTTGTCTCAACTCTTCCACAAGGAAAACCTTGACTTTTTATTTGTTTACATTGAATTTATTTCCTTTATTTTAATTAGCAAACAATGAAAACTAAAAACATGAAAAAAAATTCTGTTATTTTGATAAACATCTAGCAAGTTTTACGTTGAATAATAAATATATTTTTCCATCTGTAAATCATTCACATTGTTTAAAGTTGGCTGGATGTGTATCTGTTTTATAATCATTATGTTTAATGATCTTTTGTGCAAATGATATATAATCTGTTTGAATTATCAGTTAATGATTTATTTCTAAGTTGATATGAGAGAACAAGTGCTCTTTTCATTAGAATTGGTTTGCAATGTTTAACTGCTTTTTTGCTTGTATAAAAGGTTTACATCTACTTGTTTGCCATTTGAGATGTAAATGGAAGTTGGATAGATGAGAAATGTAATTTATATTCATGCTATCCTTATGTCTGAAATTGATTCATACCAGTCTGTTGGTTACCATGGTAAAGAAATTATAGGTTAGACGGTCACTTTGTAAGAAAACCCTCATCTATTTTAGTTGATACATGATTACTGCTTTAGAAAAGAAAATCAATTGTGACTTTTCAGAGGATGGATGAATATTTGGATTGTGGAATTGTTTGAAAATTTTATATCATTTAAACTTGTGTGTAATTTAAGGATGTTTTCTTTTGTGAAATCTATAGATATCATAAAGAGATCACTCTGGATTAATGCCCCCATTTGCATTGTAAAATGTAATGTTTATAAAGATAGTGTAAGCCTTTTTCCTGTTGTGATCCACAACTTATGAGTCCTGGATATCTGTAGTTGAAGGCATATAATTGTGTTCAAAATATATTTAGTTGAAGCTATAAAATTGTTAAAATTACTTACATTTTGGCATTAAATAACCTATAGAGCTTGATATGCCGTTAAACAAAATTATCCAAACAACCAACATGAAAGAATTCTTTCATGACATTAAACCATATAATATCTGACAATTTCTTAAATCAAACTGTATTCCAATATATAACTTCAACAAAACTACAGCATAAAACACATATTGCCTCTAATAATTATGTTCACGCAAACATGTATATATTCACAAAAGCTGAGTATCTACTATGTATTCATTTGTGAAAGCAGAATAACATATTTATTATTACTTCAAAGCTCCCAAGAAAAATTAAATTTTGGCACTAAATGACCTATAAGGAGTTGATATGCTATTAAACAAACAAATTGATCGATCAATCCAAAACTTACTCAGTTCAAACCCTGTATCATGACATGTAATGTCATAAATCTTTTGATTGCCTTTGATGTTTGTGTTTGGAACATTGAACAGTGCTACATATATTGAAAATATTGTCTTAATCATTCTACTGCATTCTGTGCTGTTTCAGCAGGTTAATGTCAACCTATATGATGCCCATGTTGCTCAACATGTTCTGCATGATGTTCCACAATTTCTCATTAACATGATTGCCAGAACTTTCATCAAACATTTTTGGGACATTATTGGACACTATCTGACTCATTTAGTTAGCTGTATTGTGTTAATCAGTGCAACAGGCATGGAATAATGTATTTACTATATGTATGATTGTGTGTGAGAATAAAGTCGTATGTTAATGCTCAAGAATATATGGTATATTAATATTAGGTATCTCACACCTCCCTAGTTTACACTGCAAAAACGGGTCAAAATAGTGAAATTTCCTTAAAGTTTAACCTGTTTATTTCTGAGGTTATTTTGTATCTTTTCTCTTTATAAAGATGAAATTCTTTCTTGTGTATGATTAGCTTTTATTTCACATCTCTTCAAATTGTTTCTATTTCAATGACAGCTGTTTCTTTTCCACATTTTCAAAGCTGAGAATTTCCTAGTGTATTTCAAATTTGTTGCACTCAGTTGTGTGCTCTTATTAATATCAAAGTAGTCCTATTTTAAAGAAAAAAAGGATCCATTTTGTGGGGTGAAGTACTGAAATTGTAATTGCTTACCGAGTGAATGAATATTGATAGCTGAACTACATTTTAAATCACACTTACTTTATCAATGGATATTTCATAGTTTAAATCATTTTCTTAAATTTTCTTTATGCAGTTTTAAAATGCATCATTAAAATACTTATTTTATTTTGTCCTAACTGTCATGCTTGCTTCACTTTTTTCTTTGGCTGCTGTTTTTATGCATTTTCTTAAAGCATTAAATTCATATGATTTAATAAAAAAAAGAATGCATTTTATAAAAAAAAAAGTGCTGGATATGTTTTAGCTTAAATTTGGCTGATGGGTTCATAAAAAAAAATTGAATTGTAATTTTCAAAATATAATCAGTTTACTTTCTTATTTTTATTTTTTATGAACATTTGTTTTCTAATTCTAGGGATGAGGCCCTATTTAAGAGATTAAAATAAAATTGTTACATTTTCTTAAAAAAAAAAAGTGAATACATTTTTATATTTTTCAAATTTTGAAAACATTTTTTTTCTCTTCACAATTCCAAAATTAAGAAAAGATACTTAGTGAATCTGAGTAGTCAAACAACTGTAGCATTTGTGAAGAACCACTTCAGATGACCTTCAGTTATGAGCACCAAGGCCAATAGGTTGCAGTATACTAATACAACTTTTACATTTACCATTACATCTCCATCCAGTGCTGTAATCAAAATTTTATTTCTAACTAAAGGCAGAAATAATTATTTTTGATCTTTTGTTGAATATTACATAAGTGGCATTAACATTTTTCTTTAGATGGAACTTTATAATACCCTTTTCAAGTGCTGATAAGTGTCCCATAAATATTGACTATAGCAGAGGCTTATAAACAAACTCAGTCTGCAAATCAGAATTAGAAGAGGAAATGCAGGAGGACCATTCCAACTGTTCAGAAAGTTTTTTCATTAGTTTCAATAAATATTTTTTATTCATTTCTTATTTTTTAGTTTGGAGACAAATGAGTTTGAAGCTTTACAATAAACATTTGAAAGATTGACCAATGATGCATTTCATGAAACCAATTTCTAAGTTTTGTAGTCATTACTGTCTTTTTTAAAAATTACAATTTCACAATTTTCCAAAATTAGATACATGTATGAGAAAAGGTATTCATATTAGATTTACATATTAGTAAAGTTTCTTATGATATAGTTTTGACTTGGTTTTGCCCTGTCAAATTGTCTGTATTCACACAGTGTAAATATAGGTTTTATTTATTGATGTACTATAGGAAAAAAATAGCTTCATGTCTGTGTTATAATCATAGCAAGCAGTTGCAAGGCATTAACTGTTGAAATAAGACTTAAATGAGCAGTCAAAAGTGCCCTTCTGTGATATTTCTTAACTATTTCTTTCTTTGAGAACACAAATTTTCCTAACGTTTAGGTTGGTATGATCTAATAATTATTGATTCCATTAATATTATCTTTTACTTCAAGACTACCTATATGATATTACATTTATAATGACTTTTGACTTTTTTGAAGCTTGCATCTTCAGTTATAGTGTTAAAATTGTCCTTTGACCCAATAGCACAGGACAGAAAATTCTGAATATTGAATGGTCATAACTTGGTTGTGAATTGAGATGCAAAGATGAATTTGGTACCATCTTTTGTTTTGTCAAGCATTGTCTGTGTTAAAGGATTTCAAATATATTGAAAATAAAATTTTAGTTTGGGATACCTATTAATATATACTCTAAAATATGAGTGATATATCCCTTATTTTGTAATTTGTGCTGAATCGTTTACTGTAATCTTACTATATTACTTTAGTAAATTGAAATGCATATTTAGGTGTTGCAATTTCACATATGCCTTATGTATCTATATTTTGCAACACTTCAGAGCACACAGATTCTTAGGAAGAAATGTTCTATATGTAAATCAATTTTTGATGTGTGTGTATGTATATATATAATATATATATATATTTTTCATCTGTCTAAAAGTTTGCAAAATACTTTCAGGTTTTCAGAGACGTATGTGTGTCCATAAAAGTTGAGCACCACTTTATTTTACTGAAACCTCATTTGTTTACGACAAAAGAGTCCACCATATATATATGCATACATGTGTACTCACATACTGGTATTATCAAAAATATTATATAACTAGCTTAAAAGTTGCCCTATTAATTCATTCAAGCTGCTGTATGCATTTAAGTATTGCATATTGAAAATAAAATAAGTTTGTTACAAAAAATCAACTAAAACAATTGCAATAAAAAATCAGGAATCCCAAATTTCATGATTGCAGGTTTGGATCCAGCATGGAATGTTTTTAATTTGTTCAGAGTTGCTCTGATCCCCAAATAGTATATGTTGGGCTATGGCCTCTAGGAATAAAGTTGAAAAAGTATAGCACATTGACATTCACATTTATTTATATAGATTTGTGTGTGGGTATGTATGTATAAGTGCATGGCCAAGTAGTTAAAACCTCTTTCCAACCATGAAACCAGAGTTCAAATTTCAAATGTCAGGAAAGTGACTTCTTTATGTCATCTGTCTGGAGGCGATCTTTGCAGACTGCACCTTTGGAAAGTGCCCAAAAACCATACCACAGTTGACTCAAGCCTTGTGAATGGAATTGAGTAGACATAATTGTTGGGAATCTGTCGATGGGTGTGCTAGTACAAAGTCACAAGTTGTGATCAAGTGTTTGAGAGTATTAGCATTGTTCAAACTGCTGATCATGCCAGATTATGTGCTAACTTCGAGAAACTGTAATTAAAATTTGCCCAGTATAGTTGCAGAATAAACCACATTTGGGCTCTGTGGGTGTTGAACAAATGTGCCTGAGAAGGCATCTGAAATGGGGATTGGCTAGCCACCCTAGCAGATGGGTGTACTTGGAAAATGAATAGCTGGCCTGTGTGTTTTTTTGTTTTATATATATATATATATATATATATATATATATATATATATGTGTGTGTGTAATTTGGCAGCAAGTTTTCTTTTAAACATGTAGTATTGAATGTTAAAGACGATGTTGTCTTTAACATTCAATACTACATGTTTAAAATATATATACTTTTGTACATGCTTATTTAAACTGCAGTTGTATTGTGGAATTGGATAATTCCATACAATTTTGTATATTTCCTTCAGGCATGTTTCTTATGATTTGATGGTTTTTTTTTTTTAATTATTTATGGATTCTTTTTTCTTCCAGGGTTATGCCAAGCAGTTAGATTTATCAGTAAAACAGATAGAACGTTGGTTCCGTCTTAGGAGAAATCAAGAGAAAGCTAAAACCTTAACAAGATTTACAGAATCTAGGTAAAGTATAACATTTTCCATCCTTAATATTTTCACTTCTGTTTTCTCTAATTTTCTTTTAAATATTCTTCTACTGACATTTATCTAATATTTAGAGAGATCCACTTAAAAACATGTTCTGAAGGATTTTCTATTTGTTGATTACTAAGTGCTATTTTGTTAGCAATTCTTTTTGTAGTTGGGGAATTTTTATATTATTCATGTATGTGTAAGATATACTTTATCATTTGCACTCCTTTAAACTATTTTGTTGGTAAGTCAAGAAAAAATAATTCACTAGTTTGATTCATAAATATTAGCAAGAGAATCTTGTTCAAGAAAAAAAAATTGTTCAACTTTGAATTCACAATTATGGCAAGGCAATGGAAAACCATTTCATTATTTTACCCAACAAGTCATACCAATTCACTTTTTTTTTTTTTTTTTTTTTTTTTTTTTTTTTTAATCATTTCACCCCAGGCAAGGTGATCAAAGCCCTTATAATGCACAAGAGGTTACTGAGAGGCCAAGAAATGGAGGGCAATAAGGGAACGGTATTCAGGGAGACAAAAGATGATGTTGCATTTAGTGATGGGATGATTAATTGGAATTGAGAATCAAAAATATTGGAACTTTTCAGGAGTATCAAACTTGGCATTGTAATCGGAGAATTTTTAACATAAATTTCTGATTCCAAAAACAATTCTTTTGATTTTTTTTTTTGTGTAAAACTTAATGTTCCATTCCTGGTACTAATGATAGAAAGATATAAATGTTTATTGATATCAAGAAAACTAAAATTTATAGATCATAATAACACCTAAATTAAGCATGATGTAAATTTATTTTACTTGTGGGGAGGGGGTGCAAATTTCTATTCAGTTCTCGAAGTTTCCGTAAGATTTGCTAGTTTAAAGCGTGTTTCAGTTCTAAATAAAATTATTTTTAATTTCTTGTTAAACATTTCTAATTCATCCATTTAATATTATAAATTATTAATTTAATAATTATAATTAAAATTATGTAATATAAACACAAAATGAATTCATGTTTTGCCAGGCTCTCTTTTACAACAATTTTAATTTTATTTTATTTTATTTTTTATTTAAAAAAAGAAAAATGAATGCATGGAACTCCTGCTAATGTCACATTTGATTTCTTCACATAAAAAATTAATCTTGTGACACAAATTGTCCTCATGTTGACGTAGTTAAATTACAATTTTTTTATAATAGTTTTAATCCATAAAATCATTTTTTAGTCTCAGTTATTGAAAAGATTTATTTTTGTTTACATAGTATACTACATAAACAAAAATAAATCTGGCACTTAAAAAAGTAAACATTCTTTTTGTGAAACTTAAATGTTTCTATGAAATTCATATATTTCTTAAAATTTTATAGCTTTTGAAATAGATATTCATCTTTTAATTTATTAAAAAAAATAAACTTTTATTTAAAGTTTCTTGAAAAATGCTTTTCCACACAAAAGTTTTTATTAGAAAACCTAAAATTATATTTCCATCAAAAATTGTATTTAAATTTATTTTACTAACATTTTTCTTTGGCACAATTGAACTTTCCTGTGTATGGCATTTAATATATTTTCAATTTTTTCCTCATTTATTTCTCTTTGGAGCTAAGCAAATGCAAGTTTTTATAAGTAGAAGTGTGTGTGTGTATAAAAAAATAAAAAGTTAAAAATGAATATTTTTATCTGGTGTGATTATGCTTTTTCCACTTTAAACCAGATTTGTTTTAATATTTAGAAAATAAAACTAGTAAAATTTCATCTATAAAATGATCAAGTTGGATATCAGCATTATTTAGCTTTCAAATTCCTAATATTTTTTTAATTTATTGTAAAGTTTGCTAAAATTGCTTATATCTCTTTAAAAAAGAATCAAGGGATATGTTTTTACTGTATTACTCTTTTCTTTTAGTAAAAATAAAATATTTTTTGATTCTTTTTATAAATTAAATTTTTTAGTTGTGAGAAACTTATTTTAGAGTAAAACTTTTTTAGTGATTAAATTTTTTAGATATGATTGAAGACACTTTATTTATTTATGAAGTTGCTGTGATAATTCATATTTAATTATTAAATGTCTGTAAGCAAATTTTAAATTTACATTTTTTTATTCACTGTCCTGTAGGATTAGGTACTCTTTGTACTTAACAAAATATATGCATGAGTTAAACCACAATAATATATAGGATGATGCCTTTCTGTTTTGAGTATTGTTGCCATATTATATATATATATATATATATATATATATATATATATATATATATATCAGGTCATCCCATAAGTTCTGTCCGAAATTTGAAAGAAGTGACCAAATGTTACATTTAATTGCAGATTCAATCAACAATGTATTTTCCCTGATTATCTATGACTTCCTTTCATCTATTAACAAGCTTACTAATTCCATTACTGTAAAATTCTTTTGGCTTTGATTCGAAGAACTCACAAATGTCAGTTTTAACCTCTTCCTGTGTTACAAAAGCTGTTTCTTCCAAATGATTCTGTAAGCTATGAAACAAATGGCAGTCGGGAGAATAAGGTGGATGAGGAATTTTCTCCCAACCAAGTTCTTCAATCTTTTGTGACGTGATTCTTGCTGTGTGTGGTCACGCATTGTCCTGATGAAACATCACCCGTTTTTGATTCACTAGAGCAGGTCTTTTTTTTCCTCAAAGCTTGGTTCAAATGCTCTAATTGCTGACAGTATATTTGAGCATTAATTGTTGCATTAGGTGGTAAGAATTCAAAGTGGATTATTCCTTGGCAATCCCACCAGATTGAAAGAAGAACCTTTTGCCCATGAAGTTCCCTTCTTGGCTGTGGCTGGGGTCCTTCTCCTTTACCAAGCCACTGTCTATGACACTTAACATTTTGATAAAAGATCCATTTTTCGTCACAAGTCTATCCAAAAAAGGTGAAACAAGTTGGTGAGAGTGGAGAGAAGAGCAGATGTCAACTCGGGATTTGAGGTTGTTTTCACACAATTCATGAGGCACCCATTTTCCAAGTTTAGGAACTTTTCCAAGTTGATGACGATGAACAGTTGTATGGTTTGAACTGAGAACCGCTGCCAATTCCTCAACTGATAAAGCAGGATTTTCTTCAAGGGCTGCTTCAAGAAGCTTTACATCAAACTCAACTGGACGTCCGGTTCGATCTTCATCTTCAAGGGTGAAATCTCCACCTCTGAATTTTGCAAACCATCTTCTGCAAGTTCTTTCATTCACACATTCCTCTCCATAAACTGAGTGAATGTTTCTAGCTGCTTTGGCTGCTGAGTTTTCTTTCTTGAACTCATAAAGCATTATGTGCCTCAAATGATTCTTGGGTATTTCCATGTTAGCAGGGTTTTAATCAAACAAAATTTAATTTTATTGTTCTCTGAAATAAAATTTGATCAGTTTAAATGTATCTAAACATAAAAATAATGTTCAGCTCCATTAGACATTATAAAATACTCTTCTTTTTTTTCTTTTTTTTTTTTTAAATTTCACTCATTTTAACAAAGTTAAAATTCGGACAGAACTTATAGGATTACCTAATATTTTAGCATGTCTCTTATTTTTTAAGTGCATGCTGAAATTGAATTGTTGCCCTCTAAATTTATTCCATTCATTGAAAAATGCCACATATAAAATTTTAATGAAATTCCATAATATTTAGAGGATGCCTTTGCTTGTTAAAACTTAAAATATATAAGGTGAACAAAAAATAGACCCTTTTTATTTTACAATTCATAGCAAACTATTAGTTGAATCTTTACAAATTATGCACATTAGAAAACTAGAAACATTTTTATCTAACAGTGAAAAATGTAAATTTTAACCAATGTTTATTATTTTCAGACCCTAATTATGGCAAGTCTATCCAATACCAAGCAGAAAAGTCTAGTTTGGAAGTTTTTTTTTTAAGATTTCTGATAACTAAAGTAAGCAATATTTTAAATGTAGCTAGGTACTTTAGGTAATTTATGCAAAGAAACTGTTCTCTTTATTGTTTAAACTCTTAACCAATTTTTAAATAAAAAGAATATTTAACTTTTTTTTTTTTATTTCCTAAATTTTTGTGTTCATATTTTTACTAAATGTTTTATTAATAAATTTACTTTGTTCATTAAGTTTCCCAAACCAACTGTAGGGTCTGAAAATAATGAATTTTAAACATTGTAGGTATCAGAATTGGTAAAAAATTGGTATTGTCCCATCACTAGTTGCATTTAAATTTTTAGAAATCATAGTTGATGGGTAAGCAAAAAGCCAGAAGAGTTCCACAAACCAGAAGAAACTATTAGCATAGAACTTACGGTTATTTAACAATTTCAACATCTATTAAAGGAATGGGATCTGCAGAGAGCCATCATCTGTCATGAAGGGACATGACATTAAAAATGTTTTAAAACTTAATCAGTGTTGCTGTCCTTCAAGCAGAGAGAAATTTTTTGTTTTATATGCAACACAAGTTTTAGCTTAGTACCCAGTTGTGAGAAATATAGAATAAAAATTAAAACATTACTAAGAAATATTGATAACATTATTGATAAATAAAAATGGAACCATTATTGATAAGTTTGAAGGATGATTTTTACCTCTAAAGTTAACAATTTGTTTATTTCATCAGAAACTTTGCTTTTTGTTGAAGGTTATACAACTTTGCAAGCCTTTTATATCTATACTTGATATTTTCTATCTTGATTAAGCTTTAAATAAACCCTTTCTATTTCTATTTGCTATCAATCCATTATAATATTCACAGTATTGAAGACATAAGTTTCTAATTACTAAATTTTCTATTTTTTTTTTTTTTTTTTTTTTATAATAGAGAAAAATGATTGAGAAAGGAATTAATTTTGTGTAGTTTAACCAAAAATATAAATCATTTATACGCTTACATAATTTTCATTTAGTTTTGAAGAGGATTTAATTTACAGTAAGGTTTATAGAAATTTCCTAAATGAGGTTTAAGAAATGTAAATATATCATAGAGCATAAGTTATCATGCAAACTCACCAAACTGAGGGTTTATGACTTAATTTGGAAAATAAATATATGTGCCATTTTTATGGCTGCCAACCATAACTGAGCCCAATGTACCAATTATCTTTTATACTTCTTAGCTTACTAAAATAGGATCCCTATTTGACAAGAGTAAACATCGATAGCTGTATGGTGATTTTAATCATAGCTTAGTTGTGGCACAAGGTTGAAAGAATGGGGTACCAAGTAAGAATCAAACTCACTATTCAGTTGTAATTGATCCAGTGAGACAACCTTGCTACTGTTACACCATGTTGAAGTGCCCCATTATTAATAGATGTATATCTACAGATGAAAAAGTTATTGCATATTGTGGTATTTAAGACATACTCTAGATTTAGCATATGTTTGAGGAAAAATATATCTTCATTGTAAGATTTTCTGGACAGTGATACATAGATTCTAAGGTTGACCTACCTATAGGACATGGGCTTATTTGAAAGATCTAGTTTATTTTATCTGTTGCAAAATTTGGTGAATCATGAATAAGTACTTGTAGATGTGTTTTTCATCTTTTTTTTTTTTTTTTGTAATGTTTCTAGCTTAAGTCATAATTCTGAAGTTTATAAAAGAATAAGCTGTAAAACACAGGAAATGATCTGTGCATTGAAATTGATAATTGATGAATAACAAGTTGGTATAAAGTAGGTAAAAAAAAAGCCAGATGGTTTAAAAAAAAAAAAAAAGCAAGCTCAGCCAGAATGAAGCTTGTCAGTTTATGAAAAAAAATACTTATGTAAGATTTGATTTTCTTATTTGATAAAAAAGTTTGAACAGGCATGCTTTAAAAGATACATTTTTTGTTTTTTAACCAATGGGGAAAGTAATTTCGGCTTATGCAAATGTCATACTAGGATTGAATCTGGAGTCTGTTTGAGGCTATTTAAGAAGTTTAGTTAGTCTTAAAGGCAGTTGATTTTGGCATACACAGGTGATTAACTGGGCTGTTTCTGACGCTAAATCAATGGCAGGAAAAACATGAAGTAAAAAGAAAGCAGAAAAGAAAACATTCATAAAACTACATTTGCTTCCATACATCCCAAATGACAAAAAAAAAAAAAAAAAAAAATTAAAATTTTAATCTTTATGAAAAATATTGTAAAACTTGTTAAATTTAATCACTTGTCATTGATCTTTAGTTTCTTCTGAAAATATCTTAGTTGATCAATAATTTCAATTTTTTTCATTTTTCTCTTTATGCTAAATTTTCTTTGCTAATTTATTTATTGCAGCTTATTATTCTTAAAACTGAGTTTTAGGGTGTAGTGTTTGGAGGATTCATTTTCTATAAAATTCTTCAAATGCCTTAATTTTCAATATTTAAACAAGTGAAAACAAATGAAGAAATTTCACATCTTTCAACTGCTTACATATGTGATTCTTTTCTTTTTATAATAATAATGAAAAATGTAATTAGTACAAGGTCTTTTAGGCTTGATGGCTCTGACTAAATAAAGTAAGATATCTCTTTTAAAGAAGTATTTTCTCACTTTATGATGATGGTTATAGCTTTAGGATAATAAAGAAAAATGGATATTCCATTGACTGCTCACAGAATTGTCTATCTAAATCAAGAAAGAGGATCAGTAGTTGGAAAAACTGATTTGGAAGAGAATCTGCTCTCCATTCAAGAGGCAACACAAAACTATCCAGAATGATTTAACTGACAGAAACCAGATAATTACTTTGAAGCTTTCTTGTCTAACCCCGAGAGAATGTCAAATTCTTTGAGACACCACTAGATAGTATGTCTGGAGACACTTTCATTCACCAGGAGTAACATTCTTGGACAAAGTGATTGATGTAACCTAAACAAAGCCTAATTAGATAGTAGTGTGATATTGGAATAGATTAGGCTACTTGACCAAATTTTTCTTTTTCTTATAGTAATATCAATTTATCCATCATTCTTGACATTTTTGTCTGTACCAGTGATGGGAACGTAAATTTGAAATGCTGACTTATCACCACGGTCAGGCCCTCCCCACTTTAACAATTGGCACAATATAATTATTATGTCCCATTTCATCTTTTGGCAGACTTAGCTAAGCTTAATGAATATCTATGCAAAAAAAGCAGTATTACAATTGAACATTATGTCTTTGAAGATTAGTGAAAGATTTTAAAACCATTTTGAGTTGTGATTAAGCTATACCATTTCATTGTATTGTTGTAGAGTTAATTCTGCCCTTTTGAAGAAATTCTCAATGGTTAAAGCATTCAAATAACACGATAGTAGCATTTTTATATTACTAGTACAATAGTAATATTGATGTTATTATTACTATATATTTACATGTGTGATAGAATATTGATTATGCCATTTAACTTCCTTCTTTGCTTTGTCATTTCCTTGGAATGACCACAAATGAATTCTTTTATTCGTTTGTATAGCCTTGTTAACTGTTCAGCCAATAACTGATCCACTGATATTTACTTAAAGGAAATTAGAAACTATTCTTGGCTACTTTCTGGTTTGAAGGAACTTCATGACCTTGTACTTAGTTTTATCCACTCTCATTTTACAGTGACCTGTAGTTGAAACTAAAATTGCTGGGTACTCTTTGAAAATGAGGTTTCTGAGGTAGCTTTGAACCCAATAATAATTACTTTTAACAAGTGCAAAAGTGGTCAAGGTATAACTTGAAATTAGTTTTTAATTTTTAATTTTAACTGTTAGCTGACAATACCTATCGAAAGAGTAAATTTTACATTTCATCTCTGTAATTCTAAGTTATTGAGAGATCAGAATTGTTCAAAAGTATTTTTTGAATAATGACTTAAAAAAAATAAATTTTGGGTAGTTTGTTCTCAACTTTTTCTGTTTACTTTTGGTAAATATATTGAATACTTGTACAGAATTTTATAAATGATTCATGTTTTGACAATCCCAAATGAAAACACCATGTTAAAAATAGAGTATGGATAGAGAGCATCACTTTATAATAGTGTATTCAAATAAATAAAATCTCACAAATTGTTTATAAGCTAAATATTTACTGTTTCATACATTCTGAGTGCATTATGTTTTTTTAGGGTGTCACAAAAAGATTTGAAATGTATTTATAAGAGAAAAATTAGGTCATGCTAATATGCTATATTATTGGATGATTACATAAAGAAATATAAATTGACAATCAGTAACCTTTTTTTTTCTTTTTTTTTTTTCTTTTTTTGCATGTGTGCTTTTTCTCCTAATATTGATATTTATTTGATAGATACAAAAATGTTTCTTTTCTGAGTTTCCTAGAAAAGACTCCCAATATTATAAATATTTTCAATTCTTTATTGAATAAATATGTTGTAATTCTCAATCTGAAATTGGCTGTTTTGAGTATTCAGTATTTTGAAACAGTATTTCAGAATAACAAATTTATAACTTTTATAAAATGTCAATATTACTGAATAACTCTCACATTGTTCTAGCTTTGTAAAACTTTAAATATACAAATATCCTTTGTTGCTAAATAAAATATTTTACTGAATTGATCATTTCAGTTTCAGATTAAACTTAAGTACTACAGGTTAATACATCTCAGACTTTTCATCAAAGAGAAACAAATTTTAGTGATATCTTAGTTTTTAATTTTATTTGAGGAAATGATATGGCAAAATTGTTAATGTTTTTCACTCTAAATTCTGTTAAATATTGATCTTTAGCAGCTATGGCAATAAAATAAAAAATTTAACCAGGCTTAAGGATTTCATGATGCCCTTTAATTAGAAGCTGTCATTATTATAGTGTTAACTATTTAAACCAATTGATAGTAATTTTATAATTTAATGTGTGTGGAATTTTGAAATGTTTAGATTTCAATAGAATAATTTCAAAAATATAGTCTGCAAAGATTTTACAATAGTATCTGAAATTCAATTAATTTTGGTGATTTATGGCCATATGTTGAAACACTGGTTCTCATCTGATTACTGAAATTAAGCAATGTCTAGCTTGGTCAGTACCTAGATGGGTGACTGGGAATATTTGGTGCTGCAAGCTTAGATGTGCATGTAGTGGTAATGGCTTGAGATGAGAAATTGGACAGTTGAGTTTGAATTCTAGTCAGGTTTGTTACATTTTCTTATATGCAAATACCCTTAGGAAAGATATGAATCCACTTTTTCTTTCTCCATCTAACAGGTTAAATAGTTGGACTTGTATCTGAAAATCATTATCTTGAAAACCTTAATACAATATTCACTGACAAAAAAAGCATTATTCTTACAATTCAAAAATGTTTCTGCTTTAGCCCTTTAGCATTCACCCTGCCCAAACCTGCCCTGTAAATATTGGCTCTCAATGTTCAACTTGCTGTAACAACCAATGTATACTCTCCCATAATGACATCATCATTGCAAATAACGCTGGAAATCACACAGCCAATATTTATGGGACAAATTTGAATTGTATTGAATGCTAAAGGGTTAAATAGCTTAGAAAAGGTTGATAAGGCATAAAATACAAATTGATTAATTTTGTATAGAAGAATTTAAAAAAAAAAAAAAAAAAGCAATAAAAATGGCCATATTGGTTGTTTTAATGAAATGACATTAGATTAAGCCAATTGTCTTTATCTCAAGCCTAAATCCAGATTAACTTAAGCAGAGGATTATTGACCAAATTGCTTGAAGAATTACCATAATAAAGAAGTTAGACTGATAACATCCATAAATATTTTTGATTATTTTTTGGGATGTAAATGCTGTTAGAAGTTCCTCTTCAGTTTTGTGTAAAGCAAATGCAAGTTACAGAAAAATTGTTTATTATTACTGTATCAATTCTATGGTCATTTTAACATTTGATACAATGGAAGTTTGTGCTAGGATTAATCATATAGATTAAGAAATTATTGGATGAGCTGTTGTGTTGAAGCCTCCAAAGAGAATTACTGAAACATTATTACTGATGTTTTAGCTGCAGTTATCTCTGAAAAGATTAATATGAGTGGATGTTTGACACTGTAAGAGAAACCAGGAAGGCATATATAAAGACTTTTTATTAAAAAAAAATTGGACAAATGGGTATTACAATCACTATAAATGGAAATTCAAAAGAAAATATATATTAATAAAAAAAGAAAAAATGGATAAAAAATGAGAAAAAGCTCTATCAAGGAAAGAGCTGTGTAACATAACTAAAAATGGGAGAGAATTGAGGATAATAAATATACATATATTAATAAAATATCAGCATATGTATTATAAATTCATTTGATTTTTTTTTTTTTTTTTTTTTTTTTTTTAAATGTCTTTTCTTTTCTTTTTTTTTTTTATTGTATCAGTTAGGTTTTCTGCTCACCAATAAGATCTTTTAGCATTCTTATACTTGTTTAAATTTGAGTTTATATTTCAGTTAGCTATTTTCATACCTCTTGAAGCAAGAAATAGTGACAGCTTCACGTGCATAGGTTATACAGGTCTAATAACTTCATTTTGTTTAATATTTACTTAGTACAGCACAAGGTTACAATTGTGGAGAAGTCAGTGAAGATCAAATTCACTGATAGTATTGGCCACTCAGATTAGTTTGCTAAATGTTGTTTTGTAATGAGAAGGTTAGCTTCAAATTGTTGAATAGGATGTTCCATTTCTATCTAATATCTGCAGAATATATTTTGTTCACATTTAGAATGTACTATCTCCCACATCATAATTCTTTTTTTAAAAAGTTTTATTATAAATATTGATTATTCTAAAAGAAATTTGCAATTTAATCTTGCAGTGGATATAGTTGAAATGTATTAGGGAATTTGGTATATGAAAAAGTTTCCAGTGAAAACTGGTTGTATAGCATATTTAGTCTGCAGTGACCCCCCCCCCAACGTTAGCAATTTTTGCACACACCTCATATGAAAGTTTAGAAGTTGATATGCCATTAAACAAAATCAACCAGACCAAACCATATGAAAGTGCTTGGACTGTGCATCCTGATGAATTGATAAAACCACTTGAGGGAGATTTAGATGGCTGATTGAAAGGTCTTGAACTTCACTGTAATGACGGCAAATGTCAACAACGTTGAACATATCTGTATAAAAACTTAGCATTTAATTTATACTTGTGATTCTGGTTTTCTTTTATTTCTCCCACCCCTTTATTGTGTCAGTTTTTTTTTTTTTTGTGCTGCTTGATATTTGTAATCCTATTGGTAGATGGGTGTAGATAGGATGAGGATGGTTTGTAACCTTTTTATAATCTTTTAAGCTATGACTTTGTGCTTGGATCATTCTAGAAATACTCTTTTAAAGTTTTTCTTTCTTATTTGTTTAAACATATAACATTTTTATTATTGCCTAACTTGGTATTCAGAAGGAAGTAGACTTTGTCAAAATATTTTTTCTCAACAGATGATATAAATTGAGAATATTTAAGAATCCTGTTACCAATTCTTTATTTGCAATGAAACCTCAACAAGTTATTAAAATTGCATACTTTTTAAGAAAAAAAAGGTTTTGTAAAGAGAATGAATACATTATAATTTGATGGGTAAAATTTAGTCTATTTTTCTGTTATGTCATTAATTTTACCCTGTCATTTTCTTTGACTTGACGCAATTTTTGTTGCATTTGTCTTGAAATTTCTATCAACTGAGTTTTTAGCAATAAATAACATTAACTATTATAAGTTTTTGATTATTTTTTTTTTTTTTTTTTGTGTAAATACAACAGTGATAGTTATATAAACTTAAGAGAAATGACTGAAACTGTAGACTTAAGTATTATTTACATTTGGTATAATTCTATCCAGATAATCAGGAAAATTATTCTTTTTCATTGAAGAATAATTATTACTATAAAGTAATTAAAGATTATGAAAGTAATCTCTACCTTAACAATTTATACTCACATTTTTGATGGAAAGTAAATATCCCCATTTTATAGCTTTTTACCTCTACAGATTTTAAAGTATTTTTTTTTTTGTACAAAACTTTAAAAACTTGGGATCTTCATTAGTTTAACAATTAACCCTTGTTATGGTATTTATTAAAGAGGTTGATGAGCAAAATTGAGACAAGGCTTAAATATTTATATTATTTTTCATGATAGATTTTGAAGTATTTTAACAGTTTTATGATAGGTGATTGATTTATTAGTATCTTGTTTCTTTGAATATCTTTGGCGGATCCAACTTTACAACAGTTATTTCATCTCGGTCCATATTTTGTTTACATTTCTTGTATTTTTGGTAATTTTCTTTGACATTCCTATTATGCTTATTGTAATGATTAGTATTAAGATATGACTTAATTTTTTACCAAGTTTTGGTTTACATTATAAAATTAGTACAACATACATAATATTAGGTGGCATGTCGCTTAATTTTTGTAAACATTTTTTTTTCATTTTCAAAATAATTGCTTTTTAGATTTAAATTAGGAATAATTTAGTTTGCAAAAAATGAAGTCTAACTTAATTTTTGTACAGAAAATAAGACCTCCAGGTAAAATGGCTTCTTGAAAATTTCTTCCAGATTGCTTAAACAAGAACATTATTTTCTGTTCATTGATTTACTTCAGTTTATTTCTAAATACGATAAAGGCAGAATGAATATTGTGACGTTAGATTTGTGTTTTTACATACCCTGAAAGTAATGTGGTGGTTTATATTTATTGATTACATACCTTTTTATTTATTTTGTATTAATATATTTTTTATTTATTTCAGTTGGAGATTTACATATTATTTTGTTATATGCATAGTTGGTATAAAGATTCTTTCTAATGTAAGTATATTTTTCTTGATTAAAATTATCAACATTTAGATAAATAAAATTGCTTTATTTAGAACACTGTCTAATCTCCATTGCAGGTAACTATTTGTTAAAGAAATAAAGTTCATATACCTAATAAGCCTAAGAAATGACCCTTAAAAATTATCATTTTTATTACTTCTAGAGAATGATTTTCCTTAATGAGCTGAAACAAGAACATTTCTTTCAGTATGTTATGTCATTTTTAGTATCTTTTTTGTTGTTCTCTGTTAGGGTACTTTGTGACATTTATATTTGCAGATAGGCTATAAAATCTTTAAGTTAGAGAGCCAGAAAGCAGACTTAATTACCAGATACACTGTCTAAATGCCAGAAGTTTGATTTTGATGTCAGATAAGAATAATTGCTCAGCAGTTTTATATCAATGAATGCTGAGGTAGTGCTATTCAGAAACCTAGTCAGAAATGGTAGCAACTACGATAATGCTAATATTAGCAGTTTCCAGATAAGGAAACATTTGGCATTCATTGAATGAGCAGCCAGTGCTACTTTTGGTTGAAATTTATAAAATCTTTCTATTAAAATAATTCTTCAGGAAAATAAGCTTCTTGTGTTCACTGTTCTCACTCTTTCCAGTATTGATGAGGGCTTTCTCCCTAACATTTTGTTTGAAGTAGTGTGGAATGTGAACATCTTGATTACATTACTATTTTCTCTTTAAGTTATATGTGATATCTATTTTAGTTTTTTGAAAGTTCTCAAGTGAACAGTTCTTTGTTTGTGACTCTGTAGTGCCAGTTCATGAAGTCTTTGCTCAGACCTATGCGCTTTATTTGCTTGAAGCCATTTTTAGCCATTGATCTGAGAATGCAGTTGTATACAGCTGATGGTTTGTATATTTATGATCAAGTTTGGCACCATACATATTCATATGAAAGCTTTATCTAAATTCTGAAGTTTTTAAAATTTTTCTTTTAATTGAACAAGTCATTTCAATATTAATGTATTTCATTTACCATTTATAAGGTTTTTTTTTCCTCTTTTACTCTTTGATTTTTACTTAATGGTTCCCATTCTTTCATCAGTTTACAGATAAATTATACCTGCTCTTTCTCTCTCTCTCAAAAGTTTCTTTGAGGTTGAATATATGATGTCTCTAAAATACATAAAAAGAGAATAGACACAGTAAAATATTCCTATTAGTGAATAGAAAAGGTTTTAAATTAGCCTAAATATAACCTTATTTAAAAATCAATCAATTTTATTAACATGAAACAAATATTTCTATTTAGTAATGTCATCACTTCACTTAAATTCATGGAATTACTTTTGGAAATATTGTGCACACACACACATATATGTGCGCTCCTGCTATTAACACATCACTCTTCAGTTATGAATTGGCTACTGCCGTTTGTATACATCACGTATATAATATTAAAACTTTCCCTTTCTCTGCTGTGCACTGATAGCTTAGGGGTAGAATCTCTGACTGATGTCAAATTGGTCGAGTTTCAATCCTGGCTTGTCTAGCCATACTGATGAGCTGTGATACAGTGAAACAGGCTTGTATGTGGATGAGATATATGAGAGAGTTTATTAAGTACTCCAATCAATATATTGGGTGGATATAGCAAAATGTCTCTTCAAATTACATTGTTAATTATTTTTGTTTTATGCCATCTGTTTCAATATTGTCTGAATGTTTAAATAATTATCACAGCTGGTATGGTGCTTATGTTCTGGAGCCTTTGTTCACAGTATTTGTCCTATGAACTGGTGTAGAAAATTTAACATTAGCATCTTACTATGCTGAGCTCTCTTATTTGATAATCATCAAAAATGCAATTAAACGGCATATTAGCAATCGTATTTTTTTCTTTCTATAAAACATATCATTTGAATTTAAATTACTTTTAGGAAATTTGTTGTAAACATTGTTCAGTTTCAATCTCTATTAAAATATTTTAAATTACTGATCCCTTAAATTTTCTTATCTGCTAACTGTATCAAGAATTGTGAAATGTTTGCTTATTTTAGAGTAATTAGGCTTCATTTAATCATAATTGTAAATTATGCAATATGCACATTTTGTTTTTTCTATATAATAGATTTTGTTGCTATATTTTTCTTGAATTTATTGCTGTTTGGCATACATTTTTCTTTTTATTAAAAATTAAAATTTTTATAAGCACTAATGTTGCCAAATGCCACAGCAAAGTTTTAATTTTTCTATGATTATAATTTTACCTTTCAATAAAGTATATATTCATATTTTCATCAGTGTATTACAAGTTATTATGACTTTCATATAAAAAATAAAAACAAACTGATATTAGCCGTTTCCTTATGAAACATTCAGCATTCATTGACTGAGCAGCCAGTGCAACTTTTGAAATTTATGGAATCTTTCTCTTAAAACAATTTTTCAGGAAATGGGTTTCTCAAATTCACTGTTATCATTCTTTCCAGTATTGATGAGGACTTTCTTAACTTTTTGTTTAGAGTAGTGGAAATGTCAGTATCTTGATTGTCATTATTTTGTCTGAGTTATAAATCTCCTTTTTAGTTGTTGCTGCTGTTGAAGGTCTTCCAGTGATGTGGTTCCTGTTTTTTGTTTGCGATTCTGTGGCATCAGTCCATGAGGTTTGAAGGAGGATGGTCCTTGTTCAGACATACAGGTTTCATTCATTAGAAGCAACTTTAAAAAAAAAAAAAAATTTTTAAATTTTATTTTTAATTTTATTTTTATTTTTAATTTAATTTTTTTTTTATATATAAAGTGAAACATTTTCAATCATGACAAAACTGATAATTTAAGTTCCAAATTTGTTTCAAGCTTGACATCTTTCTGCATTACAGTAAATGTCTGTCTCTCTCTTTTCTTTTTTTCTTTTTTTTTTATTTAAATACTTTCTAAGATTTCAGTATTATAGATTCTTAAGTTTTCATTGTTAGGCCATGACTGCTTTAAGTTCTTTTCTAATATAACTGTATTAAGTACATTCTGGGTTTGCAGATAAACAATCTTTTTTCCTCTCACAAGTGAAAGACCAAAATGCATTGACCAAAAGTTGGGCTTGTAAGTCCTCAGACTTACTGTGGAGTGATCAAACATATTTTCTTGCTAATAGGTCAAGTGCAAGTTGAAGTTAACAATTGAAGGCTTTTTTTTTTCTTTTCTTTTCAAGTTTATATTTGTTAGGATTTTGTCCTGGGAACTTATAAAGGACAAAAACTTTTTTCAGTTGTTAATGATCTCTATAATCAATACAAACATTAAAAAAATATTTTATAAACAGTTGGAATATTTAAAATAATTCATTAAAAGGTTTAGTTTTAGCCTGTGTGTGCGAGTGCGTGTGTTGCCCATACAATGGACTATTTTTGTACAGTTTAAATAAACATTGGAAATTTTTTTTTACAACTGATACTAAATGTTATGACTTATTTTATTAGGAATTTTGTTAGACTTTAAAGTTAATAATTTGAGAGGTCATTAAATTTTGTTGTTTGTCAGTTTGCAGTTGCTCATTTCTATTTACCTGAGCAAGTTGAGAAATAGTTTTTAATATTAGTAACAGTAGTGTTTACATTCTGACTGACTGTTGCTTTTCTTAAAGTCTCCATTTCAAATAGGAGAGCTTACTGTCTTCCCAATGTAGCATTGGTGTATTAAAGTGTAGGTCACTACAGCAAGTAATCTCTGACCTTGACTTAAGTGGACTAGTTTAAGTCAACATTTTTGGCAAAAGATAATAGCATTTAACTAAGATTAGGAATGTGCAGATGGTGTAATGGATAGTGGCTTGGAATGAGAAATTGGAGAGCTGAGTTCAAATTCTAATTGAGTTCATTATATTTGCTGACATGCAAATACTCTTGAAAAAGCTATGAATCCATCACTTCCCCCAAGCTGTGTTAAATAGTATAGCAGACTGGGATCATCTTCATGGGTAAGCATAGAAGGATAACAACTCTGATTTCAAAACTGGTTGGGTATGAGGCTAGCAACTCATCACATAAAAACTGTTTGCTATGGAAACCACAGCAGCAATGTCTAGTGTGCTGAGATCTGTGACTCCATACTCTTAAGAGAATCTACAAGACTTGAGCAAATGAGAAAAAGATTAGGAATATGTCAAAAACACAAACACACACACACACACACACACACACATTTTCATTTTAAGATTATGAAATAGTACTTTTCAGAGTTGTATATTGTTATATATTGGATTATAGGATTCATTTTCTGTGTGATCTGCCTTTTAGCAAAACTGTATAGTCATTATCATATGTGAACATAAGAGATTATCAATTGAGATAGGTTTTATGAAAAATATAAAAATAAGTGAACTAATGAGAAATTTGATATTTCAGTGTTAGATCTGCAGTTTTCAATTTTTACCTGTGCTGGTGAAAATAAATTTCATTAAACCAATAACAGCAATTCCAAAATAGTCTTCTATATAACTGAGCGAAAACCAAATTATACAATGTAAGACACATTTTTATATTCAACATCAAAAATATATGTGAATTTATGGATTAGTTTAGATAATTATAAATTGTGTTTCCTTATTACCATATTTCATTGTCAGTATTTTGGATATTTTGCCATATTGAAACAAGTTGGTATTGTTGTACAAACTATTGTGAATTAATAATTTTAACCTCTTTTCACAAAACATTTTTTGGGGAAAGTCAGTTTCCTTATAGTCCAGTTGTTAATAAGATAGTGTATATATTTTACTATAAAT
Source organism: Acanthosepion esculentum (assembly GCA_964036315.1). NCBI lineage: Eukaryota > Metazoa > Mollusca > Cephalopoda > Sepiida > Sepiidae > Acanthosepion > Acanthosepion esculentum. Next base: position 90,840,651 of record OZ038490.1, on the reverse strand, counting down.
GCATATATATTTTACTGAGGAGGTACAGTGGAGTAATAGCAGCTCAGATTGAGGAATTGGAGAGCCGAATTCAAATTCCACTTGAATCCATTACATTCACTTAGGTGCTAATACCCTTGGGAAAGGTATTAATCCTCTTCTTCTCCCTCCGGCTATGGGTAAATAGCAGGACAGATCATGTTCTATAGCATTTGGTAGGAAAAATCTGCCTCGTCAGTCATGTATTGAAAGATACATGATCGCCTAAGCATGTATCATGCATGGCACATAACTGACTGACTGATATATTTTACTACTTAAAAAAAAAATTCTTCATTTATGAAATCTCTTTACTATACAAGGACAATTATTTTTATCTCATATTTGACAAGTCTTTAGTCTTGAATTTTTAGACAAAAATTTTAATTGTTTATTTCCACATGAACTGTTTGTTACTATTTTTCTTACTCAAGGAGAAAAGGATTACAAAGCAGTAGAGATGTGCAGTTTAACTGAAAAACTGCATTTTTCGGTTTCATCTTCACACCCTGAAACTGCATCAAAATTTTTTATGAAATCAAAATCGTTTTTTTTTTTTTTTAAGTGCTATATCACAACTGAGTGACCATATCCAAAGAAACTCTATTGAAAAAGTCTTTCAGATGTTAATAAAATTAAATTTTATCATTTATACGAGAAAAAAATTATGTAAGAGAAAAAGATTGAACAAAAATGTCAAAAAAACATTTGACTAGTTTTAGGAAATAAATGTGAAATCTATTTGTTTAAAAAAGAAAAAAAGAAAATATGAAAGATATGACACTTGGAAATCAATGTTTTCAAACAGAAAAAAGGAAATACGACATGTCTGAAAAATGAACATTTGTTTTAGTTTTAAAAAAAAAAAAAAACTTTTTGTGGTAAAATTAAGTTAACAACAAAATAGAAAGTAAAAATAAAAAAAAAATTAGTTGCTAGTTTTGTCTTAATGTTATGAAGTCAAATTTTTTGTAATTGTTTTCTAGTAAACCAATACACCAATCACTAAATAAGAAAAATGAATTCAGATCTTTTTTAATAAATAAATTTGTTTTTTACCTAGGGAATGCATCTAAATTAGATATTAAGAATAATTAAAATAGTTCTTAATTTCACTTTTAAAATGTGTATATTTCCAGATATGAGTCTTTAGTGTAAAATTGTTTTCATCTAGTGAATACACCTAAAATTAGATATTAAAAAAATAAAGTAAGTTTTAATTTCAGTTTTAAAATGTGTATATTTCTAAAACTGCAAGTCCATTTTGTTTTTAAACCCAAAGTAAAAATTCTTCTTTTTTTTTAACTATTAGTGGGTGTTCTGCCTATAGAATTCTTCTAAACAAGGAAAATTAATTAATTTTATTTTTACAAATATCTTTTATGGTTTTATCTAGCAAATACACTTAAGATTAATTAAAATGATTATAAAATAGTTTTTAATTTCAGTTTTAAAATGTGTAAAGAACAGGTGCTACTCACAGATTTGGAAATATACACATTATAAAAGTGAAATTGAAAGCTTTTAATATTTAATTTTAGGTGTAGTATTCGCTAGATAAAAATATTTATTTAGGGGAAAAAATTAATCTTTGGTTTTCCTTGTTTAGAAGAAATTTATTTGTAAAATCCCAATAACAGTTTACTGGTGTACCAGAAAAGAATTGCCATATTTTTAATAATTTTAAACATGAGGGGTTCCATTTTTTGGCTTTTTAAAAGCCATGTCATAAACTAATTTCTAATGAGCAACACCGTTTTATTTTCAAAAATGTGTTGTTCAAAGACACAAACCTAGATATTTTATGCAACGATTTCTTTCGTATTTTACCAATTTAATAAATATGGTAGTTATTTATAGTTGACATTTTATTCGAAAGTTTGATAAACTTCAATCCAAGTCATGAATTCTATGACTAAATTACCTTTAAAGCCTAAAAACTGACTTTAGGTGAACAATTCCTACTTTATTACTCACCCTGATTCACAGTTTTCAGGTTTTCAATTCCAGTGGTCTTTAACGCATGTCTATAAATTTTTATTACCTTTTAAAACCAAATATTGACCCCCTTACAAACCAGTTAACAAACTTCCACAATGACAGACATTTCAAAAAACAACACTCAAAAGTTGAAAAGTATATGTGGCGTTTATTTTACGTGACAAGACAGTAGTTTCAATAATCTGAAAGTTCTGTTTCCACATATACTATCAGTTAATCTTTTTTTTTTTTTTTTTTTTTTTTTTTTGCTGCTTGCTTTATAATTTTTGAAAGTGTTTGCTTTCATGGGTCAGAGAAGAAATAAACCCCTTTCTGGTTGTAGCTTAAGGTGTCTTCTAAATTAGAAGATTGATTGTACAATTTCAAGAATATTGATAAAGATTGGTCACATTGATTTTGCAAAACAAAGTAATGTGTAAAATTTAGTCTAAAAAAAAAAAATTTTTTTCCGTATTTTTGGCTGTTCAAAGCAAAATACTGTTTTACTCACTGTAAAAATATAATTCAATGAATAAAAGCACATACAAATTACATATTTAGAAAGATTATTTTATTTTCTTTCCAGCCATATGAATATTTTTAAGATTGGACCAGAAATACATGAGTTTGTGAGTTGCAAATTTATCAATGTCAAGCAAAATCAGATATTGACTGGCAATGCTATCATTACACAAGAAAATGAATGGCTTTCTTAGAAAGTGAAAATACTAAATTAAAAACTGAAAAACCGAATCGAAAAATGCGGTATCAAGGGGGGGGAAAAAACTGAAACTGATACCAAAACAGAAATTGCCAAACCAACCAACTCTACAAAGAAGAGCTCTGTTAACTTCACTAGTCAAATAATTACTAATAGTAGTAATCCTTCTTTTTCTTCTGTGCCATGTTCCTTTAGGGCATTAGTATCATGACTCTCCACAATTTCCTGTCCTTTGTACCTCTTAGTAAATTTTGTCTTTTTGTTCTGCCATCCATTTACACAAGCTTGTTAGGTAGGTCATGTGCTGGTTTCCTCTTTCCCTCGTCTTGAGAGTCAAATTTTCCAAGCCCTCTTCCTCATTACGTGCCCTAAAAGTTTCAACTATCTCTTTCTGATATTAGTTATAAGAGTTCTTTTTCTCTAAAACTTTGTTGCTGCTCACATGTTCAGTCCTTGGTATTCTTGATATAATTCTGTAGAAGTACATTTCTGTTGCTTCAAGTCTCTTTATTTGTGAGGAAATTGTTCAGCATTCACTGTCATATAAGAGGACTGATATTATGTAACAGTTCAGTATTTTTCTTTGTTTCTAACAAAATTTTCTTGTTTGTTAATACTTTGCTTAGCTTTTGGAAGGTATCTTTCACTATATCTTTAGATTTTGGTGTTTCACTTTCCGTCCTCTTTTAAAACACTTCTCACATATTTAAATTGTACTTGATTTTGGTATCTCCAATTTGTAATTTGCATGTTTGGTTCTTTTGCTGACAACAATGAATTAACAAACATTAAAAAAACAACACTTAATTATGAATAAACAAATGTTTGAAATTGTTTCATTAATATGTGAAAAATTGAAATCTGCATGAAAGTTTGATATGTGGAATACAAATATGGCAGTTTCTCGATGCAAAGCTATAATTACAGAAAGTTTAAATAAAGATATGTTTGAACTCCCTAAGAAATTGGTTTTTTTTTTTAAAGTTTTAACATTCATCAGGGTTAATATTAAAATTGTAGAACCTTCCTCTGTCACTTCTGTGAATGGATGCTTTTTCTGAATGTGTTATATATTTTTATGTCATTCTCTTTTCCTTGCCTGGGGAAGTTCAGAGTATAATATTCTCAGCACTAAGGGGCTGTTCCCCAGGTAGTATTTCTCCCAGGGGAAAGGGCTAGGGTTAATCTCTAGAGCATGAGGCATCCCAATAGGGAAATGCTGAAGGAGCTGAGAAGATCTTGTCCCTAGTCCCATGTACACTGGGACTTGCACTTTAAATTTAGTCTTGTGCCATATTTTATTTGAATGAATGTATGGTTAAATATTCTCTTGGAATTGCTTGGTTAACTCCAATTTTTCTTGAAGCATTGTTTGCTCTTTCAATTTTTAACATTGGTAGCAGAGCTTAGTTAAGTTTAGAACATGGCATTGGTTTCCGAAACATCTACCAAAATTTGATAGTGTTATCAGATGGAGAAAATGAACTGAAAATGTTACAGCTTGTGACAGAATGAGATAAGAAAAAGCAATCAATGGTAGTAACTTTGGTTCTCAATAAAGCTACTTTTAATTTCTAGAGCCAAAGGATTTAAATCCAGGAAATGGAGTTGACACTTTAATTGCTGCACTTAATGATTTATTGATGAAAGAATCAATAACGTTTATGGGGTATACATAAACATTTAATGTTTTTGGAGACCAGTAACAATATGGACCTTGAATAATAATTTGATCAAAGGTATAGTTAAAGTAAATATAAAATGACTTTACCTGATGCAGTGTTAGTCTTTAAATTATTAGATAATACTTAGCTAAAGCAACAACAGCCTTAACTGCATACATGGTTGCAGATCTGCAATGGAAGAATATGAATCAGCAGCCGTAAGATATTTGGTGAAAATAGCTGTACAAGTTAAAACAAATCAACGGTAGATTCAATAGTAGTTAGGTTCACACTCCTCCCTGGTCTTTTTAACAAGAGTAGAGGTTTATCCTTTATTTCTTGTTTAGGATTGAGTTTCTGCTTCCTAAAGTTTCATTCTTTTTAACTCCCAGTAGTTCCTTGCATCTTAGTGGCATTATCAAAATGTACTTCATTGGTTGGGAGAATGGTAATATTAGCCATTTCTCTACAAGAAAATGTTTGGCATTAATTGACCAAGCAGCAAGTACTGCTTTCAGTTGAAGTTTATAAAATCTTTCTCTTAAAACAATTTTTCAAGAAAATAGATTTCTCAAGTTCAGTGGCTGTTATCATTCTTTCCAGTATTGATGGGGGGTTTCCTTCCTAATGTTTTATTTGATGTAGTGTGGACCATCAACATCTTGATTGTTATTTTCTTTTTGAGTTACATGTGCTATCCATTTTAGTTGTTACTGCTCAAGTGATGTGGTTTATGTTATTTGGTACAGTTCTTTGTGATTCTGTAGTGCATGTTGACCGTGTTCAAAGAAAGGCTTAATTTGCTTAAAGCCTTTTTTAACCATTGATCTTAGATAGTGGGTTATACAGTTGAGAGTTTAGATATTTCTGAAAAGGTTTGACACCATACATGTCATGACATGTCCACATGATAGGCAAAATGATAAAAATGAGTCTCATGACTATTAAAACTGTTAAAGGTTGTAACAGTACACTTTTCACTTTTAGAATTTTTTGAAAATGAAATATTTGTTTTGGAGTATTTGAATTCTGCTGTCATTGCCATTGTGTTTACAAGGACAGTATGTAGTAAAAATAAATATAAAATGTTAAAGAAATGGTTGGACCACTACATGCAGAAAGTGAAAAATGTTACAACCACAAAAAAGTAACAAACTATTTAAATCTGGTGATGGTAAAATCATGAACTCATTCAAGAAAGTCATATGATGATCAGTAAAAATAGGAAATACCAAATGATAAATGGTCTTAGGAAGATCCCACTTCTATTAAGCAAGTCATCTCCAAGAAAAAAAAAATGCTGGATCTGTTTTGGATTTAAAACATCACAAAGCTGTCATGTTTGTAAAACCAGTGCAATTACAGTCCACATAATGTGACCATTACTGCATTAGTTTTTCTAATTCTTGAATTAGAAATGTTAACATGAATGAATGAATGAAACTCTTTGAACATTGACTTTGAAGAGATTGAAACATCTGTTATATTTTCTTTAGCCAATGATTATGATCAGACTGGATCTTACAGATGAGGGTAATCAGTAATTCTTCTTGTTGGAGAATCAGGAAATTTCACTTGAATTTGGAAGTAAAAGAAAATAGAAGAGGTGGTTTGCAGTATACCCTGGTTGCAGAAACAGTTGCCATAGAATTCATTTCTACACTGTTTGCAAAACTGATCCTTGAATTACACTATTAACGTTTGGACTATTATCCATATTTTTGTTGTGGTTATCACACCTTTTGACCATTGTGCCCTCTGACCTTTATCAAGTGTATACTAATCTGTGTAACCTACAGGGAATTCTGAACTGAACCCTTTTAGTCCACAGTGGTAGACTGTTCTTGTTCCACTGCCCATGTCTAGGGATATCTTGTCTGGGTTTTGTTTTTAGTAATACTTGGTTATTGCTTGCCTGGACAGGTTCCTAGTGGATCTAGTCAACCCACTAACAGGAAAGTTCTTGTACTATGTTAGAAACTCTGAATACTTTGTGAAATTGATCCGAGGTGCTCCCATCCACAGTAATCAGATGGTAATCTTGGATGTGGTAAGCCTGTTCAGAGTTCCTACAGATGAGGCCCTGACATTTCAAACCAATTGGAATTGGACTACTCCCTGGGACAATGTACTAGCATTCCATTAGATAATCTAATGGAAATGATGACCTGTGTACAGGCAACATTATTTCAACTAGTCTGACATATACTAACGAGAAGGTGGCTTGGCTATGGGTTTACCATTGTCACCAGTAATGGTGAACATATACATAGAATATTTTGAGGAAAAGGTTTTAGGAATGGCACCACTAAAGCCAACAGTATGGTTGAGATATGTAAATAGCACCTTCATACTTTGGTTGTACCAGGGAGCTGTACAAATACTGTTGGACCATGTGAACTCTAAGATCTTTGATCCAGTTCACAATATAATAATCAGTTAGCTTTTCTAGATGTACTAATAACTCACATAGTGAATGGGTTAAAAATTTCTGTATATCAAAAGCCCACTTTCATTAGACAATAGCTCAACTTCAACCAACCATACAGTGTGAAGATCATCTTGTGCCTACAACACCAGCCAAAAATCACGTGGTAACTCAGACACATACCATCAAGAAATGATCAGCATCAAGCATACTCTTTAGAATAAAAATTACCCTGCAAATATAACCTAATAGAAGAGTTAAAGAAGATTGCCACAGTTTGTCTACCTTACATCAAAGGCTTATTGGAAAAAGATTCAGAAGATCTGCAGTCCATACAGCAATGGGACAATATTCAGAAGCAGTTCCACTCCATCGTGAAATCTATGGAGTAAAGCTTAACGTGGGGGAGAACATGACCAAGAGCTGTGTGTACTCCATTCCTTGCTGTTGTGGCAAAGAATATAAATGTTAAACAAGCTGTCCCCTAAAAATAAGGCTGGAAGAACATTGAAAAGCCTTAGTGAGAGTTAAGACAAAATTGGGCATGGTTGATCATGTATTCATTTCTACACTGTTTGCTAAACTGATTCTTAAATTATTTACACTATTGTTGTTATCACAACTTTTTAATTGTTGTGCCATCTGGCCTTTTATCAAGTGTATACCAATCTGTGTAACCTACAGGGGATTCTGAATTGAACCCTTTTAGTTTATTGGGCATGGTTGATCATGTATGGAGGAAAAAAGGTAGTCCTCAGCCCCTGTGGAATGAAGTGAAAATACTGGACAAGGAGAACACTGGAGAATTAGACATCTGAAAGAATTGGCACATATGCCAGGCTATGAGGACCTCTTTAGTAGGCCTAGTTTAGAAATAAATACAATATGGGAGCTGTTAATAAAGAAAGACAAATGACAGTAGGTCTTCAGCAGTAGCAGTCAAGCATGACAAGAACAGCATCACTAATCAGCAGGCAGGGTAGGGTTAAGGTGCCAATTTCACCACAGAATTTTCCCATGGGACAATAGCCTAGTGGATTAAAGTATTTGTTTGTGAATTTGGTGACCTACTAATTGAGAATCCAATTCCTGGGCCCAGCAGTGTGTACTTGGACTCAGGAGAAATGGGCAAGTAATAACTAAGCAATACTAAAAATAACTAGACAAGATATCCCTAGGCATGGGCAGTGGAACAAGAACAATCTCCCACTGTAGATTAAATAAATAGTTTAGTTCAGAATTTCCTATAGGTTACACAGACCAATATACACTTGGAGACTGGAGGGCACAATGGCCAAAATGTTGTGATAACAACAATCAAGATAGTTCTCCTCAGTCCAGAAATTCAAACGGAAATGATCCTTGAATATTGTCCATAGATTGTGTTACTGACTGCAAATCTCTTTGAGACAATGAAGTTGTCCAAATTTGTCACAGAATTGACTAGATTTAAATTAGTGGAATTAGTGTTAATAATTACCAATTAACAAATTAATTTCAGTGGTATGAAATGAACGCAATTAGCAGATTACCTTACTGAGTGTGGTGCATCACCTTTGATATTAAGAAATGTGCCCCAACTAGGCATTTTACAGAATTAACAAGACCAAGTTAATGATTGGAATGTTCAGGATTATATTCCAATAATTGCTTTAATCATTTGAAGATTTTATATTTTCTCTTTCTCCCCCTAACCCAAAACAGTCTAAATAAATATTTTGAGGACATTAATTACCTCAACAAAATGAGACAAAATATAGGTTATGTAGTGAAACTTTAAAAAAAGATAGGCTGACAAAAGGTGTCCTTTTAATTTTGTAATTGGATAAACATACCCATGTATTATTATTTGTAATTTTAACTATTTTTTTTATTGTTGATAAAGCATTTGAAAAGTGAACTTTGTTAGACAAGGAAGATATTTCTTTCTTTATGCTTTGCAACATGATAGAAAACGCTACTATAATTTGAAGATTACAATTATTTTAAAGGAAGATGTCAAGATTTATTTATTTTTTCTTTAAGATTTCTGGTTTATTTGTTATTCATCTTAAGAAGTTCCTTTTAATTAATTGTTTTATTTTCCAGTGGGGAATTACTGATGTCATTATCTGACAATTTAGCATGTTCTTCCTTAAAGCAGTTACAGGAAAAGAAATTTATTTTACTGATCATGAAAGAAGATATTTTCAGTCATTAATACATAAGTTTTTAAATACATTATTCCAAATTTGTACATTTCCAAATATACTTTTTGATTTTGTGCTTTCTTCCTCTTGTATGTAAGCAGTCATGGCTCTCCACAATCTCTTATCCCATGTAGATCTAAGCAGTGATTATCCCCTTATCCATTCCAGTTCATGATCTACTACCCATTTAATCAAGCTTCTTAAGTATGTTATTCACTATTTTCCATCTGCCATTTTTACCTCCAATATATCCTATGAGTGTCAAATTCTCCAAGCTTTTTTTTTTTTTTTCCCTCATTAGGTGACCTAGAAATTTCAGTTTCTTTCTAAGTGCGTTTTTTGTTCTCATTTTCCTTAAAACTTTTTCATTGCTCACTTGCTCTGTCCATAGTATTCTCAACAATCTTTTGTTGAGCCACATCTTTGTTGTCCCTAGTCTCCTCTTCAGCTGTGAAGAAATTGTCTAGTATTCACTGCCATCTAGGAGGATTAATATTACTTAACAGTTCAGCACTCTTTAATTCATTTCTAATATTTTCCTATTTCACTATTCCAGTATACCTTTGGTTTTCACTGTCACATTTTCCAGAAATGTAAATTTCTGTACTTGCTTGATTTTGATATCTCCAATTTATGGCTCATATCCAGGGGTGGTTTTTGACAACCATACATTGTTTTCTGATTGGTAGTTAGTCCTTTGTTTCTACTTTCCTTTACTATTTTCATGATTTCATGCAGTTTTCTTTTTGTGTCTGCCATAATCACAGTATCATTTGCATATCTTTTAAGATTGTGCCCACCAATAATAACTCTTGTTAGGACATTTAGTTGTCTTAAGATTGCTTCTGATCATAAATATCAAATTTTTTGTTCAAGTGCCTTTAGCAAAACTACATTGTTCTTGTCCTATTTCCACTTTTGTGCACATTGACTTACCAAATTCGATTGTTTTGTCACAGTTGTCTTCAGATTTTAAAGTTTTCTTACAACTAGTAAAAAAAATAGCTGATAACATGTCTTAAGTATTCATAGGAAGAATGAGGAGTTGAAATATGTTGTTTGTCATGAGTTATTCCCTCTTGGTTTTGGCATTCAAATTTTCTCTTGTGAATGCTCATGTAACTTTTTTTTTCTGTGAACTGTATTTTATAGTTTCTTAAAATTTTCACTTTGAAGTTTCTGTGTAGGAGAAGAAAAAAAAGCTAAAATATGACTTAACATGCATATCTTTGATCTGAGATCATAAAAGTAAATGTGAGTTTTTGGTCTTTCACAATCATTAACATTTTTTCTCATTTACTATGGTTAGATGATAATGCAACTATTTCATTTTCCATAACACACAACCATAAGTATGGGCCACCTAGTAAAAATAGTCACTACAGGGGTTATGATCTGCAAGGCTTGTTGATATTGCTGTATGGTTAGAGGTTCTTTATATAATACATCCTAAAGTAACATTTTAATAAAAACTGATTAGCAGGATTCAAACTTTTGATAGACTGGCACTTAACACTCACATTCCATTTTTTTCATTTTAACTAACGAGTTTACCTTAGTATATGTTAAAAATGGAGAGAAATAGCAATATTTGTATTGCACCAATATTTCAAGTATGAATGTTATGTATGCCATGAAAATCAGGATTCTAAATAATCTTTACTTTTGTTCAAATGTCATCACTAGCTAAATGTCATCTCAACCTAAATATAAACTGTGATCATAATAGAAATGAAAACTTTCTGATTCAGTCATAAAGAAAAAGTAATAAATAATTTTAATAGATTTAATGAAGTTCTTGCTGATCACTGGAGCAAATTCAGTTGTTTAATTATTTTAAATATTTATCATGGAAGATTTTAGATTTTTATGTTAAGTTAACACCCCTATTTCTTCATTTATATTTGATAGTTTGTGTTGTTGATGTGGGTATATTCAGTTATTCTGTGATCTTCAGATGTACAATTTGTATGGAATGTTCATGCATTTTTGTACATGGATTGGTCTAATCAGTATACTTATTAATTTTTGATTTGAGGAAGAGAAAAAAGTTCTTCTCTTATAGATTATTAACCTGAAAAAGCGCATGAAATGGATCAAGTGAAATCCAGTAATAGCAGAAGCAACGAGAATGAATTCAATTGTCCAAATTACATTTGGAATTAACATTGAATCATAGGATTTATGCTATCTTGTTTAATATATTTAACCAATTTTCTTTTATGTGTCAAGTTATTTCATAACTTTATTAACTTGTTTATATGATTGTACCACTTGTTGAATTCTTTGAAAATATCTAACTTGTTAATTTCTTTACTTTGATACTGTCAGATGTTTCATTCATGAACATGCTGTCTCTGTTTGCAATGACTACCATTAGTAAAATTATAACATTAAATATGAAAAGGTTTTTCACTTTAATGTAAATTTGTAACTTAATGCACTAAATTCAAATTATAATTCAATGAATATTATTTTCATCTTATGATTTTCCTATACTTTCAACAATAATATACATTAACACATATGTTATAGAATGTTGATGCCTGCCACATTTGATAACTAGCAATAGGAAATAGAAATGTTACATTTGCTACAGTCGTCTCTTGTCCACTGTTGAATGAAGTGTGTGGGTTAAATATAAAAAAATAACTTTTAATTTTAGTTTTTCTTGTATAAACTTTGTGAAATTTTTCTAAACATTTTTTTTTTTTGTAAAAGTTTCTTCCCACGTACCATTATCAGAGCATTACATAAAGTTCTTCATGAATTATTTTCTTGCAGTGATAAGGCTTTTTATATAATTTTATAAAACCGCCTATGCTGAGTAATTACTCATGGCATGTGCCTGATTTCATTATATATGAAAGTAGTCACCTGTTTAAATTTATGCAACAGTTAAATAATAAAACAAGTCTTTTCAGTATAGCTCTTTTAATTTGTTTGTTTAGAAAGTATGGCTGTTGCTATCATTAAAGGATTCAGCCATCCTTCTCATCAGAAAGGCATGGTGTGAGAACCAGTTTAGTTACTGATAATCTGACTATGCAGCAGGTAATACTGGGTTACATGGTACCAGTTGCATGCATGGCATGTGTTCTGATGAGCTACATTCCATAGTCCCACCATCCCAGACCTTTGCAATTGGAACTGCCATGCCATGTAAACAAGGATGAATCGTACTCATTCCATTAGTAAGAAGTAAGTTCCATTCAGGATGCTTTCCCAGTCACTACATTGGGTAAACATTAGTATATAAAAAACAAAATCACATACTTCATCATTTTATCATAAATTTTCAGTTTTTTCTCTCAAAATACTGACAGTTGTTTATACTACACAAGGTTAGTTTCATTTCAGATCATTAATTTTTTTCTTCACATCAGATATTTTTTATACTTCTCGGAAGCATTTTACCTTAAATATCTTAAAAGATATTTAAAAATATTTTTTTTTTCTATAAATACTAGCTTGATTTGTTTTCGCTTTTCTTCTTGCAGAAAGTTTGGGCTTGGGATTCTACATACTGCTGGACTAATTATCCTCATCAGGTAAATTTATCATTTTTAAAAAAGAAAAATTGTATGTATGTATGTGTGTGTGAGTGACTGACTGACTGACATTAAACTTGATAAGACACCACAGTTGTTGAAACAGTCTCTTTTTGTAGTGATTTTAGAAGATATTTATGCTTTAATTTTCATTCACACACACACACATACATATATATATATATATATATATATATCAGTCTATGTGGCATGAACTAAATTGTTCAATAAATAGACGAATGTCACTGTTATCAGAAAGTTGCACTTTGGATCAGTTATTTTAATATCAAGTATGTGGTGCAATTCAATTTACATTACATGAATCATTCATACATCACTACCTCTACAAAAGAATTCTCATATTACTATATTAGTACAAAAACACAATCTTAAAATTTAAAAAAATTCAACCTCAGCATTGCAAACGCACGCTCCAAAAATTCTTAAAGTTAACGTAGGTACCTCCACGAAATGTAAACAAAAAGAGCATAGCTTGATGAAAAAGACGCCAAACTTGATGAAAACAAAATTTTATTGTCTAAATGTTTGATCTTTCCTCTTAATAATAATAACAAAGTATCTTTGTGGTATTTTTTTTACATTTTTTAATCGTTCCTAACACGTCCAAAAATTTGTTAAAAATCTTGTTTTTTTTTTTAAGTCAACAAAATTGACCATTTTTTTCCATTTTATAGAATCGATGAAAATCTCAGTTTGAAATTCTTTTAAATATCAATTATCATTTTTCCAAAAATTATTTTAAGAAAATCAGAAATTATAATGTTTATTTAAAATTTTTTGAACCAAGCTTAACTTAGCTTTTGCGCTGAAAAGATGTAATTTGAAAAACTTTTGCGTCATTTGACAGGTGTTGAATGACCTATTGATGGATTCTGTGAGGATAATTTGTTCTACGGAAGGAGAAAAGTGAAATATTTGACATTTAAGTGAACAAATTATTTACCTCGTTATTTTTAAGGAAAACTTTCAGCGCTCTAATTTTTTTTTTTTTTTTTTGTACTTAGCTTTCACCTTTGCATTTATGATGCATTATGGAAAATATATTATAAAGAAATTAAAACAAGACTGTTACGAATGAGATTAAATTTCATAAGAAAGGTATCTAATTAATTTATAGGTACCTTTCTCATGAAATTTTATCAGAAGTGTACATAAAATACTATAATTTTATGTACATTTACTACATTTTACTGTTATCTGTATTTCCATTCATTTTATTATTAATTTTGAAATTTCATTTATGGAAAAAATGCCATAATTGAGATTAATATAAAAATAAGATCATATAAATTTCATAAGATGATACTAATACTTTTAGGTACCCTTCTCAGTTGAAATTGAAAAATCTAATAAACTTCTCCACACGTGTTTCACGTCTTCTGATTAGTCAAAACGATACAATTTAAAAAGCGCTAAAAAAAAAAGGATCTATCTCATAAGGACGCTTAGGAAACCTGACACGGCTTTTAACTAATTTTACAATATTTTAACAACTTAAATGTAAAAATCTATTATAATTAAATAAATAACAAATAACTGTATTAAAAATTCATTTTTCATCGAAAAATTTTTTTGCTTTCAGAAAATATTGTCCATATTCATAAAAACAACTAAAAGCAAATAAAAGCATTTGAAATTAAATAATATATTTGTTTTATTGAGTTTTGTATGTTACAATTCAGATCTGATTTTCAGGTGTGGGCGGTCCAATTAAAAAAAAAAAACGAAAACATGATTTGCATTCTTCAAAGCCTTGTGCTTTTAACTATTGTAATCACTAAACCCGACGCGAGCGAATTTCTAGAGTTTTCATAAAATTAGTTATGGGGGTGGTAATAAATATAAAAAAAAATACTTCTGCCATGACTTTAATAAAAAAAACAAAAAAACAATTATTTTTATTTTTGCAAGATTTCCCAAAATAATGGGTGTCATACAAAAAAAACGTGCTAAAAATTGTACATGTTATTTTACTAGTGCCAGTGATACAAAGATAAACAATGTTTTTTTAATCAAAATTTAGAATGTTCTAAAAAGGACAAATTTTTTAAAATAATGAAAAAAAACTTTGGTCTTTCCTCTTCATGATAACATAAGCATTTGGATGATAAAATTTTGTTTTAGTCAAGATTGGCATCTTTTTCATCATACTATGCCATTTTTTTAGCGATTTCATGGAGGTACCTAAGTTAACAATAACACATTTCTAAAGAAACATATTTCTGATAACATTTTATCTGTCGTTGTCCTGTTATTACCTGGATGTAAAAAAATAACATATCTATTTCCATACCTGAGGATGTTTGTATGACACAAAGGAAAGCTTGTAGTAAAAAAAAAGACCTTATACAACTGGAATTTATAAACAGGGATCATAACATTCATTTGTAGGTTTGAGGTTAATGTATTTTTATTAAAAATTGTTTGCGAGAGTGATTCTTGCCATTTATAACATTAACTTCACTATCTGCTTTTTGTATGAATGATTCATGTAATATATATATATATATATATATATATAGTATTTACATTAATCGGACTATTGTCCTCATCTTTGTCACAACGTTTCGGCCGTTGTACGCTCCGGCCTTCTTCAGGTGGTTGGAATTTCGAACCACTGGGGTAGACTGTTCTAGTTCCACGAGCCATGTTTGATTGATATCAGTTATCTCCTGCTCATTTTCCCTCTGAAAGTTCTCCACTGCCTGAACCGGGTATTGAACTCACACTCTTTGGGTCTGTTACTGGATCTAACCAACGCCTTTATCCACTGTGCCATGTGTCCTATATAATATTAGTAGTAAATATACACATACATATGCAATCATATATCTAAAATATATAAATATATATACATACACATGCATATCTATGTATAAAAAATAATTCCAAGAGGATAGAATGCAGGTAGAACTCGATATCCAGGACAGAGTAAGGATATAATACAATGGCTTAAACAATAATATTCCATAGTCATAATTTATTCCATTGGAATCATAAATACAATCCAATTCATCAGACCTACAAATTCAAAAAACACACATTGAATTTGAAAAATATCTTAAAGCTACCTATTTAATGCCATGTGAGAAGCATACCTCAAACTTTGAGCAATTTAAATAATTTAATTTATTTGTCAATTCACTTAACATTTTCCTTGTGTTAGACTTCACATCTCTTACAATTTCTCTCCATCAGAAAAACTTTTTTTCTCATTAGTTTTTTTTTGCCTGTTTTGTGCTTTAAGTGCTATTTTTAGATAGTAGCACTGTGTGTTTGTTTGTGTGGTTGTTTTAAGTGCAACTTTATCTTTCTAATTTTCAAATAAGTTGTACATCTGGATAAAAATTGTGAATGATAAGTATTTTTGACTATTTTGGTCATCAAGAATTGAATGTTGTCAATATCAGACAAAAGTTAATGAATATTAGTCATAATTTCCTAACGGTACTTGATGCAACAGGAAATAAAAATATTTTGGAGTATTTGTAATTTTTCTTTGATACCTGTCTCACTAACCCATTGAATGTTAATTTTCATATATAAAGTGTTCTTTTATACTTTGAATCTTTATGAAAATTTGTTTCTCTAAGCTGTTGCAGGATATTTTAAGTAAAAAAAAAAAAATTCTTAATTTATATTTTAGTGCTTCAGAAGAGAATTAAAATTGTATCTGATAAAATTAAGTTCAATTATTTAAAAAAAAAATAATCATAAAATATTAAGTTGATTGAGCTTGTAAATTTGAATCTTATGAGTGCTTACTTTGTTGGTGTCAAAAAATGTCTATAATAAAACGATGTAACATTAGATTTATTTTTGGTCTTGAATTACTGGCTTCATCATAAACTATTGAAATTCTAAAATCAGCTATTGCCATAAGCATGGAGTATTTCCAGTGAAAGACTCATGTTATGTGGCAAGAACAGAAAACTTTTGTCTTTCAAAAGCTATTCTATTCAAGAAACTTATTTTTGGTTGGTGGAGGCTAGAAGCACTGCATAAGAGATATAGGAGTTCCCTTAGAAATGATCTTATAGAATTAATTACGAACAGTGCCCAATGAAGGCTGTTAACAGAATGAAATGGTAACATCTAACCTCCCAGGCAAACTCCCTTTATGAAACAAATTACAGAGAAGAAGTCATGCCACAAAGCCAGAGCTTTCAGATGCCATATCTTTTCCTGCAGCTATTGCAGAAAAACCTGCATGTCTTTTGAAGACCGGCAACAGACGTGGAAAATCTCTCTGAACAATAGTAGCCACATCTGCATTTTTATCAGTAAATTTGTATTTTTTGTTTTAATTGCAAATTTATACACTTGTATTTAATTCCAGAAAACTATATAGCCTACTAATCCAATATAAATTTGCAGATATATTTATTATGTGAAGCTGATTGGAATACTTTTTTTTTTTCATGTGTATGTTACTTTGAATTTGCAAGAAAATGTATCTTAGTCCAGTTCTCATGTTTACAATTTTTAATTCTTTACTAATTATTTCTAAAATGGGTCTACTTGGAGCTTTTTATTTTATATTATTATTTTGTCTGCTATATTTAATTATATTTTTATCTATATTACAACTAGACTTCAAAGATTTAAAATTATATGGTAAATGATTAAATATTGAAA
This sequence comes from Acanthosepion esculentum, assembly GCA_964036315.1. Classification (NCBI taxonomy): domain Eukaryota; kingdom Metazoa; phylum Mollusca; class Cephalopoda; order Sepiida; family Sepiidae; genus Acanthosepion; species Acanthosepion esculentum. The sequence goes on along the minus strand of OZ038490.1, from coordinate 90,823,441 downwards.
TGTTTCAGAACTTTACGTTTATTATGGGTCTATATTGCTGAAAATATTAGGAGCAAAAATGAATAACGAGTGAAAATAATTGGGATTAGTTAAGATATTCAGGAACAATTTTGTAATCCTATTTCTGAAGAAGTGTAATTTTAAAACTTTTACAACTAAATATTGTTTTTAACATGTGGGTCACATTTGATATTAGAAAAAGTTAAAATGATGTAAATAACTGCATAAAAACTGAACATTTTGAACTGTATTTTATGAGGTGAGGTTGAAAAATCTAACCAAGTGACTATCAATTCAAAATTTATATTTTTATTTAAGAGATTATTAGCTAGTCATTAATTAAAAAAAACAAAAAACTTTTTTTAAAATCCCTACAGAAATTATGGATATGTAGATCATCATGTAATGGATATTGACACAAAAAATGGAATTTTTATGCTGAGTTAAAATTTTGGGTTAGTTTGTTGTGTTCACTTTTGCACAAATGCCCTTGGGAAAGGTATTAATCTGATTCCTCTCCTCTCAACTATGAATTCCAAACTCTGGTGAAGGCATCAGTAAGCCACTCCACTATCTTTCCCAAGAATGCATGATGGTTCACAGATAATAAAGAAAAGCAATCTGTGAAGAGTCATGATTGTCAATATCTTGAAGGAACATAGCATTGACAAAGAACAAAAACAATTTGCATTCAGAAAGTGATAGTTTTTTTTCTTTTAAGATCATGATGTACTAATGTGCCAATAAAAATACTTACATTCTTCTATCTTTTGAATGTTGATTGTAAACTATAGAAGCTTTTTCTAGATGTGAAAACTTGGCATGATAGGAAATAAGTCCTGAATAAATATGCTATAATAATAAGCAAGTTAGCTTACTTGAGTTAAATATTTGTTAAAAAAAAGAATTAGTCATTATGAATTTTTGCAGATAATTTTAATTTCTAATTAATATGGTTGCTTATAAATTCGCTATAAAAAAGTATACTTATTGTTAGTAGAAAAAGTGTTTTGGTGACTATATTTGTTTATGTAAATCATTTGAAAAATTGTTACCATCCAACCACAGACAATTGAGTGAGGGTTTTGAAATGTCACACCATCTGTGAGTGAATTCATATTTAGAATGTCACTGGACTATTGTTCTCTTGCAAAGAAATGCCAAATATGTTGTTTGGGTGGGTGTGTGTTTGGAAGAAACATTTTGACACTAGTATGAAACAAACAGTAACTTGTCCTAAAGTCAAGTAATTTTGACTTTAATAAAACTGAAACTTTTTTTTTATTCATTGGTATAGTTCATCTTGTTGGCATTTCTTGGATTGGTTTATCCAATCCAAACAAAGACTAGAGATGTTTTAAAAAATACTTATCTGTAATTATTTAATTTGCCTATAACATAACCTATATTTAATTTATGCATGGAAGTTGTCACTTTAGTGTAAATAAATAACTTTGTTAGATTTTCAAAGACTTTCCTTTTTGTGAATTAAACAAAAATATATAAAGTGATTTGTCAAATTTTCAAATTATACAAAGGAATTTATTGCTCACGAATATAGGTGAAACTATTGTTAATAATTTTCTTAGCATTAACTGAAGTTTGATTCTATTGATTAAACTTCATCAGTTATTTTGAAATTGTTACTTTTCTTCAGATTTCCTATTTTGTATAGTTGTATTTGTTGTGCCATATATAAATGCTGAAAGAAAGTCATAATAAACTAGTCTTTATCAAATATTACTGAATACACATTATTTTTATATGCTGCAGATATTCATATCAATTTACTCACACAAGAAAAATATCTCCACTTCTTTCTCATCACTATAATAGATTAATTAGTGTCTCTTAGCAAGCAATAGGAATAATAGAAATTGAAACTTGACAGAATTTATCAAATTGGCTAATTGTTAATTCAACTCGGAGTAGGCAAAAAAATGTTTGTGCAAACAATTACTGTGTGACAAGTAATGAAGACTGTTTGGATGCATATTGTCAACACTGTGTAATCAATCTAGTTTGGACTTTTTATTGAACAGTGAAGTATGAAATAGTATCCTTAATCTACATTCATCATGAAATTAATCTCATTCCAAAGTGGATTAACATATTGTATGGCATTTTTAAAGTAATCAAAATGTGGATCAAGTGATTTCTGAGTTTATGGCAGCATTTAGAGAATCTTGTAATCTATTAACATCTATTAAATATCAACTTTTTTTTTTTTTAAGTATTTAAAATTCTGTTGTATACATTTTATAATTTATAAATTTTGTCACTAGGATGAAAAAATTTATAAGTGTCATTATCAGTTAAAGAGGCCCTACAATTAAGTAAAAGATGATCTGCAGTTAATTTAAGTTATGAAATGATATATAGAATAATTACATTGTTTTCCATTAATTGTGAAACATTCTATGTAATTAGATTATCATTTATGCTCGTGTACAAGCAGACTTCATGTATAGTGTGACCACTGAATTTTAATCCCACCAGAAAAAATTTACCTGTGTATAGTGCAACCGGTCACAAAAAATGTATGATTTTTACCCTCTTCAAAAAAAAGTTACTTGTGTATAGTGCAACTGTTTATTTTTTGGTGTTTTTTTTTTGTTTTTTTAAACTATCACTATACAGGGTGCGATGGGTAAATTGTCGCCATTATATATTTTTCATTTTGCACATGGTGGTGGCTGGAAGACCCTATGACTGGCAACAGGACTCTGTACCATACTACACTAGCAGGAGAACCCAGTCATGGCTGTCAAGCAATATTTGCAATCACATCACCCTTTACATCTGGCCACCTAACTCCCCAGACTGCAACCTCCTTGATTCAAATGTGGGGTGCATTTGAACAAGAGATCAACAAAACTCCTTGTAATACCAAAGATGAACTGAAGGCAAGGATTATGGTAGCATTCACCAGCTTAAACAAGGAGACTGTCATGAAGAGTTGCAGGAGATTCTGAAGTTGTCTGGAGGCCATGTTTGAAGCCAATGGCAATTTTATTGAATAAATTTACTCTTTAGTATTTCCAGATATTTTTGTGTATTGGTAAATATATCTGTTAAAATGAGATGTCGGTGTTATTTTCATTTTTGCATGATTTAGATGACAATTTATCCATCGCATCCTGCACACTAGTATACAAAAAAAATCATTTTTATAATACTTTGTAATGTAACTATACATGTTACATATGCTATCTTTTTTTTACTTTAGCTCACTGACCATTTCTGTTAGTAGTTCTCTTAACAATGAAAGCAGTTTAATGTCTATTAAATGTAAAATTGATTTTGCCCAATTTTTATTTTTAAAATTCTTACTTTGCAATGTATCATTTATATTCAATTTATAAGTTGTTTGTCTAATAGTTGTGTATCTAGGCTGGTTTTCATAATGAGAGGGGAAGAGTTTATGAAATTATCAAATTTTTATATCCAAAATAGTCTAACTGATCATTGACCCACCTGATCAGTTGTGTATGCACACTGCAGTCTTCTGAGCCATAGCTTGTATTATACTCCATCAAGCTCATCCCCTGACCCATTTACCATTAAATTGCCTTTCTGTATCCTTTTAATTTGCCAACCTTGAAATTATGAAATGATTTATTTTTAACTTAGTCTTACCTTCTTTACACTCATAATTTCTCTCTGTATAAGTATGTAAAACTAAATATTCTGTAGACGGAACTAATTGAATTTAAACCATCTCCAGAACTTGCCATAATCTTGCTAAAAACAAAAAAAAAACTCACTCACTCACTCACTTTAAGTTTGTGTGTGTTGTTACATTCTGATTTATTAAAAAAAAAATCAGGAAAAAATTCATTGCTTATAAGTAAAGAAACCAACCATGAAAATTTTTTTTTTTCTTTGTGTTAGGTGCAGTTAAAGATTAAAAAGATCACTTCAACAACTCTAACTCCCTGAGTTACCATTTAAATATCATCTAATGTTTTGGCAATTAGATATGCTAGCCCTTAAAGCAGTGTGATGTAAAACAGTAATTTTATTGACAGTTAAAAAAAAAAGATATTGTTCACTGAAATGAATGCATTATTGCAAAATTTGTTTTGACATTTGTTTTTGCATACCCAGTGGGATTTTTTGCTAATTGACTCCAGTTCAGTGTTTCCTCACACTAGTCATACATAGTTGTTGTAATCAGCAAATGCAAGCAGAGAATGAATGATCACTTGGAATTTGTTGTTAGCCATTAATTATCCCCGCTTAGTCCCCCACCCCAAAAAAACCCCAAACAAACCGTTTAATGGGAGAGACATTAAAGTGGTTTGATTAAACATTCATGATGTAGAACTAGATTCCTTTTCTTTATAGAATTGTTTCAGGATAATTTGGTTTCCGTTTTTGTATATCCCATAAGACAGAAAAGAAGTGTTTAAAATTTGCAATATTCATAAATGAAGGGTGTTTAATATCGAAGATAATATTTATAATTGTCAGTTATTATTTATATTAATTATATATTAAGAAATTAATAAATAAATAAATATATATATATATATTTTTAAATTCTTGAAACTTGTGTTAATAAAAACAAACTTTTCTGAAAGATATGTATCAGTACTTATGTGACCTTATCAACTCTGCCACTTTCAGATTGTGATTAGTTCAAAATTGTATTCTTGTTTTTTGGTGACAGTTGTTTTGCTCAGTTCAGCATTAGTCACTAATCATTTCCTGGACCACTAAAATTTGATCCAGAGCTTAAGATGAAACCATCTGTTATGATTTATTAAATAAAGAAGTCTCTCGGTTCTGGTTGAAATATCTTCAAGTGGGCTTCTGTTCAAGCAATGATATATCTCTATCTCTCTCTCACACACATTCACACAAAGGTTTTTAGGATTTCTTTCAAAACACAAGACAGCTGTATTTAACATTAAATTTCTGACATTTATTATTTACAGTATGTGCAGATGGTCTTGTAAGTTATCTGAAAAAGTGGGTTTCACAGAATTTTGAGGCAACCACTATTGTGCTCGTAATATGGATTATGCTTTGTTTTGGTATATGTGAGAAAAGGTGGAGAGAAATTGTCTCCCTTAAATTTGATGTTTTCTGAATAAGGATTTCATGTATGTGTTTATTACTTGTCTCTCTATGATATACAGAAACAGTGTTCATTCTGAAATTAATCATGACTACAGGTAGCTGGGTTACAATCTAACATGACTTTGTTCATCATTCAATGATCATCAAATTCGACTTAAGGTGAACTCACTTTTTGTGCTTGTACATGTATTTATTGAGGCATGGTGGAATAATGGATAGTAGGTCAGATTGAGAAATTGGAGAGCCAGATTTGAATTCCAGTCAAGTTTGTGACATTATGTATGAATACTCTTGGGGGGAAAGTATGAATCCACCCCCATAACCCCCCCCCTGCTATGGGTAAATAGCAGGACAGACAGTCCTGTAGCCTCACCAATCCACATTTGGCCAAGTACAGTGAGTATGGCTACATTTCTGAAGGTATGGTTGATCAGGGAAGGTTTCCTTCAATAGGAGTGAGAAGGCCCTTAATTTGGACATGTACTTCTAGATATCACTTGGATGTCATCAATATGTTAAGTGAAATTACTTGCAAATTTAATCAGTTTTGGTGGTGATAGAATCTGAATTTATTCTCTGCATCATTATATTAAAAATCATTTCTAATTCAATATTCTTAATCTGCTGGCTTATTGTTAACTAGGATTAGAAGCAAATGTGTAAAGTTTAAAGAACTTGGCATTTCTAATTTATCTAAAACAACATTGAAAATATGCAACAAATGATATTAATCAAGTTTGATCTGAAAAAATGATACATTGAAATGAATATTTAAAAAAGATTCTTAATATTTACAAAGAGATTAGCAAGCAAACTTATTTTCTGCTTGTTGGATATGCACACCACTTACTTTTACACTCAAATTTTTTTTGTGATGACCAACCTTGATGGCATCTTTATTTATGGTTACTTCAAGAAATTCTTTCCTAAAATATTTTAATAATTTTCCATCTAAATTTTCAAAAGTTTATAAGTTCTTCCAGTGTCAGTCAAACTAAGAATATCAGAATAATTTAAAATTAATATCTCTATATATAATAGATAACAGATGAGGAGGGGGGCCCTTTGGTTGTAAAAGTGTCAATTTTACCTCTTCATTATCAAGATATTTCTCAAGCACACCTAACCTAGGTACCGCCACGAGATCGCTAAAAAAGAGTATAGCATGATGAAAAAGACGCCAAACTTGACAAAAACAAAATTTTATCGTCTAAATGTTTATTATTAAGAGGAAAGATCAAAGTATTTTTGTGGTATTTTTTTTACATTTTTTAATTGTTCCTAATGCGTCCGAAAATTTCATTAAAAATCTTTTTTTTTTTAAGTCGGCAAAATTGATCATTTTTTTCCATTTTATAGAATCAATGAAAATCTGTTTGAAATTCTTTTAAATATCAATTATCATTTTGATGAGATATTTTAGTAGAAATCAGTTTAATTTTCTTTGATACTATATTCTAGCAATAAAAGTTTACATGATTATTTATACCAGTAATATGAATTAAGACCAAAATTATAAAATGACTCAAAAGATCCCAATTTTTCAGTAAATAGCTTTCACCCACTGAAGATTTATAAGTAATAATTATGTTGTATCATTATACCAACATAATTTTAAAAAAAACAAAAAAAAACTGAAGATGAAATTAAAAATTACTTACCACAACTGTTTTGGTTTTCCTGTATTGGTGAAGAATCCCAATTGCTATGAAAATCCACCAATATCTTTACAGTCTGTTTCAGAAGATCATTTTTTTAGGTGCCAATTTAAAGTCCTGTTGAAGTCATTTTTTTTTCCATACTGACTTAATAAAATTTTTTATTACTTTTATAACCAGCTCATATTTTAACTTACCAAAATGTTAAAATGAAATAAATTAATCATGGTTTAAATATTAGTTGTAGGAACAATGAATTTGCTGGTCACTGTTAATCATATATATAAAAACAAAAACTAAAATATTGATTGTTTACAGGGTGTGATGAATAAAGTATCTAATTTTAAAAAAAAATTAAAATAACACTGACATCTCATTTTAACAGATATATTTACCAAAATTACACAAAATATCTGGAAATACTAAAGGATAAATTTATTCAATAAAATAATGACTTCAGAATCTCCTGCAACTCTTCATGACAGTCTCCTTGTTTAAGTTGGTGAATGCTGCCATAATCCTTGCCTCCAGTTCATCTTTGGTATTACAAGGAGTTTTGATGGTCTTTCACTCAACTGCACTTACACATAATAATCAAGGATATTGCAGTTTGGAGAGTTAGGTGGCCAGATGTAAAGGGTGATGTGGTTGCAGAAATTGTCTGACAACCATGACTGGGTTCTCCTACTTGTGTGACATGGGGCATAGTCCTGTTGCCAGTCATAAGGTCTTCCAGCAGCCACCTTCTTGACCCAGGGCAGCACTACCGCCTCAAGGCACCTAATATAGGCTTCTGTGTTGAGTCTGATGCCCTGTGGGAAGATGAATGAAGGCATAATGTTGCCATTACTAGTGATCACTCCAAACACCATGAGGTTGACTGGATATATTTATCCAACTCTTTCTGAATCCTCTGCACTGTCCTCAGATTGACAACCAAACATTCTGAAAAGTTTGTTTTGGAGCTTCTGGCTCGAATCTATTTGTTGTATAATAAAAATGTAGTCAAAACCAAAAATAAGGTTGTTTATTTTCCACTGAATTGGTAAACATTTAACCACAAATACAAATTCTGTTGATTTTGTGATTGTAATTATGTGAATATTAATCAGCATTCAAAGAGCTTTCTAAAGATATACAACTTGACCATATTGGGAGATATGAAAATGTTAGCATATAGTGGCAAATAAAAAAATTTGCCATTTTGAATTTGGCCCAACTCGATAAAACCCTCGTAATTTGAGCCACTGTCAAAAGTCCACCACAAAATTTTGTACATATATTGCCATGAGGCAGACAAATTTGTTGTCAAATTTAAAAAACCAATTAAAGATACTCTTTTTGAGAAATTAAAGGTCAAAGTTTTACATCAAATTATCTTATTTGACCTTTAAACAAAAGAATAAATAGATCTTTTAGATCGTTCCCAACCTTTTCTACGCCTTGCACCTCTAGAAAACTTATGATCTTGCACCCCCCATATATATATATATACACACACACACACACAGTAATATTTCATATGAAGATGAAGGCAATTTATACTCAATTTGAGCAACAAATTTATTTAAGCTAATTTTGAAATACATGAAAAAGAAAAAAAAAACTGTTATAACTTAAATACAAATAGTACAAAAAATTAAACTTTTCATTCAATGTAAGTGTAAATTAAACAATTTCAAAAAACTAAAATCTAACATTACAAAGTTCACATAAAAAAATGTAAAATTTAAACCTAATGACTTTTTTGTTCCCGTTTCTTGGATATGATTTTGTCAAAATGTGGTACTTTGTTGCTGATAGTGATCTGATGTCTGCCTGTGGATTCATGTGATTTCTAGATTTTGTCTTGATTGACAAAAGAGAACTAAATCCAGATTTGCATAAGTATGTGGTCGCAAATGGGATAAGAACACAAAGTTCTTTTTTACAAAGTCTTGGAAACATATTCATTGCTGAACACCAATACTCCTCCAAAGTCTTGCTTTCAAATTGCATTTCAAGAGCATGATTTGTCTGCAAATCTATAAGATCTTCCTTCTGCTTGTCATCATCCACCATATTATCCAAATTGTAGGAGTATGGATTCATGATCCATCCTCCTGAAATCTTCAGTTCTCCAGCTGCAAGATATCCATCAAATGATTTTGACAGCATTTCCAAATGAGCCACAATGTCTTTATGCACTGTAGGAATTAGAGATCTATTATCATCAACAATTTCTTCAAGTGATAGAAAATTTGAAAGATTACCTCTTTCCATCTTTCGACACCAAAGAGGTAACTTTTCTTTCAAAGCTTTCAGCTTTTTGTAACATTTCAATATGTTCATATCTTTTCCATGAAAAGAGACACATGGTTCATTCATACGAGTGTCAGCCAAATAAGCCAGCATTTGCAGGAAATTTTGTGATTCCAATTCACTAACCAGATCATAGTCATGTTCCTCCAGAAAAACTTTGATTTCTTCTCACAGTTCAAAGCAGGTTAAAGCTTGCCCTCATGAGCGCCATCGGACTTCCGTGTGGAAAAGCAAAATTATATGTTCATTTCCCAGATCTTCACAAAACAACCTAAAGATGTGATGGCTAAAATCAGCAATTTATAGCAAGAATTATTTTTAATAAAAAAAAAAAAAAAAAAATCCTTCCACTCGATTTAAATTCATTTTGAAATACAGCAAAGTATTTTGCTTCTTGAAAATATTCAATTTAATCTATTAGTTTGAAATTAAATCTAAAATAAAACTTCAAAAATGTTTTTTTATTTATTTTAAACCTTAGGTATTGCATATCTTTGTAGATGCATGCATGCACACACACACACACACACACACACATATATATAAAAATTCCATTTTACCCTTGAGTTTTTCCCTAGTTTTCTTCTGTTTCTGCTCCTCATTACTACCTTAATATTTAGTATTATGAAAGTTTCTCTGCAGAAGCTTAACTGGTTTTAGTTTAGAACAACCTGTGATTAGGTAGATAATAACTCTGATCCTAAGTTGAAAAGCATAATGGTCACACACACATACAAGCAGAATAATAATATCGATGAATTGATGGTTCATTGCTCACATCAGTATTAGTGTGTCAAAAATGTTGTTTGTCCTTCATGCAACTCATTTGTAAATTTCGCATACATTTGTAAATTTTAGAAAATCCTTGATACAGGTATACATTTGTAAATTTTAGAAAATCCTTGATACAGGTATTTGATATAAATCTTCTCAAACTGTCCTCTTTTTTCATATTTAGTTTTGTATAAGAATTGATATTTTTTTTTACTTCAGGAAAGCTAAATAAAACTGCTCTGAACTTATGACTTTGAAATTTTTGTTTGATACACTTTCACTTGAAGGCCAAAGACTAAACTGGTCAAGATATTATAAAAAGAGAAAAACTATTCAGAAACTTATATTATAGCATTTGATTCTAAACTCGTGTCTTTTCTCTTCTACTTCCTTTTTGCAGCATGTGCCTTCTGATGTATACTGGTACTATCTCATTGAACTGTCCTATTATGTGGGATCCAGCTTAATGCATTTCACAGATGTTCGGAAAAAAGTAAGTTTGCCTTTCATATATTTGTGGTCTGTTATAATTAATGTATTTCACTCTGACCTTCACCAGCTTTTCGTTTTATCAGTACAAAAAACACACTTATTCCTTGGGGTCCTGTTTGGTTTCAGCCTATTGTTGAATGTTAAATGTAACGGTGCATATAGCATACAATTACATGATTAGTAAATGGACATTGATCAAATGGAAACCAGCTTTGAAGACAGTGTTTGTTTCATTACTGAATTTTTTATATAACTTATTACATGTAATATTTTAATGGAAATATATAATTTTGTGTGTGAAAAGAATTTTTGTGTTATGAAGCTATAGTTTAACGGGACTAATGATCTCAATTGTATATTTAACATTCATGCATAAACATAGCTGATAGATTGAATTTTTCTATGTAATATCACTATAAATGGATTTTGTGTCATATCTTAAACTACTTGACAACCCACTGATAACTGGATGTTGAATGAAACCTTGCTTGAGAAGAGCAGATATGAGACTTTCTAATGTTAGGCCCTTCTAAAGAAATTCAGCACTGTATATATTTATTAGGAATGCTATATCTTATTAAAGTTGCTGGAATGAAAACTGTATTAAAAAAAAAATTATAATGCATATTTAAAGTCTATGCCTCAGGGTTTTCAAGCAGATTGAGTTGGATCTACTATACAAAAATATATTGCACTAATAATGTGACTTATCAAGTACAAACTTAACTTTCAGTGAAGAAACTAAAAAAAAATTTCTAAAAATATAAAAACTAAATGTTTGGTAAGTTGTATATTCTGCATGAAAAATTACTTTTTATAAAGTAATTTTTCATGTAGAATATACAAGCTTGTTTTTTGAGGATTAATTTAAATCCAAATTTTGATATGATCAAATAAATAGTATAAAAATATTCTTCCCTAAAATGATGCTAATTCAGAATATTAGTTTTACAAGTCTCTCTCTTATAGATTTTGAGAAAATCCTAAACTCAAATAACATTTATTAGACCTCCTCCCAAAAATTAATAGTATACATTTCATTATTCTTTCTCTCTCATGTATATGAAGGGAAAGTAAAAAAATTATTTGCATTCTTGTCTAAAGATATGTTATGGTGAAAGTGTGAATAATTTTTCACTTACCCCTATTTTATTTACACACACACACACACACCTGTGCCAATAAGGAAAAAATTGCAACACTGAAATATAAAAGCCAACTAGCTACAGTATATGCATGCTAACAAGCATTGAGTATTCTGATAAAATTTTAAGTTTTTTACCATCTTGTAACAATGTCATACTCATACTGAATTTTAGATAGTGATGCATACTGTGTATAGTGAAAAAGTTCAACACAAGTACATGTCATGGAGACACAAACAGGTTCCTTTTGTTCAAGTATAGCTGTCTGAGAGGGATTAGGTTGTGGACCTTTGAGAGACTGGAGGGTCATTTTGGGAATGAAATTGGTGTGCCTGTTGGATGTGATACATTGGTAGTGCTTTGATGTTGGCAGCAATGATCAAATGAACATCCATTCCTATATTTGGAAACCAGATTGTGGACAGCCACATAGTACAGATGTTTGCCAAAATACTCGATTGTAAGAGCAACAGTATCAGACTACATGGTATCCACAGCATAGACCAAAAGCAAATGTGGCTCCATGGATGGTTGAAAATCAGACTTGTAGCTGAACTGTTTATAGAGACTGAACATTGTTCACTCTGTTCTGCTGGTATTCTTTATAACAAGGCATCCATGTACTCTTCCAGCAGGATAATGTTGGCCCATATGATACCCATGCTCTGAAAGATATTCAACAATTCCTGTCTCCCAATGAACATGTTTAGGATGATGCCAGACTCCTTTAGTTGTCTCACTTATGATGCTTGCTGTATTGTGTCAACAGGTACAAGTGGTGTGGAATAATATATCAAAAATGGTATTTATCATCTGTACAATTGTATGCAGGTAAAAATACAGGCTTGTATTGACACCTAAAGAGAATGCATGAATCTGGGGTCTAGGTACTGTTGATATACTACTTATTTTGGAACCTGTGTGCGCACACACACACACACACACACACATATATATATATTACCTGATGATAAAGCAACCCAGGGTTTTATTATAAAAAAAATTAATATGTAATAGCCAACCCGTGTTGAATATCCGGATAGTAACTGTTTATTTGTGTATATATATATATATATATATAGTGCAATATTATGGAGAGAGATAGACAAAAATTATGAGAAAGTATTTTTGGAAATATAAAATTCTTTTACATCTACTTTTTTTTTTTTTATCATATTAATATATCTAGGCTAATAACTATATTGGATTTTAGTTCAGTTACTCATTTTTGTTTGTAAAGTCCTTTTATCAATTATTTATGGCCTTTCATATTTGGCTTGGGGAAAGTTCTCTCTGGACAATTTGTTTAGGATTTAATAAATTATTTTGAAAGTGTAACAAAATTATATTTGTTATGGAGTAGAAAATGTGTATTTTATAGCTTTATATAATGTTTAATAAGTTTTTATTTCTCTTGACATTCATATTTTTAGCAAAATGTATAACTATATGTAATCTATTCACATATAATGGAAATATGTTTCCTGATATCTATTAAGAAAGAATAAGAAAAATAATATCTTCATTTAATGAATTCTGATATGGCTTTATAACTGTTACATAGTTACAACATACAAATAATATCAGTTATATTTAAGTTATTCACTGATTTTTGGTTTTAATTTTATCTAGTTATTTTAGCTAGCTTTTTATTTTAAATTTTATCACTAAATCAATTCTGAATGAATGTCCAATGATCAGTTATTTTGATAATGTTGATTCATGATTACATAAAATAGGAAATTTAAAAATGTTTAATAATTCTAAGATCTGAAATTTGAAGCTTTTTTTTTTCTTTTTTTTTCTCTTTTTTTTTGTTCCCCAAGGAACACAAATCTCTCGTATAAGTATGTTTTTGGTTTAAAACTTTAAAAAAGATTTTTAAGTACAGTAATTTTATATAGTTTTCTTCTATCATTTTTAGGATTTCTGGGAATTGTTTATCCATCATATTGTTACAATGACACTGATGTTTATTGCCTGGGTCCAAAATATAGTACGCATATCATGTCTTGTCTTGATTGTTCATGATATAGCTGACCCATTCTTAGAGGTAAGTTCCATATTTTCTGCTTTTAATTTTTATACAAATTATGATGAAGCATTTCATGAATTTTTCTAATACAGAAAGTTTTATTTTATAATATGATAATAAACACCAAAGAATGTTATGTTGCTTTTTATATTGTGTGAAAAGTTGAGATCCCCAATTGTTTTCAGTACCAAGACGAGAAATGACAATCAAAAATTTAACAACTTGAGATTTTTTTCCACCGGATACATTAGTGCAAAATGATTGTCACAAGATTGTCAGGGAAATTGGTTTGGTTGTGAGACTTCTGTAGCAAGCATATTAAAATTTTTTTTTTCTTTATATACATCAGTTGGGAGTTCTGACTCTAACTCATTGAAACATTTGTTGGGAAAGGTAAGAGTTCTCATCAGTGTAAAAGTGGTAGACTTGACTGATTGTGGAGTTCACAGATCCATATGATTAAGAAAATATACTGTCTTTAAATAAGGGCTGTTGGAAAGAGGGAATATTAAGTAAATTAGTGCTTGTAGAATATTTTTGATTTATTTCAATTGAATACATTAAGGGTCTGTGTGGTAACATAAAACCTGAGGTAAGTTTTGTGGCAGTTCATTTAGTTTTAAAATATTTTTCTTGATGGTTCTTTCTCTCTCTCCTTTTTGTTTTTCTCCACCCCAAACTAAGCAATAAAAGCCATTAGGATGCAAGGGGTTACTGAGAGTGAAAGAAAAAGAGTACAATAAAGGAACAAGCTTCAAGAAGACTGACGACTGAAATTCTATTTAAATTTTTGAAAATCATAATTGACAGGAAAGCATGATGCTGGACATTCCACAAGTAAAATGTGGGAGAAGAAACTATTAGCATAGAACTTGTGGTTACAAGTAATTTCAATAGTGAAATTATGAGACTAATCTGATAATCTTAAATCTATGAAGTTGAGGTGCCAACAAGGAAAGCTCATTGAAAATATTTATAGAATAGGCAAAAGGGATCTTTACTATGGTGTTGGGAAAGTGACTGAAGCCAAAATGCCATGTCAGCACTGATAATATTGCAGATTCTACTTTGGATTTTGTCAAGATTCTCTAGATATAAAATTGAAGCACCAGATCAGATGTGGCAGCAATATTCAATGCATAGACATATAGTAGACTTATAAATATGCAAGATAGATTCTGGTGAGAAAAATTATCTAGCATGATATAGTGAGTCGACTTTCTTAGTAGCAGATTTAGCAATTGATTCAATATAATCATTCCACTTCATGTCACTGGGAAAACATAAGGTCAAAAAAGTGCAGTGAGGAGGCTAAAAGGTTCTTTTGGTGATTAATAGAGCAGTTTTTCATGTTGATTTCACATAAAAGGGAAATGACTGCAAAACTTTCCCCCTTCCCTTTTAGAGGCAAAAGTCTACAAAATGTATACTGGGATATTTTTCTTAACCAATAAAATGGGATGGCTTGTGTTTTGACATGACTCAGTCAAGATCTACCTTATCTACTAGACAGACCCATTGCGTTTGCTTATCCAACCTTGCTTTTGTGTGCAAACATCAATTCTCTTTTCACTCTATCATATCCTTACATTGACAGCTTAATTCTCAGAATGGCTCTGTGAGTGCAAACTTTACTTACCTGGTAACTGTCATTTCTAGCTTAACAAGGAACTTACTTTCAAAGTAACTGCAGATGATAGTGACCAAGTAAGCAAACTTTGCTTTCACTGGGCCATTCTGAGAATTGTCAAGATTCAAGGCTTATTTCATGAGCTCTTTTGATGGTAATCAGCTGTTATCTATTGCTTTCACTCATTTTCCACCAACAGTATAACATGTACAACTTGTCTATTGCTTGGAAACAAAATACTCATCTGGTCTGTATATCAAACAAACAGAAGTTGAAACATATGCTTGGGTACAGATGTTTGACTGACTCATCACCACAATAACATAGTGGTCATTCCAGGAATTAAATTGTCTCATCTCATAGACAATGACCTCTTTCATTGATTATGAAAGTGACTGTTAGCTTCAAACTTTTTTTTCATATACAGATGAATATGCAACATGTTAACTGGTATTAATTTTATTATTTTTATCCTGGGTATTTTTTCCTTTTCTAAAATTGTCTGAAACTGTTTTTTTTTCTTTAAGTGTGAAATATTGATTCAGTAATCAGATTTGAAAACAAATCTTGAGGTACTTTCTAGGATCCTTATTTGTGAAGTGAATGGGTAGAAGCTTTTACACACCAACTGATCTTTCTGTATTGAAATAAAACAAAAACATTGTATCCATGCTAATCTACTTAAGTCTTTTGTTGTATGAATTGAAACATAAGGTGTTTGAGTTCTGTTCATGCAAGTCAAGGATGTAAAAGTAATATAATTGATTTGATATGCAAAACACTTGCCTGTATAAAAGTATTTAAATGGCTCTCCACAAAAACAAAATAATAATTGTATTAATATTTATGGCATATGTACTCGAAATTGAGTTTTGATTTGTAATAGTAGGGAAATGTTATAGATTGTTATTCAGCCCAGCACCCACCTCCCTTTCAATAACTTAATAGATCAATAATAGTTAAAAACTGAAACTCTATTTTTCTTTTTTTGTCATTTATTATTTTTAAATAGTAAGTTGGGAAATAAAATCTTACCATTATTTACTTTACTGAGCTTCCTGATAAACTTCTCTCTAAAGATAGATTTATTTTATATTCAAGGATTTTTAATTTTAATTATATACAATATCCACCTGATTAGGGCTGAAGAATTGATTCAGTTAATGTTTTCTTAACATTAAGTATATATTTGGAATGTTAATGGCTTCTCAAAATTAGAGGCAGTACTTTGATTTTCTCTGCATTATGTACATTGATAAATGCTAAATTTAAATAAAAAAATTTTTTTTATAAATTTTGTTTCACTCTTTGTGTGTACCAAGTTTATAATTTTAATTTTCTCCTATTTAAATAATTTAAAGTTAGACATGGATGTTTGAGAATATTTGATTACTTCCAAAGTTTTGCTGTCTTAATTGATATTTTAATTTATCCTCAAGGATCTTATTTTCCAATGTGTGATGTGTTTTTATATATATATATATATATATATAGGTTTCATTGTTATAGGGAAATCAAAGCTTTTAGCCCAGCTTTTATTCTAACTTAAAATCTAGATCCAAAATATTTTATTAGGTACTTTATTACTGTATCATAACTTAAGAATATTTTTTAATTGGGAAAATTATGGCATTTGTTTGCAACTCCATTTACCCCGAAAATGAGTTACATAAACTAGTTCATTGATTCTTGTTATGAATACCTTTTGATATATTAATGAATTCATTTGAAGAAGTTTTTGAGTAAAATTGAGTGAATGCGTTTCCATCTGAAGTAAGAACAAAAGCAAGAATTGTCTTCATTTGCTTACATCAACCCAGCTACTTAAGGATCATTTATTTGAACATGTATGTTTTCCAAGCTTCATTTTAATTACGGTTGTAATAATAATTTTAAATCCTGGTCACACTGAAGCGATGAATATCTGGTCTAAATATAAACTATAACAGTTAAAATAGAAGTGCTTGTCTTCCATGTTTGTACTTGTCAATGGCTCAGACTTATCCAATCTCTTTGTTGAACACCTTGTAACCAAAATACTCTTATACCCACTCTTTGTTTTATTTCCCTTTTTGATTGTTTATTGGATGTATTGCCATTTTAGGTTTCAAAGGTTTTTTTTTTTTTTTTTTTTAATACTGAGCTGTCAATTAACAATACAATCTCCTTCATAGAATGTGAATTTGATTTGTTCCTTCTTCAAAGATCATCTTGACAGAGTAGATTTTCCAAATCCTGATCAATGAGGTGAATGCTGAGCTTTCTTAGACTGTTTCTGTTCAATTAACAATTCAAGAAAGTTTCCTCTATTATTGTAATTATTTCTTAGGCAGTTATTTTTGTTTTAGTTCTATGTTTTATTTATTTAATAAATTCACCCCAAGCAAGGCAATAATATCACTAAGATACAAGGGGATACTGTGAGTGAAAGAGAATGGGAAGACTTTAGAAGGAACTGAAAACCCAATCCTAACCAGGAAACAAGGGATCTCTACTCCTGTTTATTTATTTTGTATGATTCATGATAGGAACTCTATTTGTCATGATGTTGATGTCTGATCTCAAGTGTGATAACATCAGATATGCCAATAAATGTCAGTACAAATAAATATTAGGCTCATCATAGGCTTTATTGATGCTGTACTTCCTGTCCTTTGGGCTGAGATCAAAGTGTAGTATCTTTCCTTTCTTCCTGCTGGTTCTACAGAAGGATGCTGAGAATACCATGAACTGAACATGTGAGCAACAACAAAGTTTTAAAGAAAAAGACCAAAAAAGGACTTCTCTATTAGAGCTTGGAAAATTTGACACTCACAGGAAATATTGAAGGCAAGAGGGACAGAGGAAAACTGAGCAATATAAGAGCCAGATATTTAGTATACTGGAAACAATTAGGAAAAACTTTTCTGTTATCTCAACTTAAAAATCAAAATTTATTGTAAAAAATTCATTTTTTGTTAGAATATACAAATTGATTTTATTTAATGTATTATTCCTTAATCTTTGGGTCTTGGTGTTAAATATATTTTAACATTTTTCTTGTAAATAGATTTTTCTTTGTTTTTATTTATCAGGCTTAACTTGCTTCAAGGTCTAAGAAAATGGAACCCTTTCTAAAATGAAGGGGAAAATTTTCTAAATTTTCATTCACTTAATTACGATAAAGAAAAAGCAAGTATATTATTTCATTTTGTATAGATTTTTTTTTTTAAGTTGTCTTTCCAAATGTTTAATATTTTTTTTTTCTTCATGAAAATAATCATTATAAATTTTTGATTGCTTTACAAAATGTTTAATCTAAAGAATTGATTTACACTTAGTAACTATTTAATTGTTTGGACTAGTATCTTTTGGGGTTTTTTTTTTGGTGGGGGGGCGTTAATCACAAAATTTGACCAGAATTCTTTGGAGCCTTTTATCAGGTATTTATTGTATTCAATTGCTTCTGACAAATTTTGACTAGAAGATTTTCCACCATTGGAATCTATTTTTCTCTGGTTGTTTTGTCACATCTCATGTCTTTCCTAGAATTTTGAACTTGTAACTCCTTTCTGCTAATCTGCTATCATCACAATGTTTGTGCTTGAATTGAGATACTTACCTTGGTGTTTGTTTATATTCTATTGATGTACATTGAAACAGTGCAATGTGTACCATTTTAAAATGGTAAGAATGAATGAAGAAAAAAAATCCTGGAATGATTGTAACTAATTAATAAGATTAGGGTATAAGATTTTAGTCTTAGATTAAATGTTCTCAATTTCCTTGCAAACAATTTTTTTTTTTTTTTAATACAAATTTATTGCATTATTTACAGTCAACTAATGTCCATCTTTGTTACTATCAATATTGTGCCCTTCAGCTATGTTCAAATGTCTGTCAATCCAGGTAACCTTCAGGGAATTTTGAACTGAACCCTTTATTTAATCTAAGAGGTGGATTGTTCCTTGTTTTGTTGTCCATGTCTACAGATATCTTATTTTTCCAAGTACAGCTTGGTAGTCCTGCTTTCACTGAGTTTGTACTGTTACTATGCTACCAAATTCATCACTCAACGCTTTAATCCTCTAGGCTACAATGCTATGGGAAGTCCTGAAACGAGAACCAAGAGCCTGAAATTTAATGCTATTATTGCTTGGCTTCCCGCATTCTTTCTTAATAGCATCTATATAGTACTCATATCCATGATGGCTTAGTATGGTTGTAATTGAAGTTAGGTATTGTCCAGTGAATGTTGGTTTGTGATATACAGATGTCTTGAAATCATTCTTTGTGTGAGTTATTAGTAAATCAAGAGATACCAGCTGATCTTGTTTCATTGTGAACTGAAAGTCAAGTTCTTACTGATTTCACATGTTCCAGCAGTATTTGCACATCTTTCAAGTGAGGCCAGTGTATGAAGGTGTCATCTGTGTATTTCAAGCCATGTTTGACTTCCGTGATGTCATTTCCTCAAAGCATTCCATGTATATGTTCACTGGTGCTAATGGTGAACCTATAGCCAAACTTTCTTTCTGCTGCTAAATGTTATCTGTACACAGAATGTCAACATTTCCATGCGGTTATCTATTGGGATGCTAGTAAATTCCTCAAAGAAGGTCTAATTCCAATTTGTTTCAAACCACTAGTAGGGTTTCATCTCTAGGAACCCTGGTGAACAAGCTTACTGCATCCAATCTTACTATGTGATTGTTATGAATGGGAGCACTGAATTGACTCTCCCAAAACAAGTTATCTCTAGACATGGACATTGAGAGTAATCTATTTCTGTAGATTAAGTAGATCAAAATTCTCTGAAGGTTACCCACATTGATACACACCTGAAGAAGAGAGGGCATAATGGCTGAAATGTAATATCAACAAAGATGAATACATTAGTCCAACTAAATAAAGTAACTCTTCATCCCAGAAATTCATTAATTGATTGTTTATATTAACCTCACATATTTGTTCTCTTTTTATTACTGAAACTAAATATGGGTAGCCTAATGTCCTCATTTTAGCCATTTTATATCATTAAAAAAATGAATTGCTTCATTTGGTACACCAACCAAAAACCTTTTAACAAACCTTAAAAGTAACTTTTTTTTTTTTTCCAGTAAGCAGTTTAAAATCTGAACAAATATGAAATTTGTCTTCTGCTTTAAAAGCCTAACTTTAATTATTTTTACACTCATATAGCTTCCTGTGGGTTTACAAAAATAATTTAACCAATATAAACAGTAGTTAGTCATCATTTGACTTTCAAGTAACCTTAATATAAGTATTTACTATCATTTTCACGTAATATTTGATAATGCTCAAAGTAATTTAAAACTTTCCTTGCTGTAGAATTTTTGTCAGAAAACTATGTAAATATTAAACAAATTCTACAAATTTTAAATGAAAGGTAGTTTTAATGTAGTGGTTAACTTGTATATAAAATGTATACTCATGTCAATTTATTTTTGGATAAGAGTTGTAAAAATATGTAGTCTGGGTTTAACTATCCCAAAATACAAAATGCTTTATCTTGTATCTCAATGGTTACTTAGCAACTTCTTAAAGATATGACTAAGATACATTTACAGTCTTTAAGAAAATTATTTTATTTGTTTATTTAAGTTTATATAAACTTAATTGGCAACAGTTAGCATAGTTGGCATGGAGATTATTGGCAGGATAATCTACACTTCATTAGAAAATATTTGTTAGTAGTTATATTCAAGCCAAAACAGAATTATTTAATGGATTGACATTTTCAATTATGAGGATTTGTGAAGCCAATCTCCTCCTGTGTGCCATAGATGTCATTTGATCTATAGTTTTTAGAGCTTCCCACTAATGTGTGCTTTGCAGCTGATGCACTGGGTAAATGAGAAATTAAGAAATAGTCTATGATGTTACTACTAGAAGACTTGTGGAGTGGATGGCTGAAAATACTATCCCTTTTTAAGACTATATACGATTAAGAGACCTTACTACTCGGCATTATACTATGATGGCTTGACTTTGATTAAAGATTTTGTATGGTGTTTTTCACTATTCCTCTCATTGGACTATCAAATTTGTGCTACACGTTTTAAGGTGGAAAGTGGCATGCACATTACCAAATCCCCACTCTTAAGCAGAGGTTTATGTTCTGTGTCCCATTGAGATGGGTCATTGGCAGTAATGTCCTATGGTCATGTGTTTTCTGTTGAAGTTACATTGTAGGCAGATGTCCATGATGAGTTTAGGGGGTCTGCTGTTCATCCAAAGGTGTATTGTTAACATGGCTGAACTGAGTACATTGAAGCTCAGATCCTAGTATCACCACAACAAATTGTAGTTTATTTGTAGATTTTCTTTTAGTTTCAAACCTTTTTTTTTTTTTTTTTTTTTTTTTTCATGTGTCTACATCACTTCTAACTTTTCCCAATGTTAGATCTTGGTGACAATTGTAAATACATCTGTATAAAAGAGACTCGCTTTTTAGACATGTGACTACACAATGGTTAACAACAATAATAGCAGGAGCAATCATAATATAAAAATAAAGAAACAGTGGCCAAAACCTGTTAAAAACTTGCCCTTTCATTTCTACACAGCAGCCAAATATTCAAAACAAAAGTATATTGTATATTTCAATAATTTTTTTTTCTGTGGGTTTATGAAGACACAAAAATTCAATTTCATTATTACTGTACAAAATAAAAACATTAAAAAGTTTCAAATATTGTAAAATATAAGCAATAAGATTTTAAAATTAGAAAATATCTGAATAGTTATGAGACTCTGTTGAGTTAGAGCTTTGATTATTGCTTTTGTTGTTCGTCATCCGTGTTGTATTACTATGTTCAATGTGTAGAGTAGAAATGGAAGGTCTCATTAGATAATGGGGGATTTCCACAAGCAGACATGAGTTACCTTGTCCAGTATTATATAAACAGCTGAGTGGCCAGGGGACAGGTATTTTTTTTTTTTTTTTGTATTTTGTTGGTATGAGAATAAAATAATTGAGAATTACTATCATCATTGTTGTTGTGGTTATTTTATATGGCACTGTGAACAGAATCTGGTGAATATGTGGAACGATCTTAACAAAATAAGACATGGCATCTGCACCAGGCTTAACTTTCAATTTGATTGCTCAACTCATGCAACAAATGATAGAGCTACAAAGGGAGACTTTGTGCTTCAGAGAGACAAAACCCCTAATGTGGTGCTAATGTCTAGGATCTGGGTATGTCTCGGGCTATGATGTTATACAGTCATGTTATTAAAGACCACTAATATCAGATACATAAATAGCAGAGAGAAATTGGTGAACTGAGAGAGGCAGCAATGGCTGAAAGGCACATGCAGAATGAACACTTTTACAATGAACATTGTTGCCCACTTTTATTCAGAATTAGGATGGCCCGTATCCTTGTCAGTGGACAAAAACAGGGAGAATTATAGAGATACTCAGTAACCAGCAGTACAGTGTGCAGGTGGATAGAAGCAATTGGGTAACTCCATACAACCGTTGTTTCCTCTGTAAGATCCACCCAGTTATTGACATCCCATATCATTCTACCCAGGGAGTGGATCCCTCAACCTCATGGCACCCCAATTTACAGCTGGTTCAAGATAGCAGTATGGAAAATAGATTAACCACATCTAGGCCAGAACTGTATAATACCTCTGCACATCCTGGGGTCCAGCCTTAGCAACCCAGTGAATACTCTATGGTGCTCGACACTAATTATCATTCCTTATTACCCAACATGCAACAGAAACCAAATACCACAAATGATGAACCAGAAGAAATGGAAATTGACAACACTGCAGATTCCATAGGTCCAATACAAAATATTGGGCAACACCAGCCCCAAATCAATAGCCATGTCGACACGCATGAGCACCTCGAACTTGTAGAGTAGAAATGGAAGGTCTCATTAGATAATGGGAAACTTCCATAAGTTACCTCATCTAGTGTTATATAAACAGCTGAGTGGCCAGATATATTTTTTTTATTTGTATCTTGTTGGTATGAGAATAAAGTAATTGAGAATTACTACTACCACTTGTCGTTGTGGTTATTTTACACAATGTTCATATGTTAGTCCGTTTTTCTTAAGAAAATAAATTTTTAAAAATTCTCTAGTATCTGCAAATATTTTTTAAACTTTAAACATTTTCAGATATTTCTTCACAAGCAATAAATAATTCAGTGCCTAACCATAATCCTAGTATTTTGGAGGAAACATTGTTTACTCAAAATAATGTGTTAATAAATGTCAATAAATTTAATAATAAAAATAATTTTTTCTTTTAATTTAATTTAATTTTTTATTGAGTTTAGGCTACCAAGATGGCCAGTTATTCCGGACATAAGAAATGGTGCAGCCAATTATTCATTGTCTTTACAATTACCTGGTATGTTGGGCGACTGTTCATCTTTCCTTACAAGTAAGTGAATCATTCTATTAATATAATTAAGTACACTGGTGATGCATACAAAATTAGCCCTTATAAGAACAAAGGTTGATCTCATGTAGTTATAAAAAAAAAAAAAATCACTTGTCTATTTTATCAAGATAAAAAGTTAAGTTTTCTTTATGTAGTTATTTGCTTTCTCCAATATCATTTTGTAGTAGTAGTAGTGAAATAAAAAAAAGTCTCCCTTTCTCTATCTATCTATCTATCTATCTATCTATCTATCTATCTATCTATATATATATCTATATATCTATCTATATATCTATCTATATATATATCTATATATATATCTATATATATATCTATCTATCTATCTATCTATCTATATATCTATCTATCTATCTATCTATATATCTATCTATATATATATCTATCTATCTATCTATCTATCTATCTATATATCTATCTATCTATCTATCTATATATCTATCTATATATATATCTATCTATATATCTATATATCTATCTATCTATATATCTATCTATCTATCTATCTATCTATATATCTATATATCTATCTATCTATATATCTATCTATCTATCTATCTATCTATATATCTATATATATATCTATCTATCTATATATCTATATATATATATCTATATATATAGCTGAACACTTGTCCTCAATTTCCAATTCATATTGTAATCATGGGTTATATCTATAATATAATATTGTCCTGGATTATACACTCTGGAACCTGTAGTTATAGGTTCACTTTATTCAAGAAAGAATACTCCTTTTCTCTATTGCAGAATTTTGTAAGTCTCTAACATTTTCTCAAAGCACAAAACAGTGGAAAACAAAATGAATTATGTTTTAAAGAAATCCTGTTCATTATTTTGTATTCATAATTTCATGGAATTTTAAAAATTACTTCAGGTGTGGGTGAGTGTGTATGTTTTTTCTTAAGTACAATCTGTGATATAATTCCTGTACATTGTAAATTGATATTTTAAAATTCATATGAATTTTAACTTATGTTGACTAAAATTTCATGTTTCATTGATTTTAATGATCAAGTTAAAATAGCTTTCATAAAAACATTACCTAAAATCAAAATATGAGTGAAATGTGTATTTCATAGTAAAAAGTTTAACAAGAATGGTGATTGCCTTAATTACTCTGGTTAAATAAACAAGACAAAATAAAAATATTGACTGACAGGAAACCTGTCAAACAATGCCAAGAACAGTATTTTTTTTTCTTTTTAACTAATTGTTCACCCAATACAAGGCCCATGATCCATTTGAAGTAGATTCACGTAAATGGTGGAAGTAAGGAGTGCAGTTTAACACTAGGAAAGATAATGGTTAACCCTAGATTTAAAGCGGTTGAGATTGTAGTAATCAAGGAAGCATCCTCTCCGGAATCTGTTCTAAAACAAAAAAAAAAACTGGTTCATGGGTAGAAGCTGTCCAAATGAAACTTTCTTCTTACTAACAAAAGGGAATGGGGATGATATGTTTCAGTATACATGACATGGTGGGTCTTAGCTGTGAAGGTCAGGGCTGGTGAAACATTTGCCAGGGAAATTGCAAGAGCCTTGTGAAATTTCATCTGTGGAATAGGGGTTGTAGAGTGGAAAATAATTTGTCAATCACTTGGCCACAAAGACACTTCTGAACTTTATCATGGCTGGGAAGTGAGTACTGAAGCTCTAGCCCAGATACAGAAACAGCATTCCATTTTGGTTCTAATCTAGCTCTTGTAAAGGTAAAGCATAATTTGTTAAATATTTGATTGAGCTAAATTTTGGATAATAAATGTTGAATATGAAAGTATAGTCTCTTGACAATTATTTCTCTTAATGCACGTTTTAGAAAAAAAAAATACTTATTTCATTGTAATTATCTGGAAAATTAATTACTAGAAAATATTTCTTAAATTAATGTTTTTCTTTTTTCTTGTAGAATCCTCTACAGCACTTTGTTTTATGCAGTCACTGTCACTGGCATGGCCCCTATTTACTATTTGTACAATGGCCTCTTGGGGTCACTGCAACTGCTGCACATCATCTGGTCTATCATCATCACCAAGATGCTCTTTTATCGTCTACGAACTGGTGAGGTAAGAATTGTTTGAGATTTTTTTTTTTCTAGCTTCTTTTTAGATTTGTAAATCCTATCCTCTTACTGAAATGCATTTTATAAATTACCTGTCCCATCAAAAATTTATAACACATTTAAATCCTTTTTGCAACTGAGCTTGCACAATATCAAAAACTTTATGCTTTGTACATCTTGTCTGTTAGACAATTGAAGGTAGCAATTGATCCCCTGTTTTTTATAAATGAGAAAAAGTGAAACTAATTTCTAATAAATAGATATTAAAACATATTACTTTAAACGTTTATCTACAGAGCTAACTGAAATTTAACAGTTAACAATGTTTCTATTATAAACAGGCCTTATTTCTTTCATCTCCAGAAAAGTTCACTACATAGACAAATAGTGAGATTTTCTGATGATGTGAATATTTACACACTCACACACTGAGAAAAATTCTCAGTCCAATCAAGACAAGAAGGAATTACAAATTGGGTCATATTTTGAGAAGTAAGCCAAGTAGAGAACTTTTCAGCACTCCTCTGTGTGTTATATTGATATGTAAAAAGAGCATTTCTTGGATTGAAGTTTGTTCTATCTGGTCATTTCAATTGATCCTTCCTGCTGTCCTGGACCCCACTTTACAAGATGAGATATTGAAAGTGTGTGCAACCTCTTGCTCATTTAAAAGATCCACTCCTACACATGCTATTCCTTGAAAAGAACCATCATCCCATCAAATGGATAGCAAGGATGTAAATTTTAAAACATTTTTAGATGAATTTTCACTATTACTAGTTTTATTCAATATTGTTTTTCATAACTCTGCTTTGAAAAACTCCTCAGCTGTTGATACAAACACTATGAAATCAGAAATAAAAGAATCCAATGAGACTAAACAACTTAAATCTTGTCATAGTTGCCTATTTCATCTGATTCTTCACATTATCTTCTGTTTTAATAATTTGAAAGAAACATTTCTGATTTCATGTTATTTGCTCTAAAACTCAATTCGACTCAGTGTTACAATCAAAAGCAACACTAATAAAATGGTGCATTATGTAAAGTAGGGTAATTTTTATAAGTTACTCATTATTTAGTTATTTCTCTTTATAAATGAAAGTTAAAAACAACTGAATGTGATAATTTTTCTCTGGGTTTTGATTTTTCTTTTTAAAGAATTATCGGTTATTATTTGGTCTACTATTTGAATTTTTTTTGTGTGTCATTATCACAAGTAACTGGTAACTGACAAGCATACTTTCATTTCACCTATCAAATAAAATTGTGTATGACTTTGAATTAGTAGCTTTCACGATAGATAATTACATAAAAGTAAGATTGATAGTCCTTTCTTATAGCTTCTTAGTTTGTCATTGTTATGCAACA
The DNA here is from genome assembly GCA_964036315.1 of Acanthosepion esculentum. Classification (NCBI taxonomy): domain Eukaryota; kingdom Metazoa; phylum Mollusca; class Cephalopoda; order Sepiida; family Sepiidae; genus Acanthosepion; species Acanthosepion esculentum. Next base: position 90,796,435 of record OZ038490.1, on the reverse strand, counting down.
TTGGTAGGGGAGACAATATTTTCTTGACTTCATGCCTTCTAATATTTATAGTAGTAGTAGTAGTAGTGCAACTTGGCAGTAAAGTTTTCTCTTGTTGGATCATTTCAGATAAATACAAATCTTAATAAAGTTCACAAAAGTTCTGGACATTACATAATACACATTTTAAATTAATTTGACCACAAAGAAAAAAATTAATCTTTGAAAATCTTTTCTTTTTTAATTAAAGAGCTGAAATGATTATTTTCAGTAATTTGCGTGCAAGCAAATATTATATACTGAAGCAATCTAGCCCAAATATTTCATATCCGCATGAAATGTCAACATGTTTGCACCTAAATCTGTTGAGTATTTTGAAAAATAATACTTGCAAACAAGTTTCTCTAAACTTGTGCAGAAAAATATTTACTAGTGAGATCAGAGGTTTGACTTTCAAAAGATTCACTAATTAAGGCTACTTGGCTCTTATGTTAATTTCTCAAATGTCAGTTGCATATTTTGTAAAATGTTAATTTTTATGGTACAATGATTTTTTTGTTACTATCAATTTTTTGCACAAATTATATTGAGCATATGCCACTTTTTAGAATCCAATCATTCACCATAATTTGCACCATGTAACAACTCCTCCCCTTTAAAAATCCAACCATCAAAATCCAAATGGAAGGAGGTCTTGGAAAATCTGATTTTCACTGAACAGACAGAGGACAACAGGGACAGGAAAACAATGCATAACATACTTAGTTAGCTTTACTAAATGGATGTCAGAACAAGGCATAGGAGAAATAACAGACAAAATTTACTAAGAGCTACAAAGAACAGGAAGTTGTGGAGTCATGATCGCTTACATTCTAAGGGAACACAGCACATAGAAGAATCTGAGCAATATAAAAGTGAGATATTTATAAATTGTATAAAATCTAGATTGAAATTTGAACAAGAACATTTGGAGAAAATAAATTTTCAAAGAATATTCTTTCATTTCATGAAACTAAAAATCAATTTTGACATTACAACTCCATTCATCATTTGTGTAGAAAAGATGGTTAATTATCTTAAAGTGGAATATGATTGGAAGAACTTGAAATTAGGATAATCAGTCAGGATGATTGGAATTCATACCAAGAACATAATCTGAAGTATATAACAAAAGTTGAGAATGGTTTATGAAGAATAATGCAAAGGTGTTTCATTGGTCTCATCAATCCTCTAATTTCAATTTTATTGAAAATTTACAGCAACGCTTCAAGAAACGTATTCATTAGACTTAGAAATCTTCTGGATTTGAAGACTTCTAAGTGAACCCAGATTCCCTGAGAATGCTATGAAGGGTCAGTTAATTCTTCAGGTAATATCTTTTTAAAGAAGAAATTGCTCACAAATATTTTTCCAAATGAATTTTAGATTCAAGTTTGAATATTTTTTCTACTTTTATTCCTCCTTTTTCATACACCTCTGAATTTTTCTCTTTATATTCTTTATTTTCATATTAAAATACTTGCTGATTTCAGGTAAATTTATGCTGTATAAGTTTAGTATATAAACATTTTTCTTAATTTTTTTTTTTTACTTTTATCACATGTACACATGCATATGGAAATGCAGAAATAAAGATTTTGCAAGTAAATTCCTTTAAAATAATTAGTCTTTGGATGATTTACAGTTAGGTCAATTTTAGGTTTTATTCTCAGAAATTAGTGGTAATTAGTTTTTGTTACTCTTTTGAAATTTATAATAAAAAAAATTAAGTAGAAGATGAGATTAAGAGGTTTAGTTATTTCTTATCTTTTTTGCTGTCTGATATTAACAAAGTACATATCAAGTTCTGTGGTGATTGGCAGTTATTAAAGTTCTCTCTCAAATTACTCCTTTTTCTCCCCTCCAAATAAAAGATCTTTTTCTTTTGTAAAACTTCACTTTTTATATTTATACACATACATACATATTCAAAATATCTAAGATTTTTGTTAAATAACTGCTTCAGAAGTTACCAGGGTGTGATTAACATTTAAATCGGGTATGAGAGTTTGTAGATTAATACTTACTAAATTTGATTAGTTTTTTTTTTGTTTTTTTTTTTAAATAGCTTCACATAAATTTAAAGTGGAAAAAATTTATAAAATTTCATTGAAAGTAAGTCTCTACATACAAAGATTTTTAGTTCAGTGGCAACTTTCCTAAGTTATGCTTTGCTCTAGTTTTATATAAATTTGTAAAGGCTACAAAAGAACAAGATCTGCAAGTTGGATGTCTTTTCCTTTCACAATTTCAAGTCATTTTTTACCTATGTAAAAATCTGAAGGCTGTCTTTGGCATGTCAAGTGTTTCAATTTATTTAAAATTTGATGTTTGACAATTTTGAGGAAATGCATCATGAACATTCAGTCACTATTTCTATTTAAAAAAAGAAAATAGTTTTTGTTTAGTGTGCTCTGTCAGTGTGGATATTTGCAACTTGATGAAACTAACAAATGCTTATTTTTGTTTTTGTGAAAAATGATGCTCTATACTAGATGTGCCAACAGGATTCACCTCGGGGAAATTATATGAAATTCTCTGGATACAAGATCTAGAGGATGTAAATACCCTCAATAAAATGAGAAAAAGGTGAATCAAACTGAGGATAATCTAGTATCCAATTATCTTCATGCACTCAATTGGTGAGAGAATTGAGTTCAAGGTAAATCCTATATGAATTGCAATCACCAACTTCATATTTCAGTTATTTCTATAAAAAGATGGCGCTGAATTACATAGCATTATGTGATCATAGGAAAGAAGTACAAAAATTAATAATTTGATAACTAATTTTAAAAAAAAACAAAAAAACACAAACTTGTACAGTTTACATTCTTTTCACTGGTGAAGAAGAAAGTTTGTTACTAATTGAAGAGGACTGTCTTATTTAAGGCTTTAAAAAAAAAGGTCAGGGGAAAACAATGAAAAAATTCTGTTTTGACTGAAGTTCTCCTTTTAGAAATAATGAAAATCTTACTTTTCTGTTTTACATTGTTCAGCCTGTTGACCTCATTTTTGTTGCCATATTCACAACTTTTTGGCTGTTGTATGCTCTGGCCTTCTTCAGGTGATTGGCGTGTACAATGCTGAAATGTTTTGAATTTGGCAACAAAGATGAGGACAACAGTCCAAACATTGTAAATAATTACAATACCTCATCTCAGAAATCTAGACAAATTCTTTCTTTTCTATACTTCTATTTTACTTTTTGTATTGAAAAGATTTTTTTTAATGTTTCTCTTCACTTTATACTTTCAAACAACATATAATCATGATAAATAACAAAAATTTGAAGTTTTATGTAAACTTTGAGTAATGAACCCAAATCTTATGTATGTTCTTTAAACAGCTATTGTTTCTGGTTTAAGACTTGAATAGGATGTCGTTGGTTGAAGCTGCTTATTTCCACTTACTGTTTGATATATATATATATATATATATATATTGTGCATGTCATCCACATATAGGCCTGTTTCGTTGCATCACAGCTCACCACTGCGGCCAGATATCTAATTGCCCCAAGCTGGGATCAAAGCTTGACCGACTTGGCATCAGTTGGAGTTTCCACCCCAGAACCATCGTCACACGGTAGAGGGAAAGGGAGATTCTAGCGTATTATTTTTACAAATATAAACAAATGCCAGACATCCATAGTGCTCGATAAAATAATTTTCTATAAATACAAAGCAAAATATTATTTTGCTATAAACCATTTGAAATTATTATGCTTTGTTTGAAAATATTAACCTGGTCAAATAAAGTCTAAAATGACCACCACATTTCCAGGAATAATTTAGTATAGAAAGTTTTATCCTTGTCTTTTTCATTTTTTTAAAAGTTTTGGGCTGTTTACAGTATACATATGCTCCTTTTTACCAGTAAAGTTGTCCAAGTATTTAATGGTGCATAACTTTGGTTTGTAAGGAATTTTTTCCTTGGTTCTTTCAGCATATTTATCCATTGTTGGTATTCTTAATTTTTTTTAAAATGTGTCCGGATAGAAAGGATTTATTTATTCCCTTTTCTTTTCTTTCCATTGTTTTATATAGATGCCTTTTTGATACTACTTTTTATTGTAATAACTAGATATTTTCTCTGACATTTTGTGATTTTATGTGGACAAGTACGTGTGTGTGTGTGTATGTGTGTAGATATATATATATATATATATATATATATATATCAACAGACGTCTATTTACCTCTGCACGCAATGAGTGTAAGCGTACCCTCGACAATGCCAAGGCACTATTTGCAGCTCGGATGAAGGAACGTATTGCATCCCGCAAATTTGGCTCCAAGGACTATTGGCGCCTCTGCAAAAGCGTTCTGAATAGTAACAAACCCTCCATTCCTCCACTGTTCAATCAGTTTGAGGTCCTGACCACCTCTGCCGACAAGGCCGAATGCTTCGCTCGAAAGTTTTCTTCCAATTCTATGCTTGACTCCTCTGGGGTACCCTTGCCCGACTTCCCTCCCAGAACTGAGGCCCTACTGGATGGCTTGCACATAACCCCGTCGTCGGTACTGGGCATTATTTCTAACTTAGATCTCCACAAGGCTACCAGCGGTGACGGAATACCAGCCATTGTCCTGAAGAAATGCGCACCTGAACTGGCACCTGCCCTCTCTAAATTGTACAACCGCTGCCTCAAGGACTCCTGTTTTCCTGACTGCTGGAAGTCCTCTACCATTGTTCCTGTCTTTAAGAACTCTGGTGACCCCTCCAACCCTTCTAATTACAGTCCTATCAGCCTCCTTCCCATCTTCGGCAAAGTCTTCGAGGCCATTATCAACGCCGAAGTGATTACTCACCTGATATCCCACGATCTGCTCTCAGACAAGCAGTATGGTTTCCGCTTTGCCCGGTCTACTGCCGATGTGCTTACGGCCATCACTGAATTTGTCTACCAAGCTATCCATAGTAACGGTGAAGCCCGTGCTGTGGCCCTTGACATCTCCAAGGCATTCGATAGGGTTTGGCATGCCGGCCTCCTTCGCAAGCTCCGGGGTTATGGTATCACAGGTCGATTGTTTGACCTAATTCAATCGTTCCTATCAAACCGGGATCTGAAGGTTGCTCTCAGTGGATCCTTCTCCAACTCCTATCCCACTACTGCTGGTGTTCCTCAAGGCTCCATCCTTGGCCCTACTCTGTTCCTCATATTTATAAATGACCTTCCAGACGCCATAGACTCCCAAGTCGGTATCTACGCTGACGACACTACTATTTACTCCGACGACACTACTATTTACTCCTGCCTCAAGCACAAATCTACTGAGGCGGACAAAATTAACCTGGCAGCTCAAATTGAAAAGGACCTCCAATCGGTTGTGGACTGGGGAGAGAAATGGATGGTCAACTTTAATGCCTCTAAAACAAAACTGCTCTCCATTAACCACCACAAGGACCCATCCCTGCATCCCATCAGAATGTCTGAGGACCAACTTCTCGAGAGTTCCTCTCTGCGGCTGCTCGGTCTCATGCTGTCCGCTGATCTGAGATGGAACAAATACATCGAGTCAATTGCATCATCCACCGCAAGAAAAGTTGGTTCCCTGTGCCGAGCCAGGAAATTCTTCTCCCCTGAATCGATCCTCCAAGTCTATAAGTCTACCATTCGACCTTGCATGGAGTATTGCTGCCATTTATGGTCTGGGGCCCCTGCGTGTTGCCTCAGGGTTCTTGATAAGATCCAGAGACGGATATGCAATGTGATTGGCCCTGATCTGTCATCTCGTCTGCAGTCGCTCTCTCACAGACGCGATGTTGCATCGCTCTGCCTTTTCTACAAGTACTTCCACGGTAATTGCTCTGAGGAGTTGCTTTCGCTTGTCCCTAAGCCTCGTGAATTTAAGCGTCCTACGAGGCTGGCATCCCGTTCCCACCCCTTCACCGTTGAAACTGTTACGTGTAGACGTCTTTTCTACTCCAATAGCTTCATGTCTCGCACATCTCGCCTATGGAACTCCCTTCCCTATTACTGTTTCCCTGACAAATACAATCTCCAACGGTTTAAGTGTAGCGTCAATCGTCATCTCCAATTGCCTTGATCTATCCACTTCCTGACATCTTTCATTCCTATCTGCTCTCGCTCTATATCTCCCGTAACCCCCCTACCTCGATCGACCCTCTGTCCTTCTCTTTCTCCACATCCCTTCCTTTACCACTCCTATCTGCTCTTCCTCCAACCCTTCTGTAACCCCATGCGTGATAGTGGCCACCGGCCTTGCTTGGGGTGATACGCTTAAAAAAAAAAAAAAAAATATATATATATATATATATATATATATATATATACACACATACACACACACACAGTATGACTCCTGAGATATTCAGTATTGAGGGTACTGTTCGAATTAAGGCTGCTGTTGCAAACTTAAAATTTTTATTAAGTTTTAGAGTTTAGGATACAAAGGTAGTTCATAATAGTTTGATTCATTTTTATTCAAAGTGTGGATTGAATTCATAAATGTACAAAAAAATAATTGACAACCAATTTGCTAAACAAATATTGTAATTTGTGAAAAACTAAGACACTTTCAGAAATATTTGAAAATTTCTGAAAGTGATAAATTTATCATTCAAAAACAATCTCTAAAGGAAGTCAAAAATAAGGATATACAGTACAACCCCTCTAAACCAAACATCTGGGATATTTGGTATTGAGGTTACTGTTCTGATTTGAGAAAGAAAACTTCATATTTATGTCAATACAAAAGTTTGGATTTGAAGATTAGTCCAAATTTGAGGAAGTCATTCTATGTTCTGATTTGGTGAGTTCTACTGTGTGTGTGTGTGTGTGTGTATATATAATTTGTAAAAGAAAAGTAACTGGAGTTCTGTATTTTAAAATATTACATGATAGATAATTTAAGCTTATTAAAATTATATATACTCACACACACACACACACACACTTTGTGAATTTATACAAATTGATATTAATGTTTGTGCTTTTTGCATCACTTAATTAAAATTTATTAATTAAAAGAAATCTACTCATTTTGACATACATTTGGATTAGGATTGAAAAGATGACAGAATCTTTGATAATACGAACATAAGTGTGGTATGTTAATAACTTGCTTCTTAAAATAAATAAAAATGTAGTCAATTCATGCAATACAAGGAAAATTGCATCTGTAGATATTTGCTACTTGTGAATCCATCTGTAGGTTAAAATTTCAATCTAATCAAAGGAAGTGAGCAATTTGTTGAATTTATTTTTTATTTTCAGATAAACAAAGATGATCGGAGTGAAAGCGAGGAGAATGTCACTGATACAGAGACAGAAAATACGCAGAAGCCAGCAGTAAATAATTGTTCATAAAATACCTCCAAACTCTCTTAATATTACAAAGAAAAAAGATTTGCGTATGAGTTTAAAATATTGATGAAAAAAGATTCAATTAAGAAAAAAAAAAATCTTATGATTTATGAAATGCAGAAAGAAAAGCAAACAGAGCTCCAGATGATTACTGGATTTGAAACTCTCATGATAACAGCTGTGTTTTTTTTTTTCTATCACTTACAAAAATGCTCTGTACTTTCTACTATTCATAGAATGATTCTCTGCTGTGGTATTGTTTTTTTTTTTTAAATAGTTACCACCACCACCACCACTACTACTACATTGATAGTTTTCAGGCTTAGCTTTTTGAATATAAAAAGGAAAAATAAATCCCAATTTACTAATAAAATTCTGTATAGGTAAAATTTATCTAGTTTTATGTTTATGAACATCTTTTGGAATATTATCAGTTTCAGGATTTATTATTAAAGTTTTCTTCTTTTTTTTTTTTTCTTTTTTTTTTTCTCTCCCTTGTATACACAAAATATATTGCCTAGAATTAATTCCTTAAATTATTACTACTATACAATTGCATGCTCTTACATGCTAACTTTAAAAAAAAATTACTGTTTTGTACTCTGCAGAAAGCAATGACAAAATTGCTACTGTAAATATCACAAATAATCAAGAAGAGGAATTATATATTTTTTTTTTTTTCTAATACTGTTTTTGTTAGAGAAAGTGGGGCCATCTCCAAGAAGAGTCAGTTGTCATATATACTCAAGCAAAGCATTTTAGCTCATTTGATAAATGTTTTGATTCTTTAAACGGTCGAGGTCATTTCATTCTTAGTTTAAGTTTCAGCCTATAAACAGATATGGGATATTCCCCTGCTCACTGATGTTAGTTCATTTGCAAGATCTGTGATGCATACCCATATACTTATCACTGTTAATAATAATATTGTTAATCCAGTCACTATTTTTCAGTTATTGTCTTGATATAATGTGGTGGTTATCTTGCTGCTGATTTGAATCATTTCTTGTTTTCTGTGAAGGTGCCTGTGTAGGTGCATATTGTGAATTAAAACAGCAAATATATTTAAAAATGATTTTGAGCTAAATATGAATCCCTTCCATTTCACTACTCCCCTACACCCCATTGAATTTTCTTTAAACATTTTGAAATCTGCAGATACGGATCATTTTCTTTTATTTCTTAAGTTTAGTTTTATGAAAGAAAATAAACTGTATCCAGAAAGCTTGAAAATAATAATAATAATAAAGTGAAAGTTGTTTGCATATATTTAAACTATTTTGCAATTTATCTTTTTAGATGTTGAATTTGGGTGAAATCTTGGTTTCATAATTTAAAATATTACTGAAAGAAACATGCGTTAATTTATCTTAAAAAATCATTTATTAAAAGTATTTCAGTATAAAAGAAATTTTAAGTTTTCTCTTTTTATAGTTTTCAGTCTAGATTTTTGTGCATGTTTGAAAATAAGACAGCTTTTAAAAAGTTTGAAAACTCCTCCCCCCCACACACACCAATTCTCTCTGGAGTGGAGGACAGATAAAAATACTAGTCTGAATGAATGATTGTATAATAACCTTTGCCCTCACCTCATTTCAAAAATATAAAATTTCTAAGTGTCTTTGCTACATAAGACATTTGATTGTACCTAATAACTTGTATATTTAAAAAAAAATTTTTTTTCTTGGAAAAGATTATTTTGGAAAGGCATCTGCAAATAACCTTCCATTATTTTATTTTTATTATTTATAACTATTTAGCTGTAATTTGTAGTATTGTTTTATGATACTGGAAATAGAAATATTTAGACTGTTTACCACCTATTTCAAATTCTCCCATTATTTTCAGAGGAGAACAAAGGTTATATTTTATACATTTTCATTGAATTCTGTTAATACACAGATGTTAGCAAATGTCTGTTTCTTGCTAAGTTTGAATTAACTTTCTATAAGTATTTTAGTGAGAAAATTTCAAAATGCTAGTTAGCCTGCAGCAAAAACATGAGTGTATGCTGATTGTAACAATTTATGATTGGGGGTGGATATATCCATTAGAATAAGGAGTGGGTGGAGATAAAAAGGTAATTTAAGTCTGAATGACACCTGCCTATAGTGCCATTTATTTCATTTGCTTTTCACCAACTCAGATTTTGAACAATGATATCTAATTACCAGCATTGAAGATATTTGCACATATGTATACAAAGACTGAAGTTTCTTATTGATTTGTAATAGCTGCTGTTAGTGGCACAAAGACTGTATTATCCACAAAATATTTTACTATTCTATTAAATGCTTTAAGTAGAGTTATTGTTTAACAAAAAAAACAAAACTATTCAGTTAATTTGATTGATATTAAATTGAACTTTTCTATATAACTTATTTCACTGTTTAGAAACTCAAAAGCAATTTAATTTTTTCTTCTTTAAATTTCTCACTGTATTATGAAAAATCGAATTTCTTATCAAATCAGCTTATATTAAAAAAAAATAATTTTTTTTTTTTTTTTTTTTTCTTAGTTTGTATTTACTAGGCTGAATATCAGTTTAACACTACAGACAATACCAAACAGTTTAGTTGCATGGTGGTTAGTTTAGTACTAGCTTAAGTACAAATTAAGTCCACTACATTTTTATACAAGCATTACTTATGTTTTTTTCTTTCTTTCTCATATTCTTGTATTTCTGGAGTCTATCACTTCTGAAGTATAACTGCCTAAATTGTTTTGAATGATATAATAGATTACTTTTCTATCATTGTAAGTAACTTGTAGACATGCTGATTTCATGTGCTAAGACTTTCAACTATATGAAGGCAACTATCATCTTTTGCAGTATCATAGACTTAGATTTCTCACTAACCAGATTGCCACCAATTTTCTCATGTGAAATCTAAATAACTAATTGACTCTTGCAGATGTACAGATTGCAAAACAATTTAATTTTTTAATAAAAATAAAAGGAACCTAATGGAAAATAGTTTTAAAAAGATTATAGTAAATGATAAAACCAGGCTGAGAATCAACTGTGGTCTTTTTCTTAGAGTCTGACATTCATTGTGACACTTGTATGAGAAATATAGTTTATATCAATATACATCTCTCATCTGCCTTTGTTCACCATATAAAGCTGAAGTCCACCCAGATAAGAGTACAGTATTTCGGGTTTCTATAAATGACTTTGCAGTACTCCTGGTTTGTTACCCTGGTGGATGTAGTGGTGGTGGTAGGAGAGGGGACATAGAAGATAGTCTGTTTATTAAATGCCAAATTACTTGGTTATGAAACTTTTCAATATTTTTAAAGTTTTCATACTCCTCTGCCTCTTTTGAAAAAAAAAATATCAATATTTCCTCCGGATTTAAACCTCTCAATTGGCAGATTTAATACTGATGAATTTATGAAAAGAATAAAAAAGCTAAAGAGGAAAATAGTTTTAAAATACTCCAGTATAATTATTTCTTCCTCTGGTTTGGTTTGTTTTTAGAGATGTATAGAAAGTGTGTTGCCTTTTTAAAATAATATAGGCAACACCTTTCTTAAATACAACTTTATATCACTGCTGAATTTCTTTTGTTATTATTTTCTTGTTTGTTTCATTGTTATACCTACACTTTTCATCTTGACAAAAGAAGTTATAGCAGTGAAAAATGACACTTTTTGTTCTTAATTTTTATAAATATATATATATTATTGATGTCTGAGTGAATCTACATATGTATATATTTTCTGTGAACAGATTTTTATGGAAATTATTCAAATATAGTTTTGAAGTGGGGGGAGTATTTGAAATTTCTTCAACAAAACTTAAAATTAAAAAAAAAAAATTTTTTTTCTTTTTTTACAACAGGGGGATGAGTGAAATAAAAGAAAAAAAATAAAGAAATAAAAATTCTCTGCTGGTTTGCTTGTGCTATTTGATTTTTGAAGAAAAATACAGAGATTATGCACCTTAAATGCTGTAAGACTCTTAATATGCAGTATTTGAAGCACAAAATTTTTGACCTCATTCTTTTGATTCCTACTATAAACAAAATAACCCAAATACTCTGATTGATGCAGTTGAACAATGTCTGCCAATTATTGTAAATCATTGCAAATTCAAAAGCATCTGGAATTTAATTTTTACAAAAAATGTATTTGGTTTCAAAAAGAAAAAAAAAAGTTTCATACACCTTGTTTGTTCCTATTCAATTGTAGGGACATGAATGAATCAAGGAAATATTTGAGTTATCTCCATGTTTGTTTTGTTTGAGTATTAAAAGTTACCTGGAAAAAATGATTGATAGAAATTATTTAAAAAAATAATTAAATTGAATTTAAATAATATTTAATGAAAGTATGGAAACTTTGTATAGAGACTGTTTTTTTTTTGTTTTTTTTTTTTTTATTTTATTTATTTGCTGTTTTTATATTTTTTACAAATAACATTTTCTGGTGTTGACTTGTATATCACTGTTTGAAAGTAAAAAAAAAAAAAAAAAAAAAAAGCATTAACCTTGATTTCTTTCCCCATCCCTTTCATGATAAAGGATAAATTTCAAGAAATGTTGTTTGTAGCTCTGTGAATTTGTTAGTGGAGCTGTATGAACTTTTAAGGCTATTTGGATGTTGTAACTTGGTTTCTAGTGTGTGTGTTTTTATTGTTTTTTTGTTTTTTTTAAGTGCTAGTAAGGAGTGGATAGGGTTTTTTTTTCTTTTTCTAAATCAAATTTGAAAAATCTAAGACTAGCAATAATAATAATAATCTCATATTAATCATGGAACATGGGTCCAGAATGAGTTTTAGATGTCAGATCATTTTAAATTGAATTCACTATAAAGATTTGGTTGCCTAAGTGTGAATCACAGATCTAGTGTTAAAATTGAAATAATTCAGTAATGACCACGTTTGGAAGTCAATAGTTACCTTTGCATACTGTGGTCAGATCATGTGTCTATCATTTATATCTATGTTATAAAAAATAAAAAAATCTCACTCATTCTATCGCTTTGCTAGGACTTGAATAACCAATTAACCTATCTTCCTTGAATAGATTCTCTTAAGCTTTTTCATCATTGAAGAGTTATGGCTTTTTGGCCCTTATATGAATATCATTAAGTAGATGTGCTTTTTGTTGAATTTGGCTTCAAAAGCATATAAAATCCAATTGTTTATATTTATTCATGTGTATAATCATTTTTTACTGTAATTTGACTTCCGGCCAATATACAGATATACATTAAATATTTTAACAGATGTCAGATAAATTTGCCCTGAATCTAAATTCAACTTGTGGCTAAGACATTGTGCTTTAGTCATGTTGCTCATCTGTGATTTAAAAAAAAAAAAAAAAAAAAAAAAAATCAAAAAAAAAAATCACTTATGTTCATAAAATTGACTTGTAAGTTTTGTCATATTCACCCAGATAAATCTGTAACATTGTCTCTAGAATTTAATCATTGGTTCAAATTTTTCTTGTTGCTGTTTCTTTATTTGATTTGCATTAAATTGAAATTTAAAACAAAAATATAAACAATTTTTTTTTTTTTCTTTTTTTAACTTTCTCAGTTTTCTTTAGAATTTTTAGTAAAATATTCTAAATTAACTATAGGTTTCGAGGGGTGTTCTTTTTTAAGCATCTAAAGCTCCCCCTCCGCCTTTAAAAAAAAAAAAATGTTTAGAATTTATTTAAATTGTGTTGATAATGAATTTCTAAATTAGTTGTTCCAGGAAAGCACATGAAAACTAAATTCTTCAAAAGGGAAGATTTTAGATATTCTACAGCTTTTAACTAATTTAAATATTTTGCTGGTGTCAGTTTTGTAATTATGTAAACACTTTTACATAAGTTACATATTTGACTATTTATTTTAATTTTTTTTTTTTTTTAAAGCACAAACTATTACTGTGAAATATTTTATGAAACTATCGTATTTAATGAACATAAGTAACATAATGGTTACCAGTTTAGAAAATAGTATCACCAAACTAATTCAAATTTGGGCTGAGGCTGTTAATGTTCACTTTGCATTAATGTTTTTGGGAAAAGCATTCTTTTACAGTCCCAATGACAGGTAATTTAAAAATTATCTTGTTGCTGTCATACCACAATTAACGTTGGTGAGTCAGAACTTGGGTAAACCACTTTCCCATAATTAAATTACCACCTAGCAGTAATATTTCTTGTTAGCTATTTGTAGTGTATAATATAGTATCTTTCTGGAAAAGGATTTCTATTCACTTTTGACATGCTACCAACATTTCTATCGTTTCTTTTTTTTTTTTTTTCTTTGAACAGATTTCTTCCCAAGCCTCTCTCACACAGCCACTATATCCCAAAATAATAAAGGGTTTACCCTGTATTGCATATTCATTTTATGTTCATACATTCTTCCTGGCAAATTTCTATTTGGCCCACTATGAAATTTAAATTCTAAGGGGGAAAAAAAACAGAAACCAAAACCATTGTCATACAAATTCAGTGTTTTAATAAACTTTTTGAAAAAAAAAACAAAAAAAAGACCACAATGTTGCTTTTTCTTTCTTACACACTGTAAAGGACAGGTAAGAATAAATTCTTTTGTCTAATTTATTTACTTGTAACAAAAATCTGAAATATTCATTCTCTAACATCCCATTGCTTTTGTCTTTGTCAATAAAGAATAAGAGTAGGCAAGTGATTTTTTGCCTGTGTTTGCTTAAGATACTGTCTTCAATAGTTTGCAGATGAACTGACCAAACACTTGTTTGTTTGCTGGTAATTAGTATTAATTTTGTAGAGATGCTATTGAATCAGCCTGACAACATGAATAAGTTCCATGTAACATAGCATGCTTCAAAATTAATGATTTTAGTTTCTGATTTTCTTTTTTGATCAAATTTCATTGCCATGACAGATATAGACTTATGAATGCTCACTCAGGAGGCCTTGAGGCAATTCTTAACTGATGATTAATTTGAAATAATAGATAAATTTATTTCTAATGATTACCACTACCAGTGTAGTCAAAATGCAAGAAACAAACACCTGTTGTTATTTTTTTTCTTCCTTCAGTTTTCATGGAAACAACCAAATGAGAGGTGGGGGATGCCTCAACCATATAGTCTAGTACAGTAGAGGAAATTTGTATAGCTGATCTAAATTCAGTTTCTGAGTTACCTTAAAACAAAATTTATTTCTAAATTTCTCCAGGCTGGAAAGGGTTAACTTGTAGAAATCAACAATTTATGAATCTCTATCTTGAGTTTTAATTTTTTTTTTTTTTTACAAATGATATTAATGATTCAAGATGGTTTATAATACAGATTTAATATTAGAACAGTAGATAGGAGTTTGTTTCACAAATCAGCAGTTTGAATATAAAATCATGAGCATGTTAAAAATGATGGGATTATCTGTGCACTCGGTGAAGTGTTGCACACGGTTTCAGTGTGGGTGTGGCAGTAGGGATAATGGGCCAAGTTTGAAATAGAAAACTATTAAAGTTTTAAGAAATCATTGGTCAGGAAATAAGCAAGAATTAAACAAATAGGTAAAGTATAGTCATTAGCAGGAGATACAACCCAAGATAGCTATGAATTGGAGATTTCAAAATCGAGCAATTATGGCATTCAGAAAATGAATATAGCAATATGACTAAATTTGAATGACTAACAGATTGTGTTGTCATAGTCTTAAATCTTCTCGCTTGGATAGGAATAGAACAGTGATGAAATTGTCTTGCACTGTCTGACCAAATGTCTTGGTAATGGAATATTTTTAAGTGACATAATTATTTACTTCAATTCACTTTTATTGCTGTCAGCTATAAAGCTGTCTATCCAACTGGGACATCAATAATCATAACCTTAACATCCATGAGACTTTTTTAGATCAAACCAAATCTTAATCTACGTGCCACAACTGGAAGATCAACCTCACTATCAATGGATTCTGAGATTATACATTTTACTGCAATACAAGGAGATTATCCCAAACAAGACCTGTGAAAATTTCAAGGTTTTTCTATTTTAATTTTCTGATGAATCTTAATTCTTAAGTTAATGATTAAGCTCGGGGCAAGTTCTACAGCAATAAAATATCCATATAAATTCCCCTATTACATTGTTAAATATTTGAGCTTAACAACCGTAACAAAATATTGCAATAACAATCATAAATATGAATGCTGGTCCTTATTTTAAGAAGTAAGGAAGTACAAATGAAAAGATTTGAAATTGACAACTTTTCTATTTTCCTGAAACACTTTAAATACTTGAGATGTATTGGCAAGAGACGTTAAATGCTTCTATCTTCCTTTCTTTCTAGTCGCATCTTATGAACATTACTCTTAATAATAATTTTAAAATAATTTAGCACACAATGTTATTTTATTTATAGGAACTGGATTTTGGGGGATTGCCTTACTAGGTTTCCATTGTTTAATAATGTGCTTTATCACAGTTGCTATTGCTTCTCAGCATTTTGTCACACACATTCTGCCAGTTTTGGATGGCAAGAAAAAAAAAAACAATCACTTCTTGACCTTTTGGCTGAGATCAAAGTGTAGTATCTGTTATCAGCTTAATCTGATTTTCTTTTTCATTCATTCATTTTCTCACTAAAACCAAGTAGTGTTTTTCCCCTCTTTCCATGCAATCCAAATGGATAGTCCATTATTTATGAGGTATTGTCAAAACATAACAGTTGTGTGAACTAATGAAGGGAGGGGCAAGCACAATTATAATAGGATTATTGAACCTCAGTCTTTCTTGGCCTAAGCTAGGCTGGGAAGTTGAAATATAATATGTGCTCAAGCAGTACTTAGGGGTCATTACCTGGTGTCCCTAATAGAGGAAGTGCCAAGGTGACTTGTGCAATTTTTGCCTTTAGTCCTTATACTCATGCACTTACCTCCAACATTAAACTTGACTGCATCAAATTCTACTGAAGTGGGTGTGGATAAGATCCATGAGTTATCTCCCCTTTGTAATCATACCACAACTCAGTAGTTGTTTACAGTAATCAGAAACTTGATATGCTGATAAAAACAGTTCACCAACATCCTGGCACCATTCTACTTTATGGAGAATCAATAAACTAGATTACAGGGTTGCCAGATTGGATGACTTTGAAACAACCAAGTTGACTAATTTTCATATTTGAAACTTTTAGGAGTTACTTTTTAAAATAAGCTGGGATAACTTGAAACTTAAACGAAACATTTTATTAGCACTCAGCATTCAAATTTAGCTTAGTTTATGTATAGTCCAATTTGGAAATCTTGCTGTACTTGTCTTTATGATAACAAATCACAAAGTTCAAAGCTTCAATCAGTTCAGATGCTGTTTATCTCCTGTATAACCCAATTATATAAAAAGGCATAACTGTCCATTTGTCATTACTGATAATGAATTCAACAGCACTCTCATTATGTGGATAATTATTTTTTTTTCTATATATTTGCTTATCTTCTTTCTTCCCAGTGAAAAGATTCATATGATTGGTGAAGAGGCCTGGTACAGGGAAGACTGAATTTATGACTTTATAAAATTATTAGCATGAATGTGACATCTGACATCATTCTGAGTGGTAATGGTTAACAAACTTGTCAGGCTCTAAAACCATTTTGGCTTTACTAACTTGCTAAACACTTATGTGTAGAAAGTTTGTTCTTCACTGAATGCCATAAAACTCCCAACAATCATTGAACCACACAACCATAGCATCAGATAACCCACCTGATCATGAAGAGATCTGTAACACTGAGCTGTTGGCCCGTGGTCAACTCCTAATCATGGTGCGAAACTCTGCTATTTCTCCTACTGGTGTTTTGGGGTTGACTCTTAGTTACTGCCACCAGCCTGTGTCCCAGTCAATCAGTGGTCATTGCTACCCAGTGGAATCCTTTGGTCAGAGTACCAAGTGGGATGGTTGGTTGATGCTAACGGCTTGACACCAGCTCCGTCATTTCCAGCTCACTTCCGACGTCTTGTTACCAAAGTAACTGTTTCGATCTCAAGTCTAACCTACCCATGTTGTAATTTTGATCTTAGGTAGATAAGATCAATCAGACAGCGGGCCATAGAGTAAGATGAGTTTAACTAGAGGTGATATTGCACAAGCGTAAAGAAAAGATGCAAATAAAAACCCACAAGGTTCAAGTATGTTGAAAGTAACAAATTTTACTTTTATCTGTCTGTTATATACATGAGTGTGTTTTTCTCCCAACCCATTTTCTACGGAGTGTGAAACTTTTATACTTCTTAGGCAAGTTCTGGTCTTCTAAGTCGATTGGTTTAGTTTTTAAGTGCTGGCTTAGCTTTGTTCGTCAGTATAACTTGCTGTTGGTAGGATAGGCCATGTCGGAGGTTGTGGAATCTCTCGGTCAGCTTCTGCAAGGCAACACTCTGTTTCCTGCAACTCCAAAGGCTCTAACTTCAACTGTCGACTCCAACTGACTCACGGCCCAAGGACGTTCGTTTATATGGATACCAACCAAAAACCGGTGCGGGGTTAGACACAGTCTGGGATTTTTGGTAAATCTCGATTTCTGACAAGAAACCTCATTGTTGTCTGGCCAGGAAAATTGTTTATTTCCCATTTTTAAAAACTAATCAATTTCCATTTTTTTTTTTGGTGGGGGGATCCCTTTGTCCATGAGGAGAGGTTCTAAGAGAGCTATCCTCCTAAACTCCCCCTTTCTCATTGATACCTCATACCAAATCCTTTCAGTGGGCGTTAATAATATCCCCATCTTTCTCATCAAATTACCTCCACCTATGACCATTGCTACCACTCGACCAATGGTTGTACAAACACTATCAATTAATTGTCAAAGTCTGCTATCTGGTCCTTTATCTCCAAATTGGCAATTCTTCCGAGATATTTTCTCATGCCAAAATTTTATAATTGATACATGGCTACTTAACTGACTGGTACTTATGATATCTTGAAAAAGTAAATAATATTAATTCTCTCTACCCCTATCAGCAAATAATTTCGGAATATTTTCTCATGCCAAAATTTTCACAATGAACATATGGCCTGTCACCTGATATCTTAATGCTTTTTCTGATTCTTGTGTTTTCTTGGCCAGCACTCGACAAACATCATTAATCAATTGTCAAAAGCTTGCATATGGCCTTTCTGCGAGTCCACTGTTTACACCAATTCTAGGGTTAAGGAGAAAAGTAACTCGATCTTATTTTTTAATGTAAAAAAAATAAAAATCTTGTATCTTCTTTTCCGTTCTCAATATTTTCTTGTGTAATTTTTATGGCTAATTAGTTAATTAATTACCATAGCTAAATAATGTCACAGGTCAAAACCATCACCATATTCACATATAGGTTTCCTATGGACAATAGTGTTACCGACAGTATCACCCAGTGGCAGGACTTTCTTTCAAAAACATGTATCTCACAACAGAATTTAATTCTACTGGAACTGTGGTAACTTTCTTTTCCAGGATTTGGGCTTGAATGGTAATCACAGATGAGAGGGCAAATGCCAAGGAAAATCATAAACACTTATCAACTACAGGTTTATTATGATGATATATGTATGTAGATGAGTATATAATGTTATTTAGTTTGCAGGCATTACCCTCTACTTAACAGAAGAGTGACTTGAGACAGTGATATCACTTTGATACTATAAATAGTAATCCTATGTTGGAACCTATAGAAAAGTGAGTTCCCTCCCTTTTCTCTAGGTCTTGTTGGTAAAAGCTCTGTGTGTTTGTCAAAACATTGTCATGGACTAACTGCAACCAAACAAAAACCAGAATGATATTAATTAAAGAATATTTTGCTTGTTACTTTAAAAGTAATATTCCAGTCATTTCCATCAACAAGGGATCACTCACCCCTAGCCAGCAACAACCATCCAACAAATGACTCATTCCAGACCAGACCTGACTGAAATGTTGGTCATCATCGAGCAATGAAATAGTGTAATTTGCAGAATGGGATTAACCCAGATAAGATTTTTCAAAACAATCACAGCTGGTTAATTTTTGAGAAAGCACAGACTTGTCATCAATTCACCTCTTTGTAGCTATGTAAGTCTGGAAACATCTAAGTTTTATTACTTTTTGGTTAAGTTGCCCCAGGTTCCAATCCTCTCAATTTATAGGTTTAAATTCATATTTTTACCTCATTTTTGTTCTCAATATATTAAATTATCTTCCCCAAGTTTTTTCTGTCTCCAACTCACAATTAGATCCTGCCCATTTGTCACATGCACTAATAAATATTGATTCTGTGAATTGGTCATGTTATAAATGCCATAATTTGTTGCCTTGTGCCAGACTAAGTTAAGTTTTGAATGACCTTCCAACCACTTCATGAACATTCTCAAATTCAAAAGCTTTGTGAAACCAATGACATCTTTTCTCTTGTATATATATTTGCTTTGATAAAGTCTGTCAACGAAGAATAGTTTTTCCACTTGTCTTTTTATTCATTTTGTTCCTTTGCATATATATATATATATATATACACACACACACACACACACACACACAGGGTGTATGAAAAATATTCATATGTTCAAAAGGCCGTCGTTGTACCTCAACACAGCAATGCATAACAAATGTTCAAAATGTCCTCTACACATGCATGCACCCATTGAATCATTGACAGGCAGACCCTTTCAAATACTCCCACACAGTATCGAATGGTTTTGCAGGCCCCCATGACATGATGAAGCATCTCTGCTACATAAACCAATTGTTTTAGATGGCCCCACAGATAAAAATCCAATTGGGGGAATCAGTCCTCCCCTACCTATCCATCTTTCATGAGAGATGTCAGCCAGTGCACTGCGAACAATGTGACTAAAATGTGCTGGAGCCCTATTCTGCTTGAACCACTGCATCTTTGTATTAGCACAGGTACATCATCAAGCAGATCTGGAAGCGTGTTCAAAATAGAGTCCCTGTAGACAGCTCCTGTAAGATGTGTTGGGGGAATATATGGACCTACCAGTCACCTACAATTCCAGCCCACACATTAATCATAAACTGATGTTTGTGTCTAGCATGTTTTGTACCATGAGGATTCCAATCAGCCCACAAAAATTGGTTGTGTAAATTTGTTATTCCATCTCTTCCAAATGTTGCCTCATCCCTAAACAAGACTGAAGAGACAGACAATGGATTGTCAGCTTGGGCAATAATTCATCAGCAAAATTTCTCCCATGGTGAGTAATCAGCAGGTGAAAGACACTACATGTTGATACAGATACAGGAGATACACTTGGAGTGTCTTCTATGCAGTACTATGAAATACTAGGGCCACTTGATATATGCTGATATATGGATCATCTGTGACAACCTGTAGAATGTTTTCTTTGTGGTCAGGCATATGAGTGGATCTCAGTCTGCCTCAATCCATAGTTTATGGTGCCACGGATCCTGTCTCAGCAACACAATGATAAACATTTTTCGTTTTGTCTAACAAATACTACAAGCCCAAAATATTAACCTGAAAACTTGAGTCATGTTCTTAAATAAACTTGCCAGTGAAAACAGTTTTAAAAATAGCTGAATTAAGCAAGATTTATCATTTTCATCAAATTATGTTGACGTAAGCCTTGTAAAGTGGACTCAATGAATGATTAGTTTTATTTAGTATTTATCTAACTTTGTTTACTAAAAATAAAAAGTTTGTTACGGTCCAGTGATCCAAGAGTGGTTCCTTAAATCGAGGAATGTTAAATCATTGTTTTACAAATAAAACCGATTTCTAATATATTAATCATTGTTGGCACTTTGGCAAAAAATATAATAAAATATCAAAAGCATGAGGCTATTAGCTAATGGTCTAAGGGAAGTAACCTCCTTTCCTTTAATCAAAATTATAAACGATTACATGCCCCTAGGTTTGTCCAACATTTCGCAAAAAATAAACATAGCATGAAGTAAAAAGCTCCATACATGATAAAAAAAATTTTTAACGTCTAAATGTTTATGTTACTATTAAGATGAAAGTCCAAAGTATTTTCTGAATATTTTTTCAGTTTTTTTAATCCATCCTATAATTTAAAAAATTTTGTTTTTTCTTGATTAAAAAAAAATTCGTACATTCGGCCTTATCGTCCTTTTGTCTTTGTAAACAAAATCAAAGTTAGTTTAAAAATCCTGTAAAATTTAGTTACACCTTTTTCTTTTGTTATTTTAGGAAAATTAGAAAATTTAAAGTATACTTAATGTAATTTGAAAGAAACATTACTTACTTTTTTAATCAGAAAATGTTTTAAGAGAGACATTTCCAAACGTGGTGCTTGCTTTTGCGCGTGTTTGAGAGTTGTTAACTGATGTACGTCAATATATCGACAACTTACGCCAGGGGAATTTATCGGACGATAGGTAGTAGTGTTCGTTCTAGTTTTTAAGTGAACCTGCTTAGTGTAAAATACACTTCCAAATTGTTTTTTTAACCTTACATTTGAGGGAGATGGAAATTAACCATTTTTATTTTTGGAAAATCAGAAAGCCTAAATCTGAAATCATAATCAAACTATATATCAGGCATTAAAATTGAGTTTGAAGGAAACAACTTTCCTAGGGGTATGGCCGCAGGGGGTTAAAAAAAATTGACACCCGGCCACAGAAATCTTTAGTAAAAGGCAAAAGTTTTATCTGCAATTCCTAATCACCGGAAACCAAGAGTGTGTCATTTTTTTTCTCAAAAAAATAGCACCGATATGGAAAAATTAAGCCAAATGACTGATATATTTGGGTCAAAGGCCAGCCATCTAGCAATAAACGTTTTGTAAAAACCCACCACTCAGATAAGAACAAAGAGTGAAAAAAAAAAAAAAAAAAAAGAGGTGGGGTCAACAATAAGTTTATTTGGTGTTTTTTTTTTCAAACTGACGTTTGAAAAATGGCTTCATGTGTTGTGCTTTGTTTTTTTAAGACTTGGGGTGATGACAACAACCTTAGCAAATAACATTCTTTTTTCGCCGCATGTCTTTCATATGACAAAAATAAAACAAGCGTTTTAAACAGCTGTATCAGTTATGATAAAATATTTTTCTGAGAATCAATCAATTAAAGGCTTTAAAGCCATTGCGCTGTTTTCGTGGCTAAAATTGAATATAAAATAATAAAAAAAGGAAATAATATTTGCAGTTTGTCTCACACTGAAAAAGGAAAAATTGTTTATATTTGAAAATTGAAAAGAAAAAATTTGAAAATGCGACGATATTCAGTCAGAAAACTTGACAAGCGTTGATGTGTTGCTAAGAAATGAACGAATGCAAAGCAATTTCTGAAGTAAAAACAACTTGCTTCTATCAAGGGAAACAACTCTACCTCACGTGACATTATTTCAAATCTGTGCATCCATAGTTTCGTTGGAGACGATTTTAAATATAATTTTGGAATAATAAAAATTATTTTAAAAATATGCACGGTTGTCAGATTTTAATA